>JBBDHG010000050.1:1470000-1795000 GCA_037951165.1 Lophius americanus
TCTTGTTGATTTCTGTCACTACCAGCTAGGAGGTTGGCCCCTTTGCTTTTGTTGGCGTGAAGCACAAGTTAGTGTGTGTGTGTGAGAGTATATTAGACAGTGGGTGGTTTTGTTATTGTATCTAGCAATACTGCACCCTGGGTAGATAAGAGCCCAGCCCAGGATTAAATGTCTGTGGAAAGAGACCTTTATTGAGCCATTATACTCCTGTATCTGTCTCTCCCTCTCTCTCCCTCTCTCCCTATTCCTTCCTCCCTCCCCTTTCTTTGACATACTGTTTATAGTGCATCAGAGCCGCAGTAAATGCCCTTCTCAACCACACACCTTTGTTTACCCTGGGTAAAACAATGGAGAAACAGTGCTGCACCGGTGTGTTGCTTTAAAAGCGAGCCGGGAGTCAGCGTGTTTAAGATTCGTAGCATGTTGCAGACTTGTGCCAACCCCTCTTACAGATGCGTCAAAGAGAGCTTATTAAAAATAAAACACAACCTGGAAAAACACTTAATCATTTACCATCAATGTTTCATGTGAGGCTGATCTCATGGACCTTGAGCTATCTCGGCGGTTTCAGGAGATTTTTGTTAGATTCTCCTCCATTGTTAGAGTTGGGTGCTAACCGCTAATAGCTACATTTAAGATGCATATGATGCGTCGGCAAAACATCAGAGCCATCTCCTGCTTCTCCGTCTCTGACTTCCTCAAGTTGCCATGAAAAACACAGATCCCCCGTTGCGCCTCTGTTGTATTTATACAGAATGGAGGGTCAGAAGGAAGCCAAACCTACCTTGAAACGGCTATTTAGAAATGTCTTCTGTCTGTCGCTCCGACTTTTCTTTCTCTGTCTCTCTCCGTTCCGTTTCATTCACCCACTCTTTCTGTTTTTCTTTCACCACTAAGAGGTACACCTTTGTCACCTTATAAATTATTTTAGAATATCATTATCAAAATGTATTCATCTATCACTTTCCTCTCCATGTCCCTCTCTCCGTCTCTCTCCTCTCTTGGTCTTGCCATGTTTAACCGCTGTGCTCTCTGCTCCACTGCTCACCCAGGCTTTGCCCCAGCTATCCTCAGCAGCTCCTGGTGCCAGCCTGGATCACTGACAAGGAACTTGAAAATGTGGCAGCCTTCCGCTCCTGGAAGAGGTTTCCTGCCGTTGTTTATAGGTTGGTATGGGTTTTTTTTCCAAGACGGAAAGATAAATGTAGTTGTTTAAAGCCACACTGCTTTGAAGAGTTTTCTTGCGTACTGATTGGTCTTTTTGTTTGCGACTGAACTGAAACCATCCTCGGATACTATTTTTAGTAGCTTTATAGCAGAAAAGCGACACATACTGCTAATTACTATTGGAGAACTCCATCTAGGCTTCCTCTACTTGCCTCTATTCCAAGGTGGCAACATGACCACGGTCACTGACTGAAGCAGTGCCTCACCCTGGGTCATAGCTTCACTCAATCGTGGTTGTTGTATTTAATGAAGAGGGCTTGGCAGCCTGTGATCTATGTTTTTGGAGAAAACTCCTCTGACCAGAAATAGCAGCTTTCTTTGACATTTGAGTCTATCATATCAAAAGTTTGCTTTCGTTGCTGTAAAATAACTTTGCTTGCAACCAAAGGTCAGAAGAGTATTGAGTTCTTCGAACAAACAGTTGTTTAGATTAGATTCCTAGATTTAGTTTTAGTAATTCAACATGTCCACATTTCAACTGCACATTTAATTTAATTTAATTGTATATAATGTTATTCTGTAATATGCTCTTTGCTGCTGTAACCTTGCAATTTCCCCGTTGTGGGACTAATAAAGGTTTATCTTATCTTATTTTATCGAAATACATTTTAGTTGAAATAAGTAGTTAATTTTTTCACCAACAGAATCAGTCACAGCTGTGATAATCCATTACTTGTGATTATGATGTGGAGTCTGGGGCACGATGGCGTGATCCCTAATCCAGTATGTTTTGGGTTTCGGTATGTTAAAATGAAGAAATAACTGTTAGGTCACAGCGGTGATGTGATGTTGAGAGAAAGGAGGCCAATAACTGTAATAAAAACAGCATCAACTAAGTTACAGTAAAAACATATGATCAATAGACATGTGCCATAAAAATGAACCTAACTGCGTTTTGTTGTGAAGGTTAGTTCTGGTGACAGACATGCGTTTATATTTGTTTTATGTCTTACTGTGGTGTGAGTCACACACTGTCCCCACTAACATCCAGCCCTGAGGTCATTCTTACCCTCAAAACAAGCAAATGTAAAACAGATTATGAGCCTGAATGAAAGAATTCAAGTTTAACGCAACATTGAACAACATCAGAACTTGACAGTTTCTAAGAATGACCCTGCATGGTCTTAGATGTTTGGTCGAATTTAATGTGCAACCTGACTTTAAGCTAATAAGTTTGCTAGATGCGCGGCCCCTCACCTTGTCATCTTTTTTCTTTTCCAAATTGAAGCCACACGTTTGCCATTTTACAGCGGTCCATTTTTCAAATTGTTGTGACGTGAACCATCTGGACAAGCTTTTATCTTAAGACGTCAACATGCTGATGTGTTGATGTCCAACGTAATCACTGGCTTTAGGAACACGTATACCGAATTAAAAATCATTTTTGTCACATGACTTGTACTTGACAGTTTGGATCCTAATTAGGTTTGGAACTGAATCTGTACCAATTTAGCATTATATTTGTGTTCTGGCTAACTGGATCCCCTCCACTCACACACACAGGCACCAGACCACAGGGGCTGTTATCGCTCGCTGTGGCCAGCCTGAAGTGAGCTGGTGGGGCTGGAGGAATGCTGATGACGAACACCTGGTCCAGTCCATCGCCAAGGCCTGCGCCGTGGACAGCAGCTGCCGCAAACATCTCTCCAACGGCAACTATAACAACAGGTCTGACCTGCCTGAAACCGATTTTGGTGAGTGCGCAAGGTCAGCCATCCGCACTCCACACAAACACAGAAGATCACTCTTGCCCAAAAACACTCCTACCACCGCACACAGGGAGATAATTCCATGCTGAGTTCCTGTTGTCAGCCTGATCAGCAGATGTTGCAATAAAACTAGTTTGGTCTTGTCTGAAACAGCAGGCATCCACATCTCAAGAATTCATGGCAGACAGATTATATAGGATATCCTTGAATGTAATATTGTCAACATCTTCATGGTGTATTTGGATCTCTTGCTGTGTCTTGTGTGTATCAGAATCCTCCCTGACCAACAGCTCGGAGGTGGAGACTCTGGCCATCCAGCCCCAAAAGTTACTGATCCTGGATGCCAGGTCCTACGCTGCTGCTGTAGCCAACAGGGCCAAGGGAGGAGGCTGTGAATGCCCCGGTAGGTCCTCTCAGCTCAGTCCCTGACTACAGATTTGGTTAATGTCTGTAACAGATTCAGGAGTGCAGTTAAAGTCAAATGGGATTGTTCTGAGTGTTAAAATGAAAGCCTTTTTTCCCTCTTGCCTCAGAGTACTATCCCAACTGTGAGGTGGTGTTTATGGGGATGGCCAACATCCACTCCATTCGCAAGAGTTTCCAGTCTCTGCGTTTCCTCTGCACTCAGATGCCGGATCCAGCCAAGTAGGTTTTTTTCTACCTTCAGGAGAGCCTCTGATTGCCCCTGGTTGTAGCCCTACAGCTCTGCAGGTTACAAGTATTACTTCTTAAGCTCTGGAACCGCTCTAGTAACTGAAGGTAGTTAGTAATCACTGCTGTGTTGGCTCCTTAACTATACATCTGTGCCTGATTTAACAAAAACAAAAAAAAAAACATGTTCTCACCCTAAGTGGATGATCTATATCAACTGTGCCCTCAGATACAACATTTCATTATACAGTATTTAATTGAGCCATGCTGGCTGCCAGTTAGTCATTAACTAATTAATTATTTTGTGGCCACTAGGGGCAGAAAAAAATCCAATCACTGCTAATGGTGGCCTGTTTTTTTTTTTTACCTGCAGCAGATTAAAAGATACACTGTCATTAATCTGGACTTTGCTTGAGCCACTTTAAATGTTTCACCTTGTCAAATGACAAGGTGAAAGGAGTCGCTTTAACTCAATAACGTTTAGCATCTAAAGAGTCCGTAATATCCCTCTGCGTTGGTGGAGACCAAAACACAGCTCAAAGATCGTGAATATTGGCGTATATTTAACACAAGCACACCCAGCAGAAGCTGTTTGTAAATCCATGACACCGACTGATTAGAAAAAAAGAGATGGAGACGACGATCTGACCTGGTCGTCATGTTTCTATTCTAGATTATTTTCTAGTCTGTAGTCTGACCTCACATTCCGCCTGCTGTTATTGACTGATGTCTTAAAACCTGATACAAAACAGCTGAACTATAGAAACAACGATAACAAAATTGAATATACAAACTCGGACCCTGCACACATCAATCACCACCTCTCTACCTCTGGTGGGTCATAAGTGGGGGCTGAGCGGCGATGCTGTTACTCTAACAGAGCACAACAGTATCTGGACATAGTTGTAATACTTTTCTTAATATACCCACACATATAATGGTTGTACCTGCAGCATGTATATCCTCTCCGAGCGTCCATCTAGTTTTTATAAGGTTTAAAAACAATAAATATCATTGATGAGAGGTTTATTAATGTGTTTAAGCTTGGAGTCTGTTTATCGCTGACAAAGTCAATTTTTACTTTGAAGAAATCTTATTTAGGAAGTAGAACAATGTAGAGAACTTTCACCATGATTGTGCTCTTGGATGTATAAAGTCATAAATACGTTGTTGCCGGGGTTAAAAACTAACTGAGCTGAGGCGATGACTGCTAAAAGGTTTATGGTGTGTATCTCTACAGTTGGCTTTCTGCGCTGGAGAGCACCAAGTGGCTGCAGCATCTGTCCCTGCTGCTGAAGGCGGCTCTGCTGGTGGTCAACGCTGTGGACCGGGACCACAGGCCTGTTCTGGTGCACTGCTCAGACGGCTGGGACCGCACGCCTCAGATAGTAGCTTTGTCTAAGCTGCTGCTGGACCCTTTCTACCGCACTGTAGAGGTACAGATGATACGCTGCTTCTATAACTTTCCTCGCTGACGTGTCGATTCTGTTATTTTTATTTTTCATATAAATATAATCGTATACTCCCACAAACATTTTTCCAGACAATATGGATATCCAAAGATAGAAAAATAGTTTCCGTTTGAAATGAACTTGTCAGTTATTGTCGAGAAAATATTACACTATTGTGAGAAATAAAAAGCATCTCACTCACTCTAAGGTGTTGTTGTTCTGTCTTTGTGCAGGGCTTCCAGGTTTTGGTGGAGACAGAGTGGCTGGACTTTGGCCATAAGTTTGCTGACCGCTGCGGCCATGGAGAAAACTCTGAGGACCTGAACGAGCGCTGCCCCGTCTTCCTGCAGTGGCTGGACTGTGTTCACCAGCTGCAGAGACAGTTCCCCTGCTCCTTTGAGTTCAACGAGGCCTTCCTGGTGCGTACGAGTGTGATGGTTGAAGTCACAGCCAACTGTCTGAACTGAAGTCTTGATCCTGCTTTGATTTTGAGACCCCACACTTCAGAATGTTTTCATGGAACATGATTGAAGTGGCTTCCAGTTGTGTGTCTTCATTGGTTAGACCTCTGTCAGCTCTGCCTAATATCATACTTGAGGTGTGTGTGTGTGTCTGCAGGTGAAACTGGTGCAGCACACCTACTCCTGTCTGTTTGGCACCTTCCTCTGTAACAGTGGCAAGGACAGGGAAGACCGCCACATTCAGGAGAGGACCTGTTCTGTGTGGTCACTGTTGAGACCGGCCAACCGCACTCTGAAGAACATGCTGTACTCCTCACACTCTGAGACAGTAGGTCCTCTGTCTGCTCCTGTCCTCTCTGTATAGTCCTTTAGGAACTGGACTTCTAGTTATGTGAAGCACGCTCTTACAAACCGCAAGGGTAACTCTTATCTCACAAGACAAAGATCAAAAAATCTGTATGTTTGTAAATATTACAAACCGATTTTATGCCAAAATTGTTGCTGCCCACTTACATACTGTAAACATTAACTTCTAACTAGTCTGGGTCATTCTGAACGGACAGCGAGAACCTAAAACTAAATTACATGTCTGTGATAAGGAGCGTTTCAATGTGAGAATTATTACAAAATAATAATAATAATAATAATAATACATTTAATTTATAAAACTGCTAAACAACCAAACATTTTCTCTATTGCGCCACATTTTTTCTTAATGTCAGCATTTTTCCAACCTTCTCATTATTATATTTTTGTCTGTGTTTGGGCATCATTGCTACAAATATGTCTCTCTTACCTGGAGTGTAAAATCATATCGTCAGAACTCACTTGTTTTGACTGGAAAACCGAATGTTTTCCTGTGATTTCCTGAATATGGTCTGTAACTAGTTAAGTTCACTGCTGTTGTTGCAGGTTCTCCACCCGGTGTGTCACGTGCGAAACCTGATGCTGTGGACAGCGGTCTACCTACCCAGCTCCTCCCCCACCACCCCATCTGATGACTCATGCGCCCCCTACCCTGCGCCCGGAGGCAGTCCGGAGGACACGCCCCTGGCCAGGTGAGCCTGGGACACAAACCCCCTCCCTTATTCTCCCTCATGTAAGATAAACACAGGCGCAGAATGTTCCCACTGCCTGAGGCCCAGCTTTTCAATGTTGCCTAGCTACTTCACTCTGCCGGTCGCTCGCTTTCACTCATACAGAGCTTATGCTCTGCTTACCTCAAGTCTCATGACGGTCATACCAATAAAAAATGAGCACAGATAGTTTGTTTCATTTTTATTTATGACAGCTTCCAGTCTTAATTCTTCCCTGCCATTGTGTTTGAGCTGTATTTTTCTTATTTTCATAAACACGTGATTGTTTTTAAACTAAGCATTCTGAAATGATTCACATTGAATTGTAGCTTCACTGAGCCAATTGTTACGTAACAGAGTTCTGTTTCTCAGAGCAAAATTCCTCTTGTTTTCTCTCTTCAGACATTCAAAGACTCGCTCCTTTGACAACTTGCCCAGTGCATGTGAGCTGGGGAGCTCACTGGCTCCGAACCGCCGCTCCAGTGACCCGAGCCTCAATGAGAAATGGCAGGATCACCGTCGCTCTCTGGAACTCAACATGGCCGTGGGGCCAGAGGGAGGGGGGGACCAGGATCAGGAGGTGCACACTAATGGAGTGGGGCCGTACCCAGACGACTCTGACGACAGCCCTCAGCCCCAAGAATCAAACGGTCACCTTGTACAGGGGGCGGCTTTGAGTGCAGCTGAAACAGGAGAGGAAGCAGAGGAGGCGGAGCTCTCTGTGGCGGTGGGTGTTGCCGAGGGCCAAATGGAGAATATCCTACAGGAAGCCACTAAGGAGGAGGCGGGCGCAGATGTTCAGAGAGAGGGAAGTGCAGCTGTCACAAATGTAGTTAACACTGTTGAGACAGAGGTGGAGAAAGAAGTAGAAACTGAGGAGGCCGATCAGAACGCTCAGGTCAACGGGGCTGAAATTCAGAAACAAGCCCTCACCAACGGTCACCCTCCAGAAAGTGGTGTAATTGAGGAAGAGGAGGATGGTGAGTCTCCCCCTTTGCCTGTAGAGCAGCTGGACCAACAGGCTGCTGAGGTGACACCAGAGGATCAGGATCAGGTGAGGCAGGAAGGAGACAACTCTTCTGGACAAGAACAGCTTGCACATGGACCTTGTAAGTTTGGCTCAGATGAGCCAGAGCCGCCTGAGGTCCATAGAACTGTAACTAACGGCTGCGTGGACGGGGTACCTGAGGAGCCGGAGGAGGAGATCTGCCGAGACTCACAGTCTGAATTTGGAGGGTCAGAGCTGGTGGAACAGATTGATAAGAGGGTCTCCGTCATGGAGAGCTCCACAGAGACTTTAACCGAGGAGGCCTGCGGCAGGTCGGAGCCACCAGCACTGCCTCCAGTCTGCCCGAGTCGCCAGCCCTGCAGTGATGGCAGGATCCAACTGCCGTGTTCCAGGAAAGAGAAAGGACTGGAGATGGGCAATCACAGCTTTAGCAGAACTATGAATGGGGGCAGCAAGCATCCCCCCAGCAGTGCCTTTCAGTCAGCTGACGTCAGCAGGGATGGGCTCTGTAACGGTGAAAGCTCTGAGGGGGAGCCCTGTGGAGGGTGTCACTGGGCGAAAGGGAACGGTGAGAGGGCTCCTCTTAGTCGACAGTTGTCCGTAGCGAGCTGCAACTCCTTCATCCTGCATCCGCGAGGCAGCTGCTCCCAGCACCGATGGTGCCACGCCCATAACCGGAACTCCATCAGCCCAGAGCAGCCATCCCGCAGCTATCTGGACGATGACGGGCTGACGCTGCACACGGACGCCATCCAGCAGAGGCTGAGGCAGATCGAAGCAGGACACCAGATGGAGGTGGAGACTTTGAAGAAGCAGGTTCAGGAGCTGTGGAGCCGCTTGGAGAATCAGCAGCATGCCGGCTACCATAAGGTCAACGGAGACATGGGAGATGAATTGGTAAGACGTTGTCTTTGACCCTGAATGTCCAGCTGATGTGATGTTACGGATTGTCTGTCTCTCCCTCCACGCAGACTTCAATGACAGACTGTGAGTATAACCTGGACCCCAATTGTTTGTCGCGCTGCAGCACAGAGTTCTTCTCTGAGACCAGCTGGGAGCAGGTGGACAAGCAGGACACTGAGGTGAGCACAATGAGGCATTTAGGGAGGGAAGGAGGAAAGCATTCAACTATGTCTGATTTTGGTTCTAGTCGATGACGGTTGATTGCAGGCGACCTGAGATCAGTCTGTACTTCACAGGTCACTCGCTGGTTCCCAGACCACCTGGCAGCCCAGTGTTACGGCTGTGAGAGCAGGTTCTGGCTCGCCACCAGGAGGCATCACTGCAGGTAAGAACTGAGGGTTGTCCATGGTGAGGAGGCTCAGTCCATCAGTCATTGTCCCTCATCAACTCTCACTCCTGTCTGTGCTGTTGAGTCCTTAAAGGTTCAGTGTGTAGGGTTATCAAAAAAGTCAAATACAATATCCCTAATTGCGTCTTCCTTATTTTACGATCTTCTGAAACCAAGAATTTTTTTTTTTGTCTTCTTAGAAAAGGTGAATTATGTGAACAGAGGGAGCTGGTCGTCTTCTATGGTTTCTGACATTCACCTCCATGTTTTTAAAGTAGCCAGACACTGACTCTAGAGAGCACCTTTTACTTTTGTAGTGTAGGGATGGGTGAGGTGAAGACTGTTCATGCAACCTTCCCTACATGCCACTGTGTTACACAGGAGGAGGAGGAGGAGGAGGACACATCACACATGTGTGATGTGTCCTCCTTCGGTTTCACCTGGCTCAATCATTTTTTACCTGCAGGTCATAACTCTGCCTTTCTTTTCTAAACATTGCATCTTGAGCCCAAACCAAGTTAGCTGTTGTGATGACATGATGGTACTGTGACGATGAAAGGGTTTCTTTCTCAGACATAAAATACTCCCTACGAGCAGCATGAGATGTCCTCCAACTCTTCTCAAGTTTTTCCTAATTCAAACATTGAACCATTAAGGAATTTTGGTGCCGAGTCCTGCTGTCCTATGTTGGTTTTCGGAATCATGCAGGATGAGATAGATTTGGTGTGTCTCAGTATTTAGTGTGGTATTTCCTCTGGTGTTATCATTCCTTCATATCACTGCTGTCTGAGCTTTTACTTTCTCTTCTGTGGGGCAAGTTGGATCATGTTAACCATTTAGAGAAGATAACTCTTTAAGTCTTCTTCTTAGACATTGTTCTGGACTTCACTCACAGTTGTATTAATAACTCTTACTTTTGAAAATTGATTAAAAAAAAATAGAGCGGATTTAAAAACTTTATTTTATCTCCTGATTGCAGCTGTTAGACTTTGTCTCTGTGTAAAACACAGCTTGAGATGGATGTGTGTTTTACTGCATCACCTGTTCTCCACTGTTAAGGCAGATCTTATCTATTGTGTGCCCCTCTCCTCTACAGTGGCAGGGATTCTGTCCAGGAGGTCTGGTGAGATCCGGCTCCACTGCCCCCTCCCCACGTCAACACCACCTTACCCTCACCCTCCCCTTTCCACTTGTATAACCTAGTGCTGCACCCTCCTCCTCCCAATCCTTCCCCCCCTCCTGTCCTGCTGCACCTGTTATCTCTCATTGTTCTCCAGTTTAAATCTCCGCTTTGGAGAAGTTCTGATGTGAACCTGTGTCCCGCCGCACAAGTGGTGGGAGCGCTGGGGTGGGCCGGGGGCCTAAAAAATAAAATCTAGAGAAAACATTCCTGAAGCTGAACCATTCCTGAACCTAAACCCTCGTCCCGCTGTAGCACCAAGTCAGCAACCTCACCCACCACCTCCCTCGAACACGCACCCCGGCAGCATGCTGCCTCGAACCAGCCCCACTGCATCTCACCTCTCAGCAGCACAGCATGGTAGTGAAGACCAGGCAGACCCACCCGCTGGTGTGAGAACCTGGAGACCAAGAGAGAATTGGATATCTAATGCTCAGACAGGAAGGAGGGACCCGTGTGTGTGTACGAGCATGGCTTTATAGCAGTAGCTCAGCATGGGTATCAGATGCCTTCAGTGTGACCTGACTTGTTGTCCAGTGATGATTATGTTTTTGTCACAGGCTGAATAATCACGTTATCACCTGTGAGTGATGGAGTGCCTCCTCTAACCTGGCATGTCCTGCAACACAAGTAAAAAACGGATTGACTGGAGACATTTTAACAGAAATATTCCTCTGAGGTGGCTTAAGTAATCCAGGCTAACAAGAAGCTAACTTAAATTATCCGGTTAATTGTCCGTCATCAGACAGTGGGCGGTTTGATTAGTAGATGTCGTTGCGTGCCATAGAGTTGTTGATTCTTAACCTCGTGCACCAAAGACTTGATATGTTTAACTCCTGTTTCCCATGTGTTACAGAAGTACATTTTAATTATAAAACTGTACGATTGTCACCTCAGATTTACAAATTGGATTGGAACCAATGGGCTGAAGTTTGATTTTTAGAATATTGCAAGCCGTATGCTTGCTGAGAAGTCACAGGAAACAGATTTAAAGTACTGCTGGATCCTCTTTTAGCATTTCTTATAAAGGTGAATTAAAATTGAAACCACTAACATTATTTTAGTTGTCAAATTTTGATGGGTGATTCATTGTTTCAATACAATTATAACTCAAAAAAATCTGTACTTCTGTTGCAACATTTCATACAATTTCGTGTTAAGTCAGAGGTTTTATTCATATGGCACCTTTCCAGTAATTCACAGACAAATATAAACAATACAAATTCAAAATAAAAGAAAGTCAAATTATATCATTTACAACCAGGAAAACCAGTAATTAAAATGTCATTTATATTTATTTATATATTTTTAGCTTACCTGATTTCTAACTCACTAGTATGAAAATCAAATAATAATTGCAATCATCTTTTTCTTTTCTTATTTTTTGATTGTATTTTTTCTTTTAAAATCATAGTTATTGATTCTGATGTGTTTCTCTTGGGTCATTTGTGAGATAGATTTTTACATATGAGGTTAATATTGAAGTTTGAGTCCAGATTTGATCAGAGAGCTTAAATGCATGTAGATTGGTTGTTGAGGGAAACCTCAACTCAGATGAAGCTAGCATAGATTCAGTTCACCAGTATGGCTGTGGTTCAGGTGTATTGTGTGTGACTCATTGCTAACCATAGGTGTGAGAGACTCTGACACCGAGCCCGGCAGTGACCCGTCTGTGTCTCCCTGCAGGAACTGCGGTAACGTGTTCTGTGCCAGCTGCTGCGACCAGAAGATCCCAGTGCCAAGCCAGCAGCTGTTTGAGCCCAGCCGCGTCTGTAAGACCTGCTACAGCAACCTCCACCTCAGCCCGGCCCCCCTGGACTTGGAGCTGGACAAACCCATCACAGCCAGCTCCAACTGAGTCTCAGAGGAGCGGAATAGGAGAGGGAAGGGCTGTAGCCGCCAGCCGCTGACTCGGGGGGGGGGGGGGGGGCACTGCTGAAGACGAGCACAGAAGCTGCACAGAACGTCTCGTGTACTTAGTGTGTGTTTGTGCTGCAGGTTGTGGACTTCAATTTGTGTATATAGAGACAATGATGAGGCAGAGAGCTGAATGACGTGTCGCCGTTGATGCCGAGGCTCTGAGCCATTGGTGGGTGAGAGGAAGTCACGTGTTCACCACATGGTGGATTTGCGTCTGTGATGGACTGCGATTCAGGGCAAGAGGAGGGAAATCCTGGTGCCTTGGAGCAGGAAGCAGGCGAGGTTGTGTCACTGTGTTGCTGAAGTCTCCCGGAGTACTTTGGACCGTTGACTCATTCTCACTCCGACTCAAGCTTTTCATTAGACGGCTGCATCACAACGCCACTTCCTTCTTCTCTTCTCTGCAGATTGTAAGTCCAGGGTGGCTTCTTGGCACTCCCTCAGTTTAAGGAATATTTGGAGAGCCGATGCTCAAAAACTTTAATGGTCAGTTCACCCAAGTCACCCAAAATGCTTATTTCCTCTCCTACCTCATCTAACCTGCCTTTAAAGATTCAAAAACTACAAATGACCAAAAACTCAAGGTATGTATAATAGTTAAAACGGTGTTTTTTTTCTAAATGCAAGAAGCTTCATCACGAAAACACATTTTTGCCTAAAATAATTATATATTTTTCTTAAATTATACTATTTGATTGTTAAGTAACTGTTTAGATAAAGCGTTGCACAACTATTAATTTTAACTTCATTCCTATTATGGGTCAGACACAAGAGCTGGTTCAAACAATTCTCAAAATGCAACCTGCCCAGATCTTTCAAACTCAACATGGGTTTTTGGTTTTTTGACTGAGCTGACACCATTTCCCAGGCTCTTGAATGTTTCCTGAAGATGCTAATCTGGATAATCTGCAATTTGTCATTTGGGTGAACTGTCCCTTTAAATACTCTGGGCTGAATATCTTTACATTTGGCACTGTTGCTTTTTTACCAGCTTCTAACACAGAATGGTGAAACGTTTGTGTGTGTCCACAGTTCATACAGAAGATTGACATGCAAATGGAAAAAAAAAACACTTAATTTGGTGAGTCAGCACCAGTTTTGAGTTTTTAAAGAGCTGATGGACGCTGGGCTCTTCCACGCTGGTAGACTGTTGTTGTGTGACCGCTGTTTTTGCTATGGGCAGTTTCACTTTTTAGCCAGACCTCGTCACTCACAACAGCCCATAATTTTTGATTTTTACCCAGCAGGCACTGGGAGCTGGACGCCTCGCTCACTTTTCAGCACATAAGTGGAAATTAAAAGCCAAGTCTTGACTTAGGCACATTTTACCTTCAAGCTCTAAAGATGAAGAGTTTTCATTTAGAGATTGTTGTTGTTTTTGTCAGGAGGCGTGTCTTGATGGTGACCTTGTAAGTCCCACCACCCCGATTGGATGAAACGTGCAGGAGAGCGGTGGCCGCAGAAAGGGCTCTTGGCGTTTTCCAAAGTCTGTAACACGTCACGTTGCTGCGGCCTCTCACAGACACTCATTCAGTGACACACACACATTTCTTTTTTCTAAAATTAATGAATTAAATAATATATTCAGATATATAGGGTTTAAGAAACTGTATAGAATCCTTGAATAGTGGCTCACTTATTCAGTCACGGAAAAGTGTTTGTTTCTTACGTCGTTAATGATAGAAAAATGTGTCTATTTTCCCGCCTGTTGAAGATCAACAGGGTTTGGATGTTCTGGACAGAAGCAGGGTGTCCTATATTGATGCTGCCGTGGCTTTTTCCCCTTTGAGATGCAATCGTTACATTGATTTAATTTATTGAGGTTTTGTTGCTGTTCTAAATCCAGACAATTTGATTGCCACGGGATAATCAGTGTTTTTACGAGATGCTGGGAGATGACGGATTGATTCTGACCTGTTGCTAAGGTGACGCTTATCATTCCCATCCGGCGCTAGCTGATGGATGGAGCCATTTCTGGATTAGGTCGGGGAGTGTGAATGAAAACCGAGTGTGTCTGTAGCCGATCTATGCACAGAGAGCACAATGGTCCATAACAAGCAGCCTCAACCAAAAATACACCCACCCCTCCCCCCAAACATCTTACTCCAATATTACTCCACGCAAACACTACCTCTATATCATACACACTCACAGACACACACACTCTCACACACCCATCATTTCTAGATCTACATCATCTAAAACTGCCCTTAAGACTATGGTTGAAAGTTTGTGTTAAGCATTAAAGGAGCAGTACACAACATTTTAATGAGCTATCTTTTATCCCCTCATGTCAATAGAGAGCCTGTGTTTGTTTTTTATTTAGCAGTAGCATCAAGTGTGTGATTGAAAACATATTTAATCACAATGAATCACAAGCTGATGTATTTATGGTGGCCGGAACCAACAGGCCTGGAATTTTTGCTTTTGTGTTGAACATGATAAAAGTTTGCATCGTCCCTCTTTCAATTAAAGATGTTTTTTTTCCCCCTAATATATTTAATTTTTTTATTTTAAACTACAATGGCAATCTTTTTGAGTTTATTTTTGGTACTTCTGCATCAAATATACAGCAAATTCTAGTTTGAGCCCCAACAGCCTCTTAAATCCAGCTCTTTAAACTTGAATTTGGTCTATGAACGCAGCACTGACTTTAAACATGAGCACGTTTCTAAGCATGACATCAATATCAGTCCTAATAACATGAGGTGTCACCCTCCTCCCAGAATAACACGTTCTAAATTAATCCACAATCAGACCGTCAAACCTCAACAGAGGTTTTAGTGTGAAAGAGTTCCTTCACTCTCCTGACAGCCAGCGGCGTGCTCTCACCGCCGTCATCGTCGTCTCGTTCAACAATCCATCAATGTGAATCATGGAGAATTAAAAAGGCTATATTTTGCACATGACATCAAGTAGACACTGCCACAGAGAGCAAAGGGTATAAAAGAGTGCCGTGCTTTTCAGTATTGTAATGAGCACTATGGGGTAGGAGGGCCAGGTAACGTGGTGAACAGGTCATCAGTCGACACTTGTTACCAGGATGATCCCTTGCTGTGCATTCTCCCCCCCCACATGTTGCATTTTTCTTCACTCTCACTAATGTCTGAGGCATCACTGCTACAGCCCAGTAATCGCTTGACTTGAGTGTGTGAGTGTTGGATGCTCAGACATTTGTGTGTATGTGTGCGTCTCTTTAATGGAGACTGGTGCCAAGCAGTTTTATTACGGGTCTCTCTCAAAGGGATCACTCAAGCTTGTTTTTGTTAAATTTCTTTTTCCCTCCTTCTCCCTGTCTTTGATGAAAAGCACTTTGAAGCTTCTCACGTCTGTCAGAGGAGTGTGTAGCTGTACATAGCAACTTCCTGTAACAACAAGTGCTCCTTGTCTGAATATTTTGTTGGATTTTACTTTAGAGAGCATTACGTTGTTGTAGAATTAAATGAAAAATAAACTAGATGAACCTGAAGTGTGTGTTTTGTGTGGCCTGATACCTGCTCTCTCTCTTTGAAGCTTGAAGGAGACACTGAGAAAGACAAAGAGACACTTCAATCATGTTTAATGCTTGTACTGGTTTACATCTCTAAAAATCAAGAACGTTACATAACATCAACGTCTACTTACTTACTGAATGCATATTCAAGTGAAAGAAAGAGAAAGGAAACAACCGAGAGATCGAGGTTGAAGAAGCTGCTCTAAATTAGTCATGCTCTCAGACTGAAGAGATGGAGGTGGTCCTACCGGCTCTAAAGAAATGATGCTAAAGTGACGACCCCCGATGAATGCTGGACTTCATAGCACTGCACAAAAACGAGACTTCTGCACCAGAATCAGCGGCAGCGGTGTACGAGCAAACTGAGGTGGTATCAGATGCAGAGCTGCTTGTTTTTTCATCTTGGGTTTGCAAAAAAAATGCTGGAAACAGCATATCTTAATAGTTGTTTTATAAAGTACAGCTAGACCACGACTGTCGATAAAGAAGCTCTCTATCATAGGCTAGTGAGTGGAGAGGACCTACATCTGGTCCAAAGAAAGACAAGAACCAGTTTTTAACACCAAACCCAATCTCCTGTGCAAAGTGTATCGCCGTCAGAGCTCCTCTCCTCATTCACGTGAAAAACTCATGAAATATATATTTCATAAACCACAACATTGTTTATCTCCCTGCGTGGTCTTTACAAACTCATTTATTAAAAAAAATAGACAAGGCTTCTCTGGCCGACTATTCCCTTTAGATCTATAAAAACTCAGATGGCGATATTTACAAAACTTTGAGTGTATCTTACAAAGTGGATTCTCTTCCTCAGTGAATGCTCCCTGTCACTCTATCAGCCACGGGATCTCTCCCGCCAAAACACGTGTCAGAAAAGATTGTCGCCAGGTGTAGTCTCCCAGTGCAGGGTGTGTGTTGCTGAAATTAAAGTGCTCTATGTACAAGCATGGAGGCAATGGAAGCCTGAGTGATGTGTGTTTGTGCGTGCATGTGTGGGTGTGTGCTTGCACTCAGAGTGGATCAAAGTATTTCTTAAGTCTCCGGTCAGGAGCCAAATCAGACTCACACCGATGACTGATCCCATACCTGCAAGACAAGAACATGGACAATGTCGTTTCAGTTCTTCAATGCCCTGATGGATTACTAATAATGTGTAACATATTAAATATAAGTCTAGTGAGTCATTCCTCCAATCAGGTTTTGGGTTTTGTGAAAGATTACGAGCCAAAGAGGAATTAATTCAGTTTAGAGGCGGATGTTCTAACATTATGATAAGAGTGAAAAATAACTAGGCCTTTGCTGTTGTCTCCGACAGCAAGGGTATATTCATGAAAAGCCCCAAATCCCTCTGCATTGTACAAGCAATGCCCCTGATTGAATGCCTCTAGTGTGAAGTTATGTCTGAAAAACAGCATTTTTCCTGAAAAAGCTCCCCCTAGTGAGGAAAATATGATTCATACAACATAAACTCCTTGAGTTGATTCATATGTACCAGATTAGGAGTAATGGGACCAAAAATTGACAAATTATGGGGGCAAAGCACCCCCATATGGCAGAAATGTGTAATTGACCTTTCACAAAATCAATTCAGTTCATCATCACACTCAGGTTTATGGTGCTATAAAATTTGTCAACTATCCATGAAATGGTTTTTGAGTAATCGTGTTAACATTGACGGATCTGCAGCGGCAGGGATAACTACTCTTTAATATCCTTGACTTTTTATGAGCCATGAGTCGTGGTGACAGGATCTTAATACAGGTGTCGCATGTAAAGAGGAATTATTTGGAGGGAAGGTTCAGTCAATTATCACAGCCACCAGACTTTCTCTGGAAATAAATCATCAGCCTTCAGGTGAGAGGACATGGGTGGCTTCTCCCTGGAGTTTCTGGACGAGGTTCAGTAAGGTTGGCATTGCATAAATCTATAAATGTATTATTTGCAAACCTGTGTACTTGTGTAGGGCCTGGTGCCGGTGGGATAACACACATCTTAAACATCAAAGAGAACCCAACAGTACCTTGTTAACAGGGGCGAGCTGTGTTCGGACAGACCCAGCGTGGAGTCGGGTGCTGTCCCCGAACCTCCCAGGAGACCTCTCCCTGCGACTGTCAAGCACCCTGCCAGGCGACTTCTCCCTGTCCAACGGTCGGGCGGGAGACTTATCTCGTCTGAACTCGGTGCGGCCCTCCCGGTAACGATGAGGGGTGCTGGGCTCCCGATGCAGACCGTCATGGCTGCCGGGGCCCGAGGACAAACGCTTGGAGATGTGCTCCGTGTAGGTGGGCGGGCCTCGCTTACTGGGACTGCTGAAGAACACACAGCAGAGAGAACAGAACAGTCTCACAGCAGCTTTCCACAATTTTCACAGGAAAACCAAGAAACAAGAAGTAGACTTTTCACAGCAGACGGCACTGTTGGCCGATGTTCTACAAACAAACCCTGATGGTGGTGTTTCAGTTGACAGTTCACAAAAAAAAGTTCTCGCTCAAACTAAGAAGAAATGCTGACCCCCGGCTGGAGCCGTTCCTCTGCAGCTCTCCAGACTCCCTGATCAGACTTCCCTTACAGCAGATGACCCGCAGCTTGTTCTGGTAGGAAGAGGCCAGGTAAATGGCCCCGGAGGAGATGGCAGGGCCCAGGTAGCGAGGGCTGGGGATGTCCAGGTGGGCCAGAACAGTAGGACTTGAAGCAGAGACAGAGATGTTTAAAATACAGCAAAGAGACACAATCAAAGGTTTCTCATTGTGTGTCCGAGGGTGTCGCTGTGTCTCACCCCAGAGAAGAGTGTCCCTGAATCTCAATGACGTCCAGGGAGTTGAAGTAGGTGACAAACAGGTAGGGCTCTCTGTAGGCTGCACCAGAGAAGAATGCAAAATTATAAACATATAAAATCAGGAAGGAGCAGCAGTCAGAGGTAGAGAACGTATTTACCAAAGGACAGAGGCAGACGGCTCCATTTAATGTCCTCAGTGCGGCTCCTTCGTCCGTACATGTCCACGAACACTCCAAACTCTGCCACGTAAACAAAGCCATAAGTACACTCTTTACATTTAGCGCATAGCCTCTACATTAACACCTTCATTAAGCACAATTTTATCATTTCGTACAAACTGAAAGAATGCAGATAGGATAGAGAGGAACACTGTGGTTCAACATAGTGGTTGTTGCCTGGTGTGGTGAATTGGTCTGATCTACAGTTATCCACTGCAGCACCACTCAAACCTAACCCTCTCGTGTTCCGGACAGAAACACACCGTGATAACACAGCAGGTACTCCTCCTTCTGCATGCTGCCGGAGATATGCATGATGGCGATGGGGAAACTGTGGGACGAGGCAGCAAACACTGCTGAGGCCAGAGACACATCATTCTTGTCCAGGAACTCTGCAGTGGAAGAATCGGAAGACCAGGGTTCAGACCTATGTGTGAATGCAGGTGGTTTAAATCAGGGGCCCAAACAAGCATGTTTGTTGACAAGGCCAGTAAAATGGAGATAAGTTAACGTCCTGGAATTTTGTCTGAGCAACCTTTTTTTTTAACCTGTCCACACAAATATTTATGGTTAGGCAAAAAAAAAAGAAGGTTGAAACCGTTTCATAATAAAACATACATTTTGATCTTGCAGCAGATAAGAGTTTGTTGTGCGTGTGTGCTTGTGTGCTTGTACCTTTACCAGCCCTCTATGAGAGACTAGCCTATTACCTTCTTTTGGAACTAAAACATTTTTTTCATCACAGCGGGCGAGATACATCTTTGTGCAACCTTTTTAACGCTGGGTATCCAATGCTGATATAATAAGACAATTGTTTATTCTGATCTTTGCTCTTGGTGATCTGATCACTATATGACAGCTTTAGGTCCGGCTGTTAATGAAAGGGGATTATAACGCTTCTCCACAGGTGTCTCCACTGATCGGATCCCGATTTCCTACTGCATATGCAAATTTACATGTACAGACACACTTTTCATAGTGGAAGAAAATAATAGTTTTTTGTCTTTTGTAGCGTTTGTTGAATTAACAAGAAGGCCATAACAATTTAAACAAAACTATCATAAACAACGTTCTGTGAATGTTAACTGTTCCTGCTGACTCAACAGCACAAAAAGAGAACTGTTATTTAAGAAAGACATGACACTTTACCGATGGGTGACTAAGATGTAGTCTATTTTATGTACTGTTTACCATCGACAACATGCTGTCCGTAAAATAAGTTTGAAATCAGTAGAAATGATAAAATCAGTAGAAAGATTGTCTTCAATCAGCTTCTTTGGAAGTGGATTATATAAGCAGCAGACTTTTTTATAAGGAAGGGAAAAAGAATTTTCAAGTAGGCATGAATTATTCAGAATAAACATGAAACATTCTGCAATGTTGACGTTTCTCATCATCAACTCAAAAAACTGGTTGATCTTTGAAGGAATCAGGGGATATTATGCTTTTTAGTTCCATCATGAAATCAGTCGTACAGCTAACCCAGGCGGACGAGACAACGGAGACAACGTCTGCATCACAGGGAACCAACAGGAAGTCACTGTGTGTAGAATCCATTACGTCTATTCTCATAGCATGTTTGCATCACTGAAACACTGAGGTCATATGTTGCTGGGCTCCAATCTGAGTCACTGGATCTAGTATTCATCCTCAGTGCATCCACTAGTGATCAGATCATTTGGATCCAGGTGCTGATACCAGGTCTGAAGAGAGGGAGGGTGAAACTCTCACTGAGCAAATATTAACCTTAAGTCATTAGACAGACACCATTTCTGAGGTTCAATAAATCAGGACAGCTCTAATGAATTTTAACTAATTTTAACTGTTTTTTTTTCCTTAAGTTGAGATTTTTGAAGACAAAAAAAGTATATTTCTTTTTTTTTTTACAAAACCTCAGCAACATTCTACTCGTGTCTTCACCTTCCAGAACAAACTGCTTCATCTCGATCTCGTAGAACTTGTTGGTTCCGATGATGATGCTGTAGCTGGTCAGATGGATGCAGCTGCAAGGCTCCAGAGTTTCAATCTCCTGTCAGATCAAAGATGGAGAGAAGAGAAGTCTCAGTTAGTTGATACTAGGAAACAATTATGATAGGAAAATTCCTTCACTATATGTACATGTTATTCATTCAATAACACTAATAACAATTATTCAAGGACAGATAAATTAAGGGCTGACTTTGCCCTATAACTCTGCAAATGTTAGTTCTGTTTTTAATCTACATAACTCTGACTCTGATCCACATTCATGTTATATGGCTGTTTATGTTTGCACCACTGTTTTTCCACCACTGTTTGTTAGGCTGTAGAAGCAACTATTTCCAAATGGTGGCCCACTGGCCAGGTCCAGCCCTTTAGAGCCAAATGTTGGATCCGAGCAGATGCACAAACATACCTGTCACAATGTAAAATAAACAACATCCATTCCACGTTCCCCACTTGACCTCCAAACTACGCCATTAAGTACGAACAGATATCAGAAGATTTGCACATTCTCCAGGGTCCTAAATGAGTTAGCGAATGCCGCCTCTCATCTCCGCCTGTTATTACCAGCAACTCACAAAGTACAAAGTCAACTGGGAAAACTGTCAGTTTAAATCTGACCTAGCAGTTCAGTTTTACTTAATTGGATCATGACATTGCTAAACCAACTTGCTTGATGTGCGTTCAGACTGTATGTCTACGCAATGTAGATGATGTAAAGCAGCACAGTGAATACGGCCCGTTTTAATGCCAATTACTCAGAAGAAACGGCTTCTGCTATGTGTTAACCAACATCAGCACAAAAATAAAATCATAACAGCGACATCAGTGCATGTTTGTTGGAGCCTTTCTGCATCTAGAACCATTTTCTGGTCCTATGTCTCTTTGGAATAAAGAATAGAGAGTTTGGTCTGGACCTGCTCTTTATAGAAAGCACCTTGAGACAACATTTGTTGTGCAAAGGTGCTCTCTAAACAAAATTTGATTTGAATTGATCACCTGTAAAGCACATTGAATGACATTAGGGTTTGAAAAATGCCTTATAAAAAAGTTTGAAGTTTGATGGATTTGTTGATTAAAACATGTCCAATAGTTAGACTAAAGCAGCTTATAGTTATTGTGAGAGAAACAAGTGAACCCTTATGTAATGTATTATTGACAGAAGTAACGTGACAGGTCAAACTCACCTTACGAATGCAGTATTTGTTGAGATTGTCATTGTAGCGCAGGATGGTTATCTTGTTAGGCATAGCGGCACATATACAAGGCCCGTTGTCTATCTGTAATGAAAGGTGGATGTCTGTACAATAAAGCACTTTGAAATCAGGAAGCAGTTAATCCAGTTTAACTCAGAGGAGAGGAGGACCTACTCTCCCAGCAGCAAATAGATGGCAGCCTTTGACCGTCTCAAAGATGTAGGGGGCCAGCTCAGACTGGCTAGGCAGGTGAGACTGGGCCAGGGACTGTTTGACTCTTTTAATCTCCAACAGACACAACGCCCTCTCATCGCCTGCAGCACGCACACACACACACACACACACACACAAACACAGATTTTACACACCAGCGAGGTTATCAAAACAAATTGTTAATGAATGAAGTGAAGAATGCCAGCTCTAAGACAGACAGCTCCAGCTTTGCTGCTGAATACACACATGACCCCATTCTCCTCACTCACCATCAAACATGCCCCCTCCTGACGGGTGGTCTATTTAAGCTGAAACAACTTCCAATCTCTCCCTCGCGCCTGCCACAGCGCTGTTGTTCTGTGTCCAAAATTCTGCCCAACCACTACCCAGCATCCTCCTGAAGACTTTCTTTAAATTTACTGTTCATTGTCTTTGCAAAAAATATCAGTAGGGTGGGATGAGGTTGGAGCCTAGACAACAAATTCAAACTTTGTTCCACTGCTGTAATAATAAACATTTCAATGATGAGTTTTCTGACTGTACTTAATGATGAATAACATATATATATATATATGTATATATATTTATATATATAAAAAGCTGGACCCCTCACCAACAATCATTAGCAGTTTCTCCTGCTCTTTGATGACATGGATCTGAAAGACTGATCCCAGTCCAGGAATGTGAGTCAGGGAGTTCTTGATGACATTCAGGGCGTAGAGACCCTCTTCAGAGCCCACCAGAACAATCTGTGACAAACAAGGAACACAATTATATGATCAAACCCTGTTACTGATCCGTTTCCCTTCATAAATGATGAATACTCAAAGGTCTTCTTAAGTGATTATCAGATTAATGATCTAAGAAATAAAGTGAAAATGTGTTTACTGTATGTGCAGAATATAGCATCCAATAGCAAACCTGGTCGGTGAGGGGGAGGGTGCAGTTAATATCCAGTCTGTCATCTCCCTCCAGCTTTAGCAGTGAGTTTCCCAGCAGCTTCTAAAAAGAAGAGAGAGAGGAGGGCGGTGAGCAGTATCACCTCAACACTGCCTCAGGGGGGGAGTAGGGTGGTGGGACAGAGGGGGCTGGACCGCTGCAGGACTGTGTGCAGGTTAACAGTATCAGAGATGTGACCAAGCTACAAGACACAGTCATGGATTCATTAATTTATAATATTGCCTTTACAAGCAGAATATTTTCTCATAAATTGAGCTGTAACAGCCACATATAAACTTCAATAATACATATATTAGGTTTAATCAACAATATACCTGCCTTATAAATCTGTTAATTCCTTTAGCCAAAATTGTGCTTACACGATGCATATTCCTAAATAGTAAGAGATAATCAAAATTTTTGTAATAGTTGTAATATGCCCTTATATCAATATGTGATAAGAATGTTTCCATCAACCTTTCTCTCTTGGTTTCCTTTCCACTGCAGCCAAAGGTTAAATCTTTAGCCATATCGTCGTTTCTATATTTAAATCTCAGATGCTTAACTGACATTTGGATGGATTGTAATGTTAGAGTCAGCTCAAGCTAAACGCTGTGTTTTTTTTCTTTTCAGAGAATTTAGCATATCATTTGTTGTTTTTTCATATGAGGTCATTTAGGATTTTCCTATTCTGAGAAAGTCTATATCCCACCTTTTTAGGGTTTTTAGGGAAAAAAAAGTTCTTGAACAAATTATTTTCAAATCTCTCTCTCTCTCTATATATATATATATATACACAAGTATATTTCTATTGGGATTCTGTAGATACTATAGCCAAGCTGTTATCAAGGAAGATAAAGGGATGCAGCAGTTTTCTTCTTTTTTATAGGTAGTATTTGTTTATTAAATTTCTAAATGTTCCTTTATCACTTTTTGGAAAATTAACAATATATAAACTCAAGCAGTGTAGAGTAGTGTATTGCTGCTGTCTTTTACTTGGGTCTCTCTACTCCATTGTAGTCACCCATATATTGTGTATTTTTTACTCCCATACATTTATTTTATAACTTCTACAGCATGTAGTTACTTTGCAGATTTAGTTTGTTATGCAAACTATAGCGAACAATTAACTTATGAGATAATATTACAGATGATGGTAAAACTTTATTGATCCCTGCTGGTAAATACACAACCAATAATAAATTATTTAAAATAGGTCAACAATCTTGAGCAGATTTTAAAATCAAAGTCATGCACACATCAGTAATATTTGTTGTAATTTGTCAAAAAAGGTAATATAAATACTATTAATGCTGAAATAAAAAAATACTAACGGTACTTTTTTCAAATCATAAATCCTTTTTATGTAAGTTTATGTCACTTCAATACATACCACTGTTAACCCTTCAAAACTGGACACTGGAACAAGCGGCAAATTTGTGACTCGTGTCACGCAGGAGAATCAGAGTTATTTGACTTAGGTCTCATTCTCAAAAGAGTGGAAGAGGGGAAGTAAGGGTAAAAACAAAGAGGAGTACAATAGCAGGAGAGAACCGTTGTCTGATTCCTGGTCAAGGACAAAAACCAAACGCACGGATGATAGTTTCATAAACATTCTGTGAGGTCAACACAGAGATTATAGAGGACGGGACCGTGTAGCAGAGGACAGTGAGAGTGAGGAGAGGTCACAGCGGGTGAGGTGAGAGCAACAACGACCAATGACAAACACATGCACTACTGCGTGCCTTGTGAAGGATATGAGGGTGTTTGAGTGTGAGTGCGTCTCATGTCTACAGCTTTGGACTCTTTACCTGGACCAGAGGAGACAGAACCATCTGTCTTTTGGGTGCAGCAGCCTATGTGTACAATGACACCCAATGGAATGGGCAGAATAGAGGAAATCAACAAAACATGCCCGTACACCAGACATACAATGTGGCAGGATGAAAAAGCAACAAACAGCAGTGAGGGAGAGGAGGGAGAGAGAGAAGAGGAGAGAAGAAGGCGACAATTAACGGCACATATACAGTAAGTGAACTGGGGTTACCCACTAAAACTCTACACCCAGAGCCTTACAAAAATAATATCTTAAAGCAAACAATATCTGCTGCTCATGATAAGTCCCAACTAAGTTAAACAGTGAGCTCACACCCTCAGCCACAGACAAGTCACTTTTATGTGACTACTCTCTGATTGGAGACAACGGATGTTGCCCCGGTTTCCTGCTCAAGAGATACTCACTGCGTCGGCTTCGGCCTTCTCCCGCGAAGCTCGCCCCGCCGCCAACACAGACTCCATGACAGCCACCCAGCGCTGTTTGTCTGGGAAACTGGGTGCCATGAAGTAAACTGACTGTCCAGGCCAGCAGGGGGCGTGACAACGGGACTCCAGCTTCAGGACGTAGGGGATATCTACCATATAGGGAACATAAGTATTTCTTCACAATTCATACCTTAACAGTTGAAGCCTTGCATCCATCCAACCTATCCCAGACATTGAGTAAGACACAAGACCTGATTGATAACTCCTCTTTAATAATAATTGTGAATTAAGACAACGGATGATGATAAGTGAATTCACTGATGAAAGAGAATATGGATATAACAAACTATAGAGTGGTACTTTAAGCCACAATTGCTATCAGATATGCCACTCAAAGCTTTGTGTCTATGATGCAATGCATTCTGGGGCAACTGAGTCTGTGCCTTAAGCTCATGCAAAATACAATAAGGATAATATAATAAATTTCCTAATCTTCTATATATCCAGACTTCAACTATGCAGTATGGCAGAAGGTATAATAGAACATTAGAATGGGATCCCAAACACACACAAAAAACAATGTCAGTGGGTTGAATCCAACACTTGGAGAAGAACATACTTTATGTGTAGTACCTGACTTTGTGGTGTTAGGTAGCTCAGAGGCGCCGACTGCTCCATGAACAACCACCTCTCCATCTGACAAACACAGGTCAAACTCCTCCAGCGGCTTCACGGAATCTGAAAAACACACAGAAACTTTAAGCGAGGCGGTTTTAAGCAGAAAGGGAAGAATTTATGCGTTTTGATTAATCTGGGATTCGATGCTGTTTGATCTATTGTAGTGGCAAAAAAGAGTGAAACCTTCTCTGGGCTCTATGTCATAGACGGCTACTTTAGTCCCATCCAGGACCATATACTTTCTCTCCCAGCTCTGGCACCGCTTCCCGTTCCTGCAAAAACATAAGACAATTGTATTACTAGACTACTAAGAAGATTGAATGAAACCTACAGCTTTGACATTTAGGTCAGCAAATTCCATTGTTAGAACTAGTTTAAGTACCAGAGTTGCCCACTCATAGCATGTTGTCAGAGCCGCTCCCAGTTAAATTGGTGCCCTAAGCCGAATTTGGTTCTGTAGCCCACCAACCCCCGTGGCTATACGTATTTGTACATGAATGTGCATGTACATTTGTAGAACGCAAAAAGGTATAATATGTTTGACATGAACAAATGAATACATGAAAACATTATTTTCACCTGAAATAAAAAGAAGAAGAAGAAGAAGAAGAAGAAGAAGAAGAAGAAGAAGAAAAAATAAGTGCAACCAGTCCTTCAGGATAAGTTACTAACTTCAATTTAAGTTATTTCAACCTTGAATGAATAAAATATGGTCGTACAAACAATTAAACTTATGAAAAAATAAATAGTAACTTTACCCTGTAAAACTAGATAAAGATAATAATATATTTATATTTACTATCCAGCTGTTTTTGTCTTGTTCACTTTCTAATAATAAAAAGTGATATAACCAAAACAGTGTTATTATCCTTACAATAATGAATTTAATGTACCATCATAATTACCAATAACAATTATAACAGTAAATAATATCTTAAATACATACATTTATGCGTTTCTATTGTTTTTGCCTTTAGACTAAGAGATCAATTAAGCTACAAAATATATATAAAATCCAAAATAATAGGCAAATAGCACAAAATTTAAATTGATATTCAAACATTCCTTCTACTGCCACTAATTGGTCTCTTTACCATACTTGTTGATCAGACTACACCAGCTTCCCCACCAGTCTGTTCAACAGACAGGCAGGAATGGAAAACAGATTTGATACAGAATATAAGCGAGGTGCAAAAACGCATCCTAAATTACTACAATATGAATGGTTGAGTCAAAAATACGTCATTCGACCTCGGTTACGCCACTTTAACCCTAATATCCATCACATATGCATTAATGTAATCAGCGTTTCTGTTTCAGTGTATATAGGAGTACCCACAGATCATATCCTTCATGGAAAAAATGTTTCAAATATTTATTCCGATTATTAATTAAGAAGTGCATTTAACCCTTATCATGCATCCAGGGTGTTTATCCAGATGATTTGTCATTTCAAACCATGTAAAATCCCGACTAAATGTCTGCTTTTTGGAGGCTAAATGATGCATTCGGAACTCTTCGCTTGTTATGGCTGAAAGGAATGGCTGTCTATTTTACTCTAGAGAGGATAAGTTACATCATAAAGACAAGCTTGATAAATTTGGGAAAATTTGGGAAGTCTTTTAATCTTTCCCGGAACATCATTACATATAATTTAATGACTGGAACAAGGAACTGATCTCATTAGGGATGCCACTGTCTCTTTGTCTTTTTTCTAATTTTATTTCGATCTAATCTAATCAAAAGGATTCCCAGACAGAACAAATCAGAGAGTGCCAGAGAGGACTTGTGTTACTAACATCAGTCTGCCTGAGCGGTAGTTGGAGATAACAGCCAAAGCACCAAAGAGAGAGAAAGCTGCTCCAAACAAAAGCACTAATAGGTGTGAAGGATATAACAGCTGCACAACATGACACTTGTGTCGGTGTTAGCAGCAACATGTACCCAGGAAGCTTTGGCAGGATGTGATTCACTGATTGTAGTTTTCAGAATTGAGTGTAACTGTTCAGTGACTCTTCATGTTCCCCAAATAGCCATCAAAATTAGTATTCATTAAAATCTTATATTGTATGAGTAAATCAGACAGACTATGATGAGAAGATGCATGTGCTTGAGCACTCATGTCCACTGCATCTCATTATATCTCTCATTATATTATATCCCATTTTCTATCTCACTTCTACTTGTGTACAGCGTACAACTTGAAAGCGGAATCTACAAAGAGCACACTTGTACTCTATGGTCATATTAATATTCTTGTATTTATCATTTTTATCTTGTTGTTTTGTATGTGTATATGTGTATTTCAAACTGCTGCTGCAACAAGTGAATTCCTCATTCTGGGATCAATAAAGTCTGTCTAAGTCTAAGTCTATATGTGATTATTTAGGCCAACATGATGTATATTAAATGATCGGTACGAACCGTGGCATACTTCCTGTCTACAATGCCTCCCGCCAACTGTGGTGACTGTAATGGGTAATCCCAAATACCACCCAAACACGGTACGTTACCCATAAGTCTGAGTGTTTTTGGGTCTGATGCGTCATAGTGGGTTTTGGTTGTTGTCTTTCTTTTCCAAAACTTTTTTTGCAAAAGGAGCTTCATCGCCCCCTTCTCTGTTTTTACTGGTAATCTAACACAAATTTGAGAATAGACTGCACCCCAACAAGACCATACAGTTGGAACCAAAATGACTCAACTCCCATTGTTTATACAGTACCCTCCAAAATTATGGGCACCCTCTAAAAATAAGTTAAATGAGATGAAATGTCTTCAACAAAATAAAAAATCATTACATTCTTAAAATAGAACTAATATTTTTCTCCCAAACGAGAAAACATGCTGCATTTAATATTTTTTCCCACACCATTTTGCCACAGTAACAGCGCTGGGTCTCCTTCTGTAGTGTGTGATGAGGTTTGAGAAGTCATGGAGAAGATCCTTGACCATTCCTATACACAGAAATTCTCCAGCTGCTTCAGATTCTGAGGTCCACGCTCATGGAGTCCCCTCTCATTCAGTAGGGTTTAGTTTAAGTGACTAGGATGCCCCATGAAAAACCTTTATTCTGTTATCTTTGACCGATTCTTGGGTTGTTGTTGAAGTGTGTTTCAGGTCATTGTCCTGCCATAAGGTCCAACCATGGCCCACTTTAAGGTTGCTTAGAGAGGCTTTTAGGTTCATATCAAATATCTGCTGATACTTGAGCCCCATCATCAGAGATCCACCACCAGGCTTCACAGTGGTAGGAGGGGCTTTTCTGTCTGGTTTTGTTTCTCGATACACCACTTCCAACTTTGACATGAGTAGCCAAAAGCTTGGTTTCAGTCTCGTCTGACCTATGACAGTGTTGTAGTGAAAGTCCCAAAGGTGATTGTGAAACTGTAGGAGCTTTAGCTTGTGTATGGATGACAGCAGAAGGCTTTTTTCTTGCTACCGTCCCAAACAGCTTGTGTTGGTGCCATTTGATGGTTGTTAGAGAGGCTTTCTGACCCCCAAGATTCAACCGACCTCTGCAATTCTCTAACTGTAATCCTCAGAGAGTCTTTTTCATACAAACCATCCTCCTCACAGTGTGTGGGGTCAGTTTGCACACACATCCTCCTCCAGACTCATGTTTAACATCCCCGGTCAATTTACACGTCTTAATTATTGATCTAATTGTTGAAACAGCCTGTTTTTAACTGATTAGATTTCCATGTATCCATTGCAAGACCTGCCTAGCTTAACAATGTTTCTGCGCACACCATTGCTTTGTTCTCTGTTATTTGTCATTGCAGAAAATTAGCCCTGTGTGACCAAATATTTATATCCCAGTAAAACAGGAAGTCATTATTCGGCACCTCAGAGTTCTCACTAAAACAGGTGAACCTAAAAATATAAAATAGGGCTGGACTTATTCTATTGTTACCTTTGAATCACAAGATATCCTAGGGGTGTCAATAATTGTGGCACCCATGCTTTAGAGAAAGATATTTGTTTTGTGTCAAGAACACAATGTTTCTTTCAATTATCTTATTTGAGTTATATCTTGGATTTTTGTGAATTATTTAAATGAAAGAGTATGCGTATAGACAATAAAGACTGGAGGATGTTGTATTGACCAAAACAACAAAACATACTGGACAATAGACTCAGTCACATTAATGATGCCAAAAAAGTAGCCGATCGCTGATCGGTCATCAGCGACACAATCTGCCGCCCATCTCCTTCTAATGCTGTACATGAGCATTATGCAGATCAACCTACTCTAGTGTTCCACTGGCTTCTTTAACACATTATCTATTACCATTAAGACCATACTCACATATGCACAATCATCACCGCTGCCCGGATAATTGCTCTAGCCTCACGTATCCATGTCATGCATTGCAATTTCAATAGCTAAGGACATCACACACCAATTCACTCACCACCTTACCCTAATGCCCTCTGAGTGCTGGCACACAGCACTGAGGCGCAGAAAGGATCGCTCTGGGATAAGCCTGATTCCCACTGTCATTGTCGCCTCACTGAACAAGCCTGAGTGTATACTGCTGTCTGTCCTTTGATATTACTATCTTGGTATACTGTAACATGAATTAGGGTTCGACATCTAGAGTGCTGTTGAAAGGAATTAAGCCTTAGGGACAATAATGTTTACAATCTGTCAATACTGCAAACAGCTGACAATTCATGAACGAACAGTAAAAAAGTCAAATACAGCAGATACTAAAAAGTTGTTTTTTTTAACACAAAAAATTAACTAACTACCGGAGTCTCAAAATTGATCAAACCCTTAATGATTTATGTAGTAATTAGTAAAGATCCTTCATTGCTTGGACCTGGGGCACACATGATGCATAGCCAGACACCTGCTTCTGGAAGCATTTGTGAGTTTGCTTGGTTCAGTCTTCATACTGAACCAAGGGCAAAACCCTGAAGTTCTGTAAAATACCTGGGTTTGCTTGCTGCAGGCACCTTCTTTCACCAAAGATTTAAGTCAGGTTATTGTGACGCCCACTCTAAAATGTCCTTCTTCTGCTGAAACCAAGCTATGATGGATTTTGAGGTATGCTTGGAACATTGTCCTTTTTTTCCCATGACACCCAAGCTTCTCTTCCAACTGTATTTTCGGCAGTGAGGTACATCTTTAAACAATAGTCTGTCCATAGCTAACCTGTGCTGTTTCATCCAGCCCTCCAGGTGCATGTGTCCACTGGTCTCTTTGAGCTGTTGGCCCACTGCACTGCTTTTGTCCCGACAAAGGCCATCAGATAGATGCAGGGAGCAATCGCTGGACATGCCACATGTGGCTGGAAGGCAGGGGGAGCATTTTGGGTGGCACAAAGCATGGCATTCTGAGGGAAATACAAAAAAGAAAGTTGAGAGTAATAACACACTTGCTTTTATCTTGTCTCTCATTCTTTTGTGACACCGTGACACAGCTTTATTATAGATAAAACTTTCTTTTCCGCAAACAAATTCTGATGTCAACTCTCAAAGGCTGTTGTTTAAAAAATCATAAAATGAACTCCAATTGTCATTGTTTATCCGTATCTCAATTTCCACTTAAAAAAAAGAAAATTAATTTAATAAATGAGCAATCGTAAAGCCTGGTACAGGTAAATGTTGGGGCTACATATTGATATAAAAACAACTTTAACTTGATTTCAGTCATCATTACATGAAGATGTTGAAGATCATTTGGTTCTGGGCTGAACCTTTCCAAGGCATCTGTAACTCACCGAGACACGTAGCAGCTTGCCGACCAAAGTGCACAGTATCCAGGCAAACAGTGCATTTGGCGGCTCTCATGTTGAGTCCCACTGTAAAGCGGTGAGGGGTGTTGTGGTGCATCACCCTCTCTCTCTCCCTCTCTCTGTCTCTCTGACTGTCCTTCAGACGGCGGCTATACTCTAAACACAGTAGTAAGTACACAGTGAGGTCGGGCAGCTCCAGTATGCCTTACTGTGCCGGGTACATCCCATCCATCAATTACAAAGCTTCAATGCACCCTGCCGTGCCCACCATGAATGCAGCTAAATAATAAAAGGGTCCCCAAAAGAACTGGAAGATGTTTAGCACAGTGCATAAGCAAAAGAAAACTCTGAAGACAAAGTATATTGATTGAATCATTCCCTTTGATTTTGCCCTCTCGTTGTAGCTTTTTAAAGGTATTACACAGTCAGGCTCAAGTCTCTCACTGTCTGCCGGCATTTCATTTGTTTGCACGTAACAAAAATTTTCATAAGATATCCAGAGAACTTGTTGATGTCAACATGAGGTATATTTAAAAACAACCAACTGTACAAATTTTACCCGCAAGATATTTAAGGGTTAGCCCCCATATAATTATCTGAATATGTTTTGAAATTAAATGAAATCCAATAATTTGCACAATAAGACATTCTATGAATATCCAAAATGCATTAATAACACTTTATGACTACACTTATAAATATGTCGTATGCTTTCTCATTATAACATATTAAGACTCTCTATACTCACTCACGATGATCTAAATAGCCATTCATTATCATTAGTGGTAAATGTATGTGTAAGATAAGTGAAATACATAATTGTGCATCTACAATGAATGTTTCAGTGTTGGCAGTCAGTCAAATGTGAAATTAATTTTCATGCTATTAAATTAATAATTATGATGATGATGATGATTCTTATTGTTATGTGCATGCTATTATTACCAGAATAGACAATGAGTATTATTGAATCCATTATAATGCAAAACAAATGCCTCATACTGTTCTTTAGATGTGGCCTTCCATAGAGATATATACTAAAATGTGATTTATTATTTTTATTATTTTTAATTCATTTAATATTTTATTGCATATTTTACATCTTTTTTTTTATTTATTTGTTTCTCTTTCACAGTTATCAGATTCTTTCATAAGGATCAATATCAGTGGCAATAGAGTAAGACAGTTCTGACTCAATGCCTTCATGGGGTCACACAGTCTTTTGTGCATTGCAGAGTTTATCATATGGTACATCTCTCTTATTGTATGTTCAGGTGGGATTGTAGTGAGCTGAAGGGCAGACCAGAGTCCTGCAAATCAAATGAGATAAGCCTCGGCAACTGAGATAAAATGCTTCAGATTTCTAAAGCTGTGCACTGACCAGTTGAAATTTTATTTGAAGGTTTCTCAGCATCACTGGACAAGCCTGTTGACATCATATTTTCTTATTGAAGTGCATAGCTTTTAAAATCTGGCTTCAAGAATGCGGATGAGGAGAAGAGAAATAGCAGACCAAACTGCAGAAACCACAAGTTTGGATAACTTACTTTCAAAAGTGACCCTCCTTCTCTCTGAAAGTTGTGTAAAAGAAAAAGGATAGTAAGAGCCTCATTAAGCAAGTGATACTGTATGTGTGAGTATTTGTGGGCAGGTAAGGGCCGGTATGCATCAGGTATGAGTGTAACCTGCATGTACAGTATGTGTCTGCTACAGAGATAAAGTTGCACCTCAGTGAACATCATTCACTCACTCACCCTCGGGTGTTGCGGTGTCCTTCCTGCGTCCAGAGTTGGAGGGTGCCAGACTGGTCGGGCCCTGCTGGTGCTCAGGAGACTTCACTATGGCAGACATAATCATCTGCTGTCTTGCTGTAGTCGGGTTAGGAGAGTTACCATGATCCTTATACTGGATAGCTGGGGTTGGAAGAAAAGATGAACTAATATTGTTACTGTTTTCAAAGATTATGTTTACTAATACTGAATAAAATGTCTTTAAACTGAGTGTATATGCTTCCAGGGAAGAGCAGTCTCACCTTCCTCTCTCAGAGATCGCAGTTCTGTTCTCATTTTCTTCAAAGCATCCTCCAGTTCAGAGCAGCGAGTGCGCTCTTTGTCCAGAGCGACCTTCATGTCGCTGTACTGCAGAGGCACAGGTTGGATGGGCGGAACAGGGGAAACCTGGCTTTGACTCTGAGCCTGGGCCTGGGCCTGAGCAGCCATGGCAGCCAATAGGTCCTCTCGACGTCGCCCGAACAGACCCTGAGACACAGGAGCCAACATTTTAATTTTAGCCACTACTATGATCCTCACTCACTATTATAATAATAATAATAATACATTTAATTTATAATGCACTTTACATTTGGATCAAATCTCAAAGTGCTACAAGGCAAAAGCAGATAAAAGCATCAATAAAAAAATAAAATAAAATAATAACTATACAAAAACATGACTATTATTAACTCTATTATAACTTACTCAGTTAGGATTGTAATGATTAATGCATAAAGTGACTTACTGTGGATGGCTTCAATTTATTTATCAATTAATCACACATACTTACTCAATTCAATATTTCTGAAATCCATTCTTCCTTATCTCAGACATATTATTGTGCAAAGAGACACATCCCTTTAGGGCCTCCACAATAACAGATAAAATAAAAATAAAAAAAGGAGAGTAGAATCTGGATTTAAATATTTTGCTTTTAAAATGTTGGGGTTTTTTTAAAAAGAAAAAAAAAAAGTCACTAAAAAAAATAAATCTGTGTAGGAAGATAGAAATGATCATAACTCAGATAAAATATATATGTATACGTATATTCTCATCTGACCTTTTTTTTCTTGGAGCCACCGTGGGACTGGGACTGGAGGAAGTCAATGAGCTTGGTCTGCTGGGTGATAGTACCCTCCATTTTCACCTTCTCATGAGAGAACACGGCCTGCAGGTGGAGCTAAGTGAACATTGCTACTGCCATGAATTTTTTCTCAAGTACTTCACACATAGAGGATGAAAAAATTATATTGTAGTGTACGTGTTTTATTTTTTTTAAAGTGGCGGAACTTCTGGCTGCATATGACAGAAAGTTTTTCTTCCATTCTTGCTGTGCACATGTGCATGCAAAAATGTTCTCACAGGTAAATGTGCATGTTTGTCTAGCAGCACCTGGATGTTCTCCAGCTGGTATTCCAGGTCGGTCCTTTCGGTCTTCAGCAAGTCCGTCTGGTCCAGAGCGTCCTGCAGGCCCTGCGTCAGACGGAAGATGTGGGTCTTCTGGGCATCCATCTGCTGCTGAAGTTTCTCTTGCTTTGTAAATAACAGCAACTGTTACATCACCTGGATGTTGTCACTTTACTAGGTGTTACCTCTTACATTTGTTGCCTCCAGTGACAACAGCAGCATAATCAAGATTAGACATCTGTTTAGGGTGAACCTTTTCATTTTATTCTGCCAACTAATTTTCAGCAGAGATTTAGACTGCAGTTATAAGCACTGAGACACAGTACAACGTCTCAAATTTGTACATGATGCATACAACACAATGGATGTCAATGCTATGTACACATAAAAATACTGAATGCACCTCTTCCAGAAGCCTCTGCTTCAGATCCCTCTCACTCTCGAGCTTTTGCTGCAAGCTGTGGGCATTCATTTCCAACATGGCATGCTTCTTCTCCAGATCGTTCAACTAGGAACAGAACATAGTAAGATATCACTGTGACATCTGTTTACCACAAAAGCAACAGACTTCAATTTAAGAGGGCGTGGACGCTTACAGTGTCGGTGAGGCTCTCAGCTTTGAGTTTCTGGTCTTGGAGGGCCTGCTGCAGGGCTAGAATCTCTGTCTTGTGCTCTTTAACAGCCTGTTCCACGGCTTGTCGTGACTCAGAGCTGCGCTGCTCTGCACGAAGTCTACAGCAAAAACACAGTGTTGGCTCTAGTTGTCTGGTTTTGTGGTTGTGCAATCTTCTAGCTTTTCTAAAACAAATGTATTTAAATCAAACCAGTAAAATCTTCTTTAATGCAACAGCATATATATTCTTGTAAGTAGTCAACAGTTAGTACATCTCTGTTTTCATGTGCTTCCTGTGTGTCTAGTTTTTATCACCTTCCTTGCTTACAAAAACTCAGAAAATAATCTCATATATTTCCAAGAATACCTTTTGGACAAATCCCAGGCAATATGCCCAAAACTATCGCATTCAGTGTGTGTAGGTGGAGGGAAACAGATCCAGCTCTGATAGAAACAGCAAAATTCAGAGCACACAGTTTTTTTTTTAGTGTAAGGAAAGACAACTGATTATTTTTTCTTAAAATGCCCTGTATTTAAATGGACTCCTGCTGCTGCTGAAGCTCAGATTACTCTCTATTTATGTCAATTGTATAACATTATAAAAATGTGAAATTGTGTTTGTTTAGACATGTTAAACTCTAAAGCATTGTCAGGCATCTTTACACAGACTTTACACATATTTATGGGGGTGTTTGAAACCTGTTCTGTTTCTCTGTGTCCAGCAGTCTCTGAATCTCCCTGTTCCTCCTTTCAGCCTGGTTCTTCTCCTCCTCCAAAGTTGCCCGCCAGGTGTCCCACTGTCTCTCCTTCTCAAGCAGCTCGTCGTTCAGAGTCTCCAGCTCCAGGACCTGCTCCTCCAGCATGGTGCATGTGGTCTTAAGTGTCTCGAGGTTCTGGGACAAAGCAGGAACACCAGTTGTGTCAAGGACCCAAGGGTCATATTATAAAGGTGCAATATTGCAGTTCAACAGCTTCAATGTAATAATAAAAACTATTTTGCTCATTGAATAGGAGACAAATGTTCAGCATGTTAGTAATAATGAAGATGGGCCTTTTGGTAGAAGTATCTCGTCCCTGAGGGTGAGGAGTGGAATCATAGTGACTTCCCTCTTGCCCTCAAAAGTTAATACAGCAATTATTTGGGAGGCAGTGATGATATATATATATATATATATATACATATACATATATACATATACATATATACATATACATATACATATATACATATACATATATAATAACTTAATATTTCAGTTTAATGTCACTTTATCTTATCTATTGTCACTAGTACCTTCATAATGTGCCTAAAGTGTGTTAAAGTTCTGATATCATGAGATACTAGCCCCAGTGTACTATCTGTTACACAATTTTATTGTGTGGGCAATACCTTAAAATTGAAATGAGGAACAGTACTTGTTGCTAGTGTACTTAGTTACATGCTGCAACTATCACAATATTCTGTTTCTTCACAGTTAATAATAGAGTTTATTTTTTTATGCTTAATAAGATAATATCAGGATGGAGGGTTCACAATTCGAAGTCTATCCTTCAAAGTTTTTTCTCTGCTCTACCAATGCAAGGAGGATTTTGGGCTGAGGAGATTTTAATGTTCGGTTAATTGACGGGGTCTACTTGCTGTAGGGTCCTTGAGCGAGACCCTGAAACCCTAGCTCCCCGGGCGCTTCGAAGGAGCTGCTCCCTCAGTGATGGGTCAAATGCAGAGAAATGATCTCACTATGTTGTACTGTGTATGGCTGTATGTGATCAATAAAGGATAAACTATTATAGATGTGAAATCAAAATCAATGGGGCTTAAAAGATAATATGACAGACTTACCCCAAAACTGGATAATCAGCATCAGCACTTATTGAATTATTAACATGCCCTGTTTAAATCTAGAGCATTAATCTATGTTATTCGTGGGGCCGACACAAGGCGCAGCGTTTGATGTTTTTAGACAAAGCTCAGGGAGACAAATATAGCCTCTGCGGGAGCTGCAAAACGCCACGGCCCTCTGAAGTCCAACGCTTCCACAGCTGAAACGACCTGGGAGTGATGGGGATGACACATCCCTCCCACGCACCAACCATCTCTTGTCTATGACTTCCATCGCGGATTACACAACCAGCAGGAATGAGAGCGCTGTTAGACGCCCACACACACCTCCTCCCACAGGAGGCCATCGCAACACACATCCTCCTCACTCGTTCACTCTGGCTTCATCCAGGATGCAGCACAGAACACTGCTGAAATATTCTCAGCGTTTCTCTTGCCTGATTTACACTTAACACTGTCAGAGCTTGGAGAGATGTCTAGGTCACCTGCCAAAGATAGTGTGGATATAACACGTAGAAGGGAGTAAGTGAAAACCTGATGTCTGACTGGCTGTCAGTGGGAATTGGGCAAAGAGAGAGCACCTGAGTTAGAGGAGAGAGTGCATCCAACTGAATAATGTTGTTTTACTCAGTGGTTTAATTTAATAGTATCACTGCTATGTTTGGTGAGGATCTGGTGATATTATAGGTATCTTGATACAATGGTTAAGATTCAAAATGATGTGATATATTGGAACGTTGAAAGACAGGTGACATTTTGTTTCTAAGGCAGGTATTCTTTGTGTTTATGCTAGTGACATGAGCTCCTTCATCTTGTCTCATTAACATTGTAACATTGTAGTGGAAGAATCAAATGATGGAGGATACCGTAGATTGCAATACTGCTATACATTGTTCAGGACTTTAATCAGAGTTGAATATGAAACAGTCAAAAATCCCTGAATGTGAACTATTTAGATAATGATCAATAGGCTACACTGTACTTGAGAATCCACACAGTATTACAAACCACATAGTTACACTCAAGATTTTATGCAACTGCATCTAATGCACCAAATTAATATCCGTTGGTATTGTGTGACAATTCCTGCACAGAACTAAAAGGATCCCAGGATAAGCACTGTCACTGGGTTCAAAGTTGAGCTGTTTCATTATTTGAGTGTTCATTTTTGTTGGACTGGCAAACCTTCCAAGTTGTTATAGATAAAAACTTAGAGCAAAACATTGTGTAAGGAGTATAATGGACAATAGATTTACAGTTACAAAGGGGGGGAAGTATGTTTCAGGGAAAAGACTTATTATGGAGTCACTGTTTCTGTTGATCTGATTTCCTCAGACAACTTGTTCCAAAGCTTCAGGGACTGCCAGTGTCCTATCACCTCTAGTTTTCAGGTGTTGTTTGGTGACCAAAAAAAGGACCCTCCCACAGGATCGCCGGCAACACAGTCACTTGAAGGGAATTGTACACCAACGATGAAAAGCCTTAAAAATCGATGGTGAGACCTTAAATTCAATTCTAAAAAAACACACTGGGAGTCAATGCAAGGAAGCTAGAACAGGCATAGCGGGGTCACTTCGTTTTGGATCTTGTTCAAAGAATAAATGGATGGATAGAAAACTGCAATATTTCCCTGTTCAGTTTCTGTTGAGTCACAGAACACTCCTCTGACACATCCCTCATATAGGAATAGCCGTGATGGTTAATTCAAATATAAGTTACAGCACTGTTAACAGAGACAATTCATGTAGATTGTGGAGTGACAATATCCAATGACAACCCATTTAATGGTGTTCAGTGTGGTTTTCCTGTAAATGAATGTTTCCATTCATGAAAACATTCATGCTTTTCCTGAGATCAATACATTCCGCCAAAAATTAAACAAAAACACGCTTTCCCTAATTATTTTGAGAGCGAAATGGTTTAAATCTACATTATGTTTACTAGCTCTTTGTCTTCCTCTTCACTTCCCTTATTGGAACATCCTGGAGTACTAGGAAAATCATAACTCCGAATAATAGTGTGGGACCAACTGGAATGTGTTGCAGATCATCTGTGCGCTCATGCATTAGAACAAACACAGTGAGCGAAAATATTGTTTCTTTTGAACTTTTTTACGTCAATCTCATATTGATTAATACTACACAATCCAACAAACAAGAGCAGGGAAAGAAGGTAAACAGCACACACACACACACATAATGAGAATACGTCCTTCAGCAGCCCAGTACCTGTTTCTGGTTGTTAAGGTGCATTTCACGGTCAGCCACCTCCCTACGCAGGGTGTCCACATCTTGGCTGAGATGTATTTGGTCTTCTCTCTCATCAGATGCCTCATCGAGCTGCTTGGACAGGTAGAAGTTTTGTCTGTTCAGTTCGGCGTTCTCCTGAGATAGAACGGTCAGCTGCTCCTCCAGATCTTGGATTACCTGCATAATGTCAACATGACATTAAAATTGAGAAAATATGTAACACCCACTCTATACTCAAAACATTAAAAAAAAAAAACGAGTATCAAAACAACTGATAATAAAGCACAGGCAGGATTCTGTGAACCACTTTCTGTGAAACACCTGTCACCTGCGCCGTCCCTTCACAAAGTATTGTTGAAATTAATAGAGACGATCTTGTTGCAAATATCTCACAATATAGAGGACAGCTACAAAAACCATTCCGGATCTCTATCTGCACCAACACTTAATTGTGAATTGCTGAACGACGGTTAAGCCCACTCGAATTTTCAAGTTTTGTTTTGGTTTTGAAATTTTCTATTAATCCTGCTGAAAACAATCATAACAAACAAAGCACACTGATGAAAACGTTTCCTCCTTGGTGGAAGGATGCACTATGACTCTGTGACATGAGTGATATGCTTTACACTTATACGAGGGCAAACTTTTACATACAGTATTCATTCAAGCTACAAACTTGTGGCTGAAAAAAATGTGAAAATTTTGCTGGTTTAAGCAAAAAGTATTATTATAGTAATTATTTTGGTTAAAACAAAGTACATAAGAAAATAATGACTGAAAGGTGGATTAATTACTCCGACCCACTTCTGTTTTTCATTTGTAAACCTTGATTAAGTTGATAGAAAGACTGTAAAGGATTGTGGAAAGTGAATCCATATTAAAGACATTTCAATATGTTAAATTTAGGATTTATTAAAACCTTTGTGAATGAATTTAAGAACAGTTTCACATCCCTACTTGCAGAAGAGTACATTGGATATCAGAGGCCTGGGTTTTTGAAAGTAAATTAATTAATTAACAGTTTGTTTTTTATCTGGTATGTTGTCTCTTAAACAATCAGTTATTCCTCATTGGAAAGGGGGCAGGCTGGGGCATGGATGATAAAGGAGGGAAATATAAGAAAATGCTTCATGTTCCATTTTATTAACTTAAGATTTTATCTGTGTTATTACATGTTTGTGTTTACAGAGAATGTGTTGGATGAAAATTAAACGAAAGATCATTTTCAAACTCATTTTAAAGCATGATGGAAATATTCAAATGAGGGTCGAGGGAGCGTTAAATTAATGATAAGTTATTCAGGATTTTGTTCACCTCCTGCCTAAACTTGAAAACAGCTGCACATGACAGCTTCTCCTTATTTTTATCAGTCCACTTCCATTTCTCTCTGTAAGAGTTGTTTTGCATTAGTTGTAAGGGCTGCAAGAGCAATAAGTGATTTTAATGGCACTGAAGATTTAAGTTGATAACCTTAAGAAAAAACAGAACGAAAATGTTCATGCCATCACCTAAAAAAAACACACTCTTTAAATTAAACATATTGAATTAGTACCAATTTCCTATAAGTAAAATAAACTCCTTTGTTCTTTCGGCTCTGATCCTTTTTAGGGGTCGCCACAGTGGACTTGGGACCGGCACAGTGGACTTGGGACCGGCACAGGGGACTTGGGACCGGCACAGTGGACTTGGGACCGGCACAGTGGACTTGGGACCGGCACAGTGGACTTGGGACCGGCACAGTGGACTTGGGACCGGCACAGTGGACTTGGGACCTGCACAGTGGACTTGGGACCTGCATAGTGGACTTGGGACCGGCACTACATGTTGCTCGCTAGGCTGGTAGCACGAAGGACCCTGCTTAAAGATCCACGCTGGATTTCTGCCACGGCCTCTTTTTTGACTTTGATTCGAGCCTCAGTCTCCCGCACCAAAGTCAGTGGTGTAAACCACTGAGCTATCCAGCTGCATGGATATAGTGTTAATCAAGATAAAAGAAAACTTATCTCTGAAAACTGTTTTGCAGCAATGCCTTTAAATATGAGCCTACAAACCAAAATCATTCATATATTCATATCGTCAAAACCAAAGTATGTGCCACATGTCATGTGGTGCTTGACATTAAACATTTTTGATCACTTAATTTTTTAAACAAAAAATGAAATTAGCACAAATTTTGCATGTTACTATCAATACCAGTAGATCAATTCTTAGATCGTCCTGCTCACACACAAGGAGAACCTTCCTCGTAGGTGTTACACTTTAACATAATACATCATCACAGTTTAGAATTTTTAAGAGCTAAAATTCCAAATGTCTAATTTTAAATTTGCGTAACTTTGTATTACATAGTAATGTAAACTCAGTGCATGGCATTGAGCACACTGATGCTCATATATGCATGAACTTGATGGAACACGTGATACGAGTCCAAACTCTGCTGCTGTATGAACATGATGTAGATAATAAATAAGTTGGTGATAAAATACAGTAATCAATGGCGTGATGTGGAAGGAACTTCTACTTCTCATCTAAGCAGACATTTAGAGCAAGGTGCAGGCTAATCATTTCATCAGTCTGTTCCCTTAGTCAGCCGTGACGAGTGCAAACTGTAGGGAAATCAAGGTTAAAGGCTGATGAGGCTTCCTGTTAAGAGCCCCTTACTCTCAGTTCTCATAGGAACATGTGCTCCACGCAGAACATCCTGGAGGCACCGGGAAGGAGGCAAAGCTTTTAAGTATATAAATTAGTTCTCTGTTCTGTGCTGACACAGATGTCCTACTCCCCTCTGATGGGCTACTGACAGTAGCGACTAAATGCCTGAGGCAGGGCAAGGACGTCAGCGCTGGATTGGATGCAAGGGTGATCCGGCATGCCTCTATATTTAGACTATCATCCTGTCTATCATCAGAATCTTGCTGATCTAAACTACATCTTGGGTTTCTATCCTTTAAACTGCTTGGTGCTATATATGAATGCAGTGTGTATGCAGCCATTTAAAAGCACGTAAATAAGTCCCACAATTTTCTTCACTGTCTGTTAATTGATGTTATTAATTATATTACAGAAAGGGTGCGTAGTATTAGGCAGCGCCTGCCTAGATGGATGGGAAAAAATATAAAAATAAAGTGTATAAAAAGTAAATCAGTTGCTAAAAATAACACATAATAGTATCACTGCTAAGTAATAAACATGATATTGAGTCATCTGTTGAACATGTTAATACTGAAACGAAATATTGCACATGACAATATTGCATACTACTGTTGAAAAAGTAATCCCGCGCATTGTTATTATTGTTGAATTGGTATTAATATCCGATATTTAAACTGTCTTTCCTTCAGACAAGGGAAGAGTTATACAGTTTAATGGCTGTATATAGATAGAACCTACCAAGCTAATCAAGTCTAAATGGAGTCATTGCAGATAAAACACGGTCTATAAGGCTTGGATACAATCAATGATATTAAAAACATTGCTAATGTTTATGGGATCCTAGAAGCGTTCTGAAAAACACATACGAATATAACATACAAAATGTGACTTTTATAACCCTCTGAAAGAGAACTCTGATCCAGCTCTAGTTCTCTACGTATTAACAGAGTACATGGCACAGTAACCATAGCGAGGCACATTTAGAGTTAATATACTGTAGATACAAACAGACACTCTGTCCAAACAATGACACTCCCACTACTGTAATGTCACACTACAAAATAATTGGACGGAATGAAAAAATACTGACAGTGTGAGTGTCTCTACAATCTTAGCAGTAGTGAAAAAAATAGTAGCTAAAAAAATAAATATGCAGTCTGTGAATTTGTTTTTAGTGTGTGGATTATGGGACGTTTTGGTGACGCTCTGGTGAGCGAAATTTCATCCTTGAGGCAGGATGAAATTTATGTTTGAATACTGCACTATGTCTGCAGTTTAGGCTGTGATGTGTCCATTGTAAAAATATAAATAATGGCCTGCTGTCCACCTGTATGTGTTGAATTAGATCAAGCATTAAGACTGAACTAAATACTTTTGCTCGACAGATAGACAGACAGACAGACTCATGTCTTACCGAGGCAAGACTTATTGCCTTTTTTTGTTGTTGCTGGAATGATGGCCAGCTGATACAGTGAATATTTCTGAGCAGTTTGTAAGCGGGAGGATCTCAAATGTAGGGTTATGAAACAAATGTTCTTGATGTTCATTCAAGGTGTATGAATTTTAGAATTTTAGATCTACTATAGAAAGTTCCACTTGAGCAGTAGCCTCATTATCAGAGCCTCAGATGGTAGAACAGAGCGAGAAAATAAGTATCTCTACAAAAGTGTCAAAGATAACTACCACCAAAAACCTTCTGGCTAATTGAGTCTGCATGTGTGGACTGTGACATGCTGTGATAAAAGCAAAACAACCACCATGATAGAATGAAAGCAATTATTTTACTTTTCCTTCATCAACAAACCATTTTACTCATGAAGGGCTTTAATCGGTTTCAACAATTTAACGCTTTAATAACTGCCCTGTCCCATCAAACTTGCTCTGACTTTGAACAATTGGATATAAATAGATTTGTTTTATTAAAATGTTTCTATTTTTCTCCTGAAAAACATATTGTGCAAAGTTACTGTTGTGGAATTGGAAATAGAAAAAAGACATTGCTGTTGGTAATTTAATAAATAAAGAAATAACACTGGCGTACTGGTTTATTTTTCGGCGAAAATGGGACAATAATGACCACAAACGTCATCAACGTTACTTCAAAGATAATTTCATAGATTTTGTCTATTTTATATCCACCAAAATGTTCACTTAAGCTGAAATGGGTCTGAAACCCCGGTTAAAAATGGACAGATTTTAATACTAAGTTTTTCTTTGTCCCAGTGACTGGTGTTTCGATTTATAACTTAACTGTCTCTCAGAGATCTCTGTCTCATCTTGTCCTATCAGTTGTCAATCTGGTGGACGTAGTCACAACTTGGGCCAATTCAATGTAAAAAAAAAACCAGACTTAATAAGGAAATTGGACTACAGATTGGACTTGGAAAAGCACAAAAGAACATTCCAATTATACAATCATCCAATCATCTACAATTATTCTTTTGGCAGGTTATTTGAACGGTAGTATTTGTAGTATTCCACCAAAATAACCATCAAGGATGAGGATGTTTGTGAGAGAAAGATGCAATATTTTTTAGGATCTTTCTAGAATGAAAAAAAAAAAAGGTTACTTTGGTTTGTTAGTTAGTGAATGTCATAATTTGTGGTGAGTCAGTAGGTGCTCAAGGCCAGAGGAGCTGTGTTTGCCTGGATAGAGAAAAAGAACAAAGAATAGAAAAAAGCTCACCGCGCAGCTGTCTCTCAAGGTCTCAAACTTGCGTTGTATCTCATCTCTGTGTGCCTGGCAGGTATGACAAGAGAGACAGAGGGACAGATCTTACTGCCTTTATTGTACTGTATAATAAAAGAGATACCTCGTTCATTACTCCTCTACTTTCTCTTCCTCTCACTCTGAGCACAGTGATCTCCTCCTCAGCCTCTGCAGTTGTCTCCTCCAGCTCAGTCTTGGACTGCTGTAGTTGGCTCTCCAGAGCGTGGCGAGCTGCCTGCAGGTTGCTGATCTGGGAGTCACGTTCCTGCAGAGACAGGGTCAGCTCTGTCACCTGACGTTTAATCTCCAGCTTCTGTTCTTCTTGCTCCAGCGCAATCTACAAAGGAAGAAAGAAAAGGTTGCTGTTCATGGTGGGGGAGGAGGAAGATGAAGTGATTCTAAGGCACTTCCCATTATTTAACTTTCTCTGTATTTTCTTACAAGATATACACATTTGTCAGTCAGGGGAACCAGACAAATTTGTGACCAATTATCTGTATTTTATTTGCAATTGCAGATGCATGGTTCTATGCTCAGACTGATCAATAACAACTATTTATCGAAAAGGGGTTTAACGAAACAACCAAGACTGCAGTGAGAGGGAGGTCAGGCATCAGACAAAAGCAGCATGGAAAACAGGAACATATCTAATATGTTAAATTAGAGTTCTTCTTACGTAAACCCTTTTTGGTCTAGTGCTAAACACCTAGAATAACAGTGTAAGCCTGACAGCGACACAGTCCAGGTGGTTTTGAATACAGAACCTTCTTACAGTGAGCCATCAGTGCTGATGACTACATCACTGTGTTGCTGATGAATACCAGTCGGTCTAAAATCCCCTAGGGCCTCATTTATTAAAACAGAATTTAACATTAGAAGCCGGCATAGGGATGAAACATAGGAAGTGTGTGCGTACAAAAATATTATGATTAAGATAAAAGTGCGCAGTTACATCCTACACTGATAAAACAGCCCGCCCAAAATGTGGCGCAGCATGTGGAAGCTTCATGCAATGCCCACGGTTGTAAGTAAAATGCCCCTAATAAAACTAATGAATACTGATATGGCTAAGGCAAAATAAACAACACATTGTGAAATTGAGGTTATTGTTTGAGCAGCTGAATCTAGAACAAAGATGCTGGATGGAGGACAGACTGCAGGTATTAGAAACACCAAACAGGTCTTAGAGCGACAGGAAGAGGTGAGCACGGCGAATGCTGCTGCTTCTTGTGCTCTAGCAGTGGCTGAAATACAAACTAATGTGTCCAAACTGAAAGAGGACGCAAGAACACTTGTTGCTCCACGCAGGCAGTATCTTTACGACAGGTGGTGCAAGGGGACATCAGAACCACCCCGTCTTTATAGAAAACTAGATGGAGGTTTCGGGGAATCCCTTCTGAGTGGAAACACATGATGTATAAGAAGCAAGGATGATTCATCACAATTTGTGCACTAAAAAAAAAATGTTGTTGGATTTACTTAATTTTACTATGTCAACTGGTCCCCCGAAATAATTGTATTACTATCCAGATATATTTTTAAAATTAACTGCAGCACAACTGATATTTTGATTTTCTTTTTTTTGAAAAGGCGTACGACTTCTTTTGTGCATACGCAAACTTTATAAGCCTAGCCTACATTAAATACTCAACATTAAATAATCAACTGTTGTGCACTGATCACATGATCCATATCTTAAATTTATCCATTACTTGATCAAATGTTCTTTACGGTTTTCATGTTTTCTTGTTGTTTTTTTCACATTCAGCCTCATAGTCGGAGCCTATACTGTTTAGTTCAAAGACCGTGTTATTATCTGCACCTGCTTCCACATGGGGTCATGATGCAATATAATTACTTCCTCAAATTGCATTCAGGGAAGCAATTATAAACAGATGAGTCTCTATTGTTTCGGATGAAAGCGGTCTCATGCTCAACTTCATCTGCTTAATATTTTGAAGTGTTCAATTTTTAGCTCGGACATACACAATGTCTTTAATCTATTAAAAACATATTTGGTATGAAAATAAATATGTCATAGAAGAGACATGACACCGACAGCGTCGAATCACATAAACATAAAAAGTTTAGTTTATAAGTAACACTCTTGGATCAGGATTATATCTAAATATCTTAGTAGCTTTCTTATCAGTCACCCAAGTAATATTTTCTCACCTCTCTGAGCCTAGTTTCCAGCTCCAGTACACGGGTCTTATTGCTTTGCTCTTGCTGACTCATTTTCTCAAGATGCTCCTCCAGTTTGGCATTTTGGGCTTCCAACTTGCCAGCCTGAGATTCCAAGTAGAACTTCTGCTGGCGAAGCTCTGAGATCATCTCCTCCTGAGCTTTCCTTCGTTGATCACACACAAGCATTATGTTAATTTGTTACGCATTATGCACGTAAGGAAATAATTTATAGTATGTCCTACAGTTTTTTTCAACTTGAGACATGTCCTCTATATCTGGCCGTTCATCTTATGTCACTATGACTGGAGCAAATGTTGTGTTGAGCAAATGTTGTGTTTGGAATGAATATTTCATGAATGGAGGCCAAGAGAAATTTGGGAAATGTTTTTTCTGTTTTTGATACTGACTTTCACACACAACAACAATGTTTTGGTTCTCGGTACTCACATGTTTTTCTGGGTGTAGATACTGCTGTTGGCTGCCAGTTTGTTGGCCTCAGACAGCTCGGCAATTCTCTGCTCCAGGCTGTTCATCTTAGAGTCCATAGCGTTTATGGTCTAAAGCGGAATAATGGAGAAAACAACTTCTGAACAGAAAATTCAGTTATATCTTAACATCATTTATTTTAATTGGCATCAAATTATGCTGCATTATTGTGTGTTATACACTTACAAACCCACAATTAATCCACGCTAGAAATCTGTTTCAGTGTGAGAAATGCAAAAATATGCCCGAAATATTATAAATGGCGAGCTGGTCATTTCTTACTGCCTTCTGTTCACTGATGATGCCGCACTTCTCCTGCACCTCCTCCTCATATTGGCTCTGACTGGACTCCAGCATCTCCTTATCAGCCATGTCCACCTTCATCTGGGCCTCCAACACCTGCTCAATGCCAGGCAGCCCACAGAACCATAACCAGGATATCACTTAACAGGACAGAGAATGTGAAGATGACATACTGTAGATCTCCTGAATACACCTACAACTCAACCAGATGAGGCAAGACCTCCAAACATGGAATAGAACCCTTCCTGTGTGTGTACGGTTGCAATGAGACAGAATTTTCAAAGTAAGATAACTGCCTCCAAAAAACATAATAGTTTAACGGAATTATTATTATTGTTTCAGCAGTCATCAAGACACCTGTGTTTACCTTTTCTTTTTTATTACTTGGCTTAATTTGTGCATTCTTGTTTGGACTGTGTTCATCTATCCATTTAATATTTCATTAATCTAATAGCGGTTTAACGCTGATTTCTGCATGCGATTGTCAGTTATTTCAAAACAAGATTTGTTTTTGATTACACGGCACTCATGTCACTCATGTAACTTCATTTGTCTCAACAATTTTGTTTCCTGGTTTAGAAAAAATTAGACTTTTAAGGTAATCATAGACGCATGGAAGAATGGAAGTATGGAAGCACGGACCTCTGAAAATGGAAAAATATTTCCTTGAGTATATTAGGCATAAATCTAAGTCGAGTAGCTCCAAGATATCTCCTCTTAGCCAGAAAACAGGTAAAGGTGTCATGTACTGTATTTTCTCTTCTTATTTTGTGTTTGTATTGTATTTTGTATTTTTGGAATAGCTGAATTTAAGTTATTTAAGTTATTTCTAAGCTTTTGTGTTACATCTATCTTATTTTCAGTTCTAAGGTGTTGATGTGTGATGTTGGTGGATAATGTTCCATCATCATTAAACATCAGTGAAAGAAGAACCCAAGCTTTCTTGGTCTGATGGTCACTAAGCTCAGCATAATTATTGTCAGTTACAATGACCATTAAAGGGATGAAAATAGAAGGCTATTTTTGGTTGAATGCACTTTATTTATAATTTTTAAAAACAGGATATGCGTTTATGGATAATGAATGAATGAATGAATTATAAGATATAAAACTAAGGATACATTTTTCCATAAAGGATCAAATATGGTCGAATTTCGTATCATAGATAAGTAAATGTAGATTGTGTGGTAACCCTCAATTTCATTCCAGAGTAAACTGATATATATCTACAGCCATAATAAATTAAGTAAATGAGAATATAATTGCCTATAGGAATCTCAATATGTGATCATTTTTGTCTTCTGAAATTCAACCTTTATTTTGTCTTCATAGAGCTTCTCTTTCTGCTTCAGATGAGTCTCTAGTCGCTGGGCTGTGGCATTGGTCTCTCTCAGATTCTCCTCCAACCCCTGCACAAAAGTACAGGTGTGTAATGCAATGTGTATAAAATAACGGGGGGGGTCTGGGTTCACAAAGGCTGGTGGCAGACAAAGGAAGTATCAGGAATTTACGAATGAACAACTCAAGCATATGTGATGAGAGAATGGTAGACGGTGGACCACCTAATCATTAAAAAAATATCCATCAGTGATAGTTTGTACTAGTGATAGTTTGTGCCTAGAATAATACATTAATTTGGGCTTACAGTTCACCCAAGTGTAAGAGGCTTTTGATTGCGTTGAGCCAGTGATAAATTTAATCACCTTACCAACACCCAGGTGTGTCGTGTTTGTCTTGCTGCTAATTACATATGTCCAGGCAGTGTTGACAAGGCATAATATGTTTTTCAGAGTATAAAAGCAACAAAACAGTTGTGTCACAAAGTAAGCAAGTGTGGTGACAGATGCATCCTTTGGCTGTGCTGGGATGCATCAACAATGATGTTTCCTGGGTTCATTGGGTGTTTCGGGTCTCACAACATAATACACCCTCGCCCAGGCAACCCAGCCAAGGTTGACTAGGCCCTGACTTGCATCCCAGCAGCATTAGTCCACGGATCAGCCCTCTTCATCCACAGCCATCTGGAGGTTCTTTCCGCTGCGTCTGTTGCAGCCCTGATGGCTGTTTTCTTCATTGGACTGCTCATGCCCAGCTGGGTGTAGGCGCTGTAGAGTGAGCAGGTTACAAAGTCTCCGCAGCCGACTTCCACTGTATGGCAGTGTGCTCGCCAACCCTGTTCTTGGCACTGCTCCACCCAGCGCTCTGTGGTTGACCAGCCTTTTTGTTCAAAGGCCTCCTCCATGCAGTCTTCCCAGGTTACTGTTAACTCTGTTAGGGCAAGCTTTTTTCAAGCCTCTGACGGAATCCCAATGTTTGGTCCCAAAGATTTTGCCATGAAGTGTGCTGGGAACTTAAGTTGCTTGCCAAGATCAACCATAACACTGCTCTCCAGCACTGATGATTGTTATGGCTGAGACAATACTCTCTGCCACTGACTTCAGCACCTGGTCATGTTGCAAGCGATAGCGACCATCCTCCAGGGCTTCTGGGCAGCTGCTCAGGGTGTGCTCAAGTGTTCCTCTCCCAGAGCAGAGGAGGTAAGATGGTGTATCTGCTTTGCCCCAGACCTGGAGGTTAGTCGGGCCGGGAGGTATCTCTTACACAGCTTGGACAGAGAATTTATTGTACTGGGACTATGCATGCCAGATGTCAGTCCAAGTGAGCTTTCGCTCAAGTGCGTTCTTCCATCTCTTCCTGCCCCGTTTATTCTTGTCTCGTCCATGGCGGCTCTCGCTTGCCCTAGCCCTGGCTGTACTTAGGTGATCGAAAGCTTCCAAAGCCTGTTCTTTCCTTAGCAACTGCCTCCACCAATGCCTTGAGCCTCAGCCTCACTTCTGCTGTTTTCAATTCCAGGGTGGCACTCCATTTCCTGCCAATGCCGATTTCAATACCTGCCCCTGAGACATTTGGATCTTTGGTGTCTCTGTAGTGCAGTGCTTCTGTAGTCCGGGAGACCTTGAACTCTTCCGAAACACGTATGCATGAATCACGATGCCATCCATATCAATTATACAATATCACCCTGACCCTTTCCCTTTGGATCCCTACTGACTCGCCTGTACTCACCCACGTTTACTAGGAAAACTAATCAGAATACATGTTCTAGTACAAATACTCTATGAAGAGCTTAATCTGACACTGTTATGCACTAGTTGTTAGTTGAATACATAAAGCTACGCCATTATTGGATGGCTTTGCTTAACTATATTGATCTCTCACATCCTCTGATTGTTTTAACTTCACACAAGTGGTGAAAGGGTTTTACCAGAATCTTATCTGTCATCTGCTGAATCTGCTGCGCCTTGCTTTGGATCTCGTCTTTCATTTTAGTCTCCCGGCGTTCAGCAATCTCCAGCCTTTTCACCTGGTTCTCCAGCGTCTTCCTACCATCCTGTTCATCCAACAGACAAGAGTGATACACACGGACATTTGTATCATTATAAAAGTGTAATCCTAGGTCAAAACATTGTTAGTCCACATTAGTGGTTATTATTTGCTATGTGGATTTAATAGCACATTTTATAGCAACCCTAATTAGGCACAAATTTCCACTACAAGGATGACTTGGTGACATAATGTAGCAGCCGCATTCGTTTATTAGGGATGAACCTCTGCACTGTTTGTACCTCATTATTCCATGTTCCTCACTACGGTTCCATAGAGCCCATTTGCATTCATGTGTGATGGTGTCAGAGGTTCTAGGAGCCATTTGAATTTGATCAATCCTCTCAATTTTCTACCCAAATTAACCTATGCTAATCACCATATGTGAATGTGAAGTGCATGATGTGAAAGTTTTATAAAATCTCATAACAAACAATCAAAAAAATAAAAAATGCTATAGATATGACAATGATCAATTCATGAATTAAAATATAATGTTAAACTGTACATATCTCTAGCAGAATACAAGCTGCTGGATTGTTTGGCCAGGTCATGACAAAAACTTTGTTGAAGATAATCTAGATACGGACACTCTTTATCTTAGCGCAGTCCATCCTTTGTTTAGATAATACTCCATAATTAAAACGAAGAACATAAGAACAAGCAAAGCAGTTCTGCTTAAACTGATTTTTGTAATAACAAAACTCGCATTCAAGTGAGTGCATTTGCTGTTCATTTTTTGATCAACTGGGTCAATTATTCAGGCTATCTAACATGCTATCATGCCATCACAGCACAAGTGTTTCTTAGAAGGTGCAAAAACCAGACAACTTACAGCTATTTCAGCTTAGATACCCAAGCCAGATTTCACTGTCCAATTATTGTTACTAAAAAAGAGTTTTTTGATAGTGCCAAGCAACAAATGATATAATTCAAAACATAACCAGAAGTAACCAGCTCAGGACACATGCTGTATATGTCAAGCTCTGTGTATGTTAAGTTTACTGTTGATCTACCTCAGTTTCACGGAGTCTTCGTCGCAGGCTGTCGCTGGAGTCTTCCTTGTTCTGTAACCTCTCTAGATCTCGCTCCAAGCGCTCCTTGGCCACTTTCATGGTCTGTAGGAAGTCTGCAGCCTCAGAACTGGCCTTTATTGACTAGGGAGTAAAACAAAAATAGAAATAAATGTGTGTAATCTACAAAATCAAACCAAAAAAAGAAGAAAATTGAAAACGTCATTAAACGTGTAGTAGTAAAGCATTAATGTATTTTAACAAATTAAATATATGATAATGAGCTGTTATATATGCATCTCCATCACCTGCTTAGTACTCCAAAGAACACGGACGAGATTAGGTCACAATTTGCCAGTTTCACAATATAAGGTTTTTGTTTATGAGGAATAAATGTCATTCTTATGTGAATTTCGACGGCTACCAGTAAACCAACTATTACATTTTGCTAACATTAAGTTATTGTAGGAGGGAAATAAAATCATAACCCACTGATTATTTTATAAACTGGTTTGAACTCAGATAAAAGTAGATGCTATTGTAAATGGGAGTTATAAAATGATCACTATTAATGCAGGAAACCTGTCTGATTTTTTGATTATTTAAAAAAAAGTGACAGCTCAACAGTTTTCAGGTCATAGAACAATTCTGAATGCAGGCCACAGTATAAGAGTTCATGTAGGGTAGATAAGGATTTAATATATTCATCTGAAAGTGTAAAATGCTTTTACATCCCTTCCATTTGAAAGTACAAGCTCATATAAATTATTAATGAATCTGGGCAGCAAAAATAGTCTACCTTAGCCAGCTTCTCTTGAAGATCCTGTATCTTAATTTGCTGCTCAGCAGTGGTCTAAAAAAATACAGAGAAATACGGTTGTTCAGACATAAAAAGATTAATGTGAAGCTTTTTATTGTCTTTGTTCCATCCGCTTGTCAGTGTCCTGATAGAGACATATTTCATTCGATCTCACCACACAATAATATAAAATTCATAGTGTACCTTCTCCAGTTTGGTAATCATGTCCTCTGCTTCTACCTTGCTTTGGTCTTTTGCCTGTTGAGAAACAGGGAAGTCAGTGACTCCTCTTTTTACTAATAATGGCAAGTAAACAGTAAGGACGAAATGACTGCAACTGAGTTACATAAGATAATCATTTAGTTTCATTAAGCTACACTGTGATTTCTGGGCGCTACTCCAAAAGAGTATTTGTCAATGATATGACATCTCCATAATTGATAACGTAGACCTTCTGCATCCTGTGCTGGTAGTCAGCAGACTTCCTCTTGAGCTCCTCACTAGTCTGCCGAGACTCTTTGAGCTCAGCTTCATACAGGTCACTCCGGCGACGAGCAGCAGACAAGTCTTCCTCCAGTTGTCTGATGGAAACACGCATCTCCTCAAGTTGGGCATGATATTCCTGCACAGACCACAGACACCCATGGATAGGAGAGAAGAGACAGCGCTATACAATAACTTAAACAAATGAAATTTCTTTTATCCCTTTTATCCAGACTTACAACTCTACATTTGTTCACATTTTTCACTAAAGCTGCTCCTCTATCACTGCAAATACTGTGTGTGTTTTCACTCAACCTTAGTGGTGTTTAACCTGATGCTGTTTGAAGAAATGTTCTTGCTAAAGAACCAACTCATTCATAAGAAAAATGATTTCAATATGCTGTTGGTACAGGATGAAATGTTCAACCTAGTGGAGGCGATTAATGGTCTGGTTCGTATTGAACCCATTATCTGTCATATTTTAGTAATGGGAGTAAAAAAAGGATAACCTCATTAACTGCATAAAAATCAATGAATAGAGAAAGAACATTGGAGAGAAAAGCATAATCAGCCAGAGTCATTTTATGCACGTCTCTAATTAGTCACAGCCAACGGATCTAATCTGAAGCTTCTCGTCAGTTTACAGTGCATATCAGCCCATCTGTCGGGCTAATAAAACGCAGCAGCTCTATGCATCCAGGGAAACTGATGCTGAACCGACACACACTAGAACAAGTGAAGTAGACAACATCAGACACGAGGAAAACAATACAAAACTAATTTAGTTTAAGTGGAATGACAGTTAGATGTTTTGCAAGAAGGACTTTCTCCCTAACCAGTCAGCCCATGTTGGCCCTTCACATGTATGAGGACAGACCCCTGTGGAGCAGGTAAAAAGAAATTGAAGAAGATTTGCTCAGTATAAAAGTGTTCACGCCTCAGTGATCATATTGTCTCCACAAGAGCAGGTTGACAGCTCTCATCAATGAGAACTGACTGAATCTCCGGGGAAGTACCCGTCATCTTGTTGTGACATCTCACATCAACAAAATCTATGAATGATTACATGGCAGTTATTTTTATTGTTGTTATTCCCGCCATCCCAGTAAGGTAATTGAAAACAAGCATATCGGAAGACTGAGGCCTTCTGATGCTGTGAGAAGTGGTAATCTATTTTTACATTCTCTATCCTCAGCTCTTTCTTGTGAATTGTAGCAATAAGATCCCATTGTAATACGAACATACTTGTGTCAATAGTGCTGGAATTTATCTACTGTGGAGCATTTACTTAGATTGAAAACTCCCATAAGACCAAAGAAAGACATTCCAAACTCATTTAATTTAGTTTAAAGTAGCCAGTTAGTAATAGTTTCAATTGGCTGTGCAGAATTAAAGACTTAATAAATCCTAGAGACTAAGAAGACAACTCTTCAAATAAGAAATCATTTTTCTATTAACTACCTTGGAGTTGTTTACAGTCTAAATTCAAAATGCCATCTATCCTAAGCATAACGATGCATGACAGACGTGTCAAACAGTGGTGCACTAAGGCTGTCTGAGGGGCACCAGAAAAAATACAACAGACACCAATTGTATACGCTGGGACAGCAGCATGTGAAACGTGGTGATGGATTTGTGGAGAATCAATTTAAAACTTCTGGTTAAAATACTGTAGTTTCATTATGTCAGTTACTTGTTATATTGATATTAGCACTTAGCCTAACTATTAACTATTTTACAATTTAAAGGTATACTTGCTGGGGTACAATCTGGATAATTTGCCAGTTCATGATAGGGCCAACACATAGAGTCTAAATTACATTCCCCTTCACATTCATACCTATGGGCAATTTCACCAATTCACATAAGTTGCATGTTTTTGGAATGTGAGAGACCAGAGTAACTGGAGATAAGAGTCCCATGTGGATTTCATACTCAAAGGCATATTTATAACTATTTCATGTACTTACAAGGCTCCCGCTTTAAAACAAGTCATCTGGGAACAGTTCATGGTCAACCAAAGCATTTTAGACCAACTCATTAAGTTTTGTGAGCCTAAATACCCAGCTATATAAAGCTGATCAAATGAAGCTGTCTATTAGCTGCTCTTTGAGCCATCTTGTTACTGAATTCCTACTGTAACTCTGCTGCAGTTATGAGAGGGCACTGTGGAAACGTGGTTCTAAATAACCCACGATTGTAAAAAAACAACCTTACAAATGGTTTCATAATCTGCACAGACACACTAAGCGCAAATATTACGTTGTTTAGAGGAAAACTGATGTAACGTTCTACATGCAGACCTGTACACTTGAAAAAAGAGTCAAGACATCTAAACCCCGCTCGTATTAACTCAAACTAGAAAAAATAGAGAGATCAATAGTTTTTCTTGTCTCTCATGTTTGCTTACATTTTGTCCTTGTGCGTAGGTTTAATTTAAACAAATCTATCCCAATTCTCTGTCTGTGCTTTGTTCCAATATTGCACGTCTCCTGCATTGAAATAACTGCAGTCAAATGACACAGCGTGGGAGACAGATGCTTTTTAAAGCTGAAATGCTGTATTAGCTCGTGTAGACACCCTGCTGAGAGGAATCGGTGGTAACTTAGTGGCAGACAAAATACTTGAACAACAAACTTAATATGAAGAGCCAGACCTTAGTCTTTTCATTTTTCAATAATCCATGAACAGTTTTTTTAAGGAATATTTTTTTGTTTTGAACTCTTTTGGCTTAAGTCAGCTTATCGGGCAAAACTACACGCGCTAAATCTAACATTAGCATTGCATTGATGTTTGGGAAAAACCTCTAATACCTTCTCTTGAGGGACTCTAAAGCACTTTAATATGGTTCAGATGAGTGAATAGTCTAACAGAGAAAAATGAACTCTTACAAATGTGCAATCATCATCAAAAGACAAATTCTTGAAATTTCTAAAGGAAAAAAAGATTACTGTATGTAACTTTTTCTGTCCTGCTATTTTCCAACAAAAGATAGCAGAACTTTCAACAAATGAACCCCAATCACCATTGCGTAAGACCTGCACACACAGGAGGAAGATTTTTGACTCACCTCTGTGTGTGGCCTCACTTATCAAGTATACCTGTCTCAAATAGATTGAACCTTGACAAACATGCTCACTTGTCTGTGTCCAATCTATATAGTAAATTTCAATGTCCTTTTGAATTGCATGAATCCCTTCTACTATAACATTGAATTGTTTGAATGTTATGTTTATACTGATGTTCAAGTTATTCCAATTGAAAATATATATCCAAAATATAGATTATACTAGTAAATAGTATTTTCAACCGGGAAAACACAATAGTATGGCCAGTATAGGACACATTATTAAATAAATTGAAAAGTTCTTTCAGATTTTGAACAAACTACCTCATCAGGGCGGTAAAGGCATAAAAGAGACATTAAAAGGCTCGATTCAGGAGATGGGTAAATAATTACTACGTTGAGGTTTGCAAATCAAGTGATGGTCGGAAATTTAGTTTCTCAAACAGTATGTATTGAGACCCCAGCAACTCCTCCCGATATCAAGCCCACTGCATCATTGCTCTCTTCAGTTGTAGGTATATGGCTCTCGTCACCATAGCAACCACTGCACAATGTATTCAGTGCTTGGTAACGAGCACTAGTGTAGGCTGAGAGAAAAACATGTCGTGCTCCTATTACCTTTTACAGGGAAAAGAGGTTCCTTTTGCTATAAGATTATTACTAATGCCCTTGTCTATCACCCCTCAAACAACTTAATTCTAGCAGTTTGCAACACTGTGGCGCTGCAAAACATACAAACACGTCCATACATACACAAAAACACCCATACCTGCCACAGCCTCATGAGATGTCATGACATTATAGCAAATAAGGGTTGGATTACAGTAAAGCTCTCCTGCTTCTTTGTGTATTAAAAATATTCCTGATTTAAACTAATTCGACATTTTTTATTATCTAAAATGCCTGTTACTAAGTCAAACTGATCAATGTCTGAAAATGCAATGCTCTGTCTTGCAAGAAAACAAATGAACTAAAATAACTTCAGGTATATTTTTCAAAGACTGTGAAAGAAAACTCTTGGAAACCTTCTCTGCACATTTCATGTACAGTTCAGTGCATAAAAAAGACAGCATGTGTGAACCGCATTCTTCTATTGTTCAATGATTTAAATAAGCACACAATATTTTCAATGATATGATACTGCTGCATGAGGCATTTCCTGACATGCTGTGCAGTAGGTGTTTAATATCAGACTGACTCGATCCCTACAGAGTGTTGGAGTTTCAACATGGGCCTGTCTAATTAACACTAACACCGCACACTCCTTACGTTGGTGACTTGACCTGCTCCTCGTCTAAACAATTATTCTTCTGAAATCTGTACTTCATGCATTACATATGTGTGTAATATGTATGTGTGTAATGCTGTAAATACATCTCTGCAAATATGAATTAGGAAGTGAATGAGTTCAAATCTAGGCTTTCATTGGTTTGCTCCTTCAAGGACTCTAGGATGATCAGAACTTAAAAGACATCTTCAGCGATGAATCCTGTGCCTTGAGTCAGTTTTGATCCCACAACATGAGTAGTAAAAAGTCTATATCTGAGCCTACTGATGGACCAAGATAGTACATATGGTGCCATCCTACCTGTTCTTTGATTTCTTGTAGTTTGTTTCCCTGCTCCCGGATATCATGCAGAAGCTGCAGCGCTTTATCGTCCTCCTGCGACACTTCCAATCGAGCCTGTTCCAAGCTGCGCTTTAGACTCTGAAACCAAAAAATCACACATATTCACTCAAATGATTGTTAGGTATAAACCACACTAAAATAAATAGTGTAAGGCACGAAGTGGCTCTGATCATGTCTTTCATCCATTGAAAACCATCTGCAGCCATAGGAGTCCAGTATTTAAAAGTAAGCATGTGCGCACTCAGTAAGTACTGCTCCACTCACACTGCATTCTGTGACATATGTTGCCAAGTCCTGTTCCAGGATGGTCCTCTGGGTCTCAGAGGCCTTCAACTCAATATCCTTCTGCTGCAACACTGACTCAAGGTCAGACATCTTCCTCTGGACTAGAGAGATTTCCTGCTCGACCTGAAAAAAAGAAGATTGCATGGTCCTAACTAATCTCTGATTCATAAAAGTATATAGGTTTTTCCAGTGTCCCTTGTCTCTTGTGTGCGTGATTTTACGAGTTTGCAATATTTATTTTGTACCACATGTCATTGTTAGTGATTAAGGATACAATTAGATGTGTCATTATAGCATTACAGGGCCAGGAGGAGCACTAGAAACCAGAGAAACAGCGGGGCTTTATGCACACCCACAGATACATATTCACAACACTTAACACTTATGCATGTTAACACTTATACACAGACAGAAAAACAGACAGATGCTCACAACAGCATGGAGTCACAGCATTGGACTGAGATCAGTAATAGCAATAAATCATGTGTTACTGCAGTAATAGCAATAAATCATGTGTTACTGCAAATAATCATTTCTATTGAAAATGACCATTTCCAAGAAATTAACACATTTAATGATGGATTATGGGACCATTACCCAGAATTCTTGGTCAGCCATACATATAAGGATGCACTGATACAGATACTAGTATTGGTTATCTATCCGATATATATTACTCTTAAAGTTACTCTTTAAAAAACCGCACCCTTTATGGCAACACAACATTAACTTCTGTTAACTTTTCAGCATCTTGTGAAGCTGTGGAATACGTCCTGATACGAGTCATGGTCTGTAAAAAAGAAGCTTGGGGAAAATTTGGTCAGGAATAGTATCTCCTTCCACATGTTCTCTACATCACAAGCAGGTTCCTGCTTTCTTTCTGCTTTCCAACCCCTTCATCACCTAAACACCCGAAGATCTGGCCATCTCCAGTCAAATCCTCTGTTTATCTTCACAAACCCATCCCAAGATTAAGCTCCATTAAGATCTACTAATTGCTATAAATTATACCTTCTGTTGATAAATTCAATTTTACTATAATTCTCAAATGTTTATTGGTTCACATTATTAGTGTTTCCTGATTGTAATAATGGTGAACACTGAGTTATTATTCTTTATTATCAGCCGTTATTGGTTGGAGATAGCATGAAATTTCATCATCCTCTCTGTGCAATCAAGTCTAAATAGTAGACGCTGTGCTACCAAATTTGTATGTATCTGAAAAAATTCAACAGCTGCCTGTCGCACATTATTTCATACCTCAGATTCATCATTAATATTTGGTATCATTTTCAATGTTCAGGGAATTGATGAGGATTTCACTCTGCGAAAAGTTGTTCCCCATGTGAAGAAGTTTGGGGTTTGCATTCTACCCGAGTAAGCCGGTGTGTTGGACGATATGGTAACAGCCTAAGAGTTGGTGTTGCAGAAAAGCTTGATTTCATATATAAGAACATGTCGAAAAATAGTTGATTTTATTCATTTTGTTCCTGTTGTTTATTCTGTTGACATCCACTGAATGAGTTACATTGATGTTGGGTGTGGTGCTACTGCCATGTGACGTTATGATGTAATATCAGAAAATGCGCAGTATCTGAGGAAAATATAACATGCTTTAAAGGTAAACTGTAATGTTTGCAGTGGGCAAGATGTCCAGCTATTTTGTCAGTCTATATTATCATCAATGTATTGCCATTATGCAAGTTCCTTCACATATCATAGCAGGATGCTGGGAAGAATATTATGAACCCTGTACTAATTTTACCATAAACGTTTTGATTCAATTACAAGACAGAACAATTCAATAAGTAGTGTTCCAATCTTGCTACCAGTCATCAGAGTAGATCGACCAAATAATCATCTATCTGACCTCAGAGAGAGAACATTTCATGTCTTATTAGTGTAAAATAAAATTGTAAAGTTTTTTTATGGAGGCTGCTAAGAAAAACCTGATTGACATGACAGTAATAAACAAAATTGATAATGATTTATTCATTTAAAAAACAATAACAAATACATTTGATACAGTAATTTGTTGGAAGAGGGATGAGTGCCCTCATGTTGAAGAACACTTTCTAACACATGCATAACATGTTGAGTCACAAAAAATAAACATGTGTTTTTTCAAGCCACTCATACTAGTTTATTAATTTTAAGGTACTTGAGGTTAAAAATAAATAACTGTAAATTGTAGAGTTTTCAATCACGCCCCAAAATGATTGATTGATTTGCGTAAAACTGTAATGGATTTGTGCAAAAAGGACACCCCCATTTTCAAAAGTAGTCGTAGAGTGACTTATGTACAAGAACATTGAGTTGCACAACCAGCTCACACACTTGCTCAGCTAAAGTGTAAAGGTAAAGCGACAAACAGAGGGCTGATGTCTGGAAACAAAATCTTACCATGTAAGGGGTAATACCTGTGACATATGTCCAGTGATTCTGGGCTTTTTTAATGAAGTTTCCTCCAAAGGAGACAGTCTTGTCTAGAAACGTTGATGGATGCAGTCACTAATCTGTGGAAGAGGAGAGCTTGATGAGAGGATGTGAATAAGGAGGAAAACTTGAAAGTAAACAGACATCATGCAAAACCTCTCTTTATCACTGACGGGCTGACTTAATGCTCTTATGTAAAACACTTACCTTTCATAATCAACTCTGTCACACTTTACAGAGGGCTGTTTGTCATTTTACCATATGTGTTCTGACGTTTGACATGACAACAGACTGTTGAATTCATGTATGGTAATTGCGATCAAAAGACATACTTATGTTGATGAAAACAGCTGATCAAGCAAATGCCCTCTCATTAATTATATTTTAAAACCAAACTGTAATATTAGATATGATTGGCAATCAAGCACTAAAAACTTGAGAAATTCACATCATAGTAGACATGATTCCCTAACATTGTAATACATTCCCATTTAAAGAGGAACATAATCTTGCAGACAGCTAAGAGACGCATGTTTTCCACATTTTATGCAACTAGTTATTATATCACATTTTCAGTCAGCATACTATAAATAGACTACTCACATTCACACAACAGCCTATTTTACCACCACCGGATATATTGGGCAGTGTTTGTGATGAAGAAGCCGGTAGAGGAATGAATGACAGAGTGAGAATTTCTATTAAAAGCTCACCTCCCACTCTTCCCAACAGTAACATGCTCCACTGTAAGCTCTGCTAAGATGTGGACTGTGTGGACTGTGGTGAATTGCTGTGTGTTTTCACTGCTACAAGATTGTGTTCATGGTAATTTACATTTATGTGTATTTTTTGTTGAATATTGAGATTATTCTGGTGCTTTTTAATCGTAATATGAATGTTTCCCTCAGATATGTGATTGATATAATACTTATTCCTGGAAGGCCATTTGGGGGTGGGGCAGTGGGGTTTGGGGTTGAGTAACACAGGATTTGCTCAAAATGCATAAAACCACGTATCATTCATATGACGTAACGCATGGGCAGGTGGCTCTAATGATGATCATGCCCTGAGCAAAATGTCAGCTGAGGTGAATTTTCTCTGACACCTCACAGGCATATATTGGTATAAATAATGTTGTTCAGATGTCATAATGTCCTGTTTGGATTTAATGCTCTGAAACCAGGTGTTGAATACATTAGAAAAATCGCAGCTGATCGCAGCAGATCTGGTGTTGATCTTCTCAACATTTTCCGTCATGAGAAATGGCTTTGAGCAGAAAACAGGTTCATGTTGCTTAACAGATCTCAGAGCTCCAACCTAATGAGCCTCATGCATATACAGTACAGAATATATTCTGAGACACTAACAACACGTCATTTTTCAGAGTTAAATACATCTTAACAATAGAGAAATTCCTCAGCAGCCAGCCAGTAGTGAAGATTGTGGTTGCAGTAACCATGAGGGACCAGATGGAACTCTGGGATCTGGCTGTCTTCCTCCTAGACTTAAGTGCTAGCTGATGAGCTGAGCTAACAGGCTGTGCAGCTGGGCTCTTCCTTTGCAATATGTAGCTCTCTGAAAACAATAACTTATAACTATATTTTAAAAAGCTCGTTAGGGCTATAGAAAACACTCTTTACTTACTTGGCTGGTCTATCTGTGATGGTCAACTTCCAATTCTTGTTACTGAAACCTAACTTTCACACATATACCGGTCCTGATAACCATCAAACATTTTTCCATAGTTTCAAAGTCCGTGCAATCCATTAAGTCCGTGTCTGCATTCAGAAATGTTTCACAAATACTTGTTATTTATGACAGCACATCAACAATAGAACAATTGCATTTACCGAAGAACATCGATTGCCATCTAACTCATTCGAGGAGCTTTTTTTCGTGGGTTGAAAATATCGTGTGCTTGGATGTGAGTCAGAGTTGTTGAAGAGGAGGACAGTGGAAAGAGGTTGAATTCCAGTCATGATGTTGCTCTACATTCAGTGTGCAGGGTGACCATGAGCCAGTGCAACTGTATGGGCTGTAGGCAGATGTGAATCACAGCCCTGTTGTAACACTGTAGTGGCACAGATTCTTCTCTAAAAGGAAGCCCGACAACATTCTCCTATCTGCTCTTCTCTAGTTTGACATTTCAATCCATCCTCTCCACATATACATTTAATTCAGAAAACAACAAAATGGTAATAGCACACTCGACAAAGATAATAATAATAATAATAATACATTTAATTTATAATGCACTTTACATTTGGATCAAATATTTACAGTTTAAGCACTTATCTACTTCGAACCAGGATTTTCAGCTCTACAGGTTCCTGCTTTACATTTGACCTAACTTATAATCCAATAAAAGGATGCAGCCTCATACATATATTTAGAGTTAAAGTTATTTTGAACTTTTGAAATAAGAGTTATTTTGAGTGAAAAAACTGTATATTTTTGAGGTCTGTAATATTGATAATGTATATGATCTGATTAGCAAAATGAATGCATGAAAGTATCTGAAGCGGGGTTGTACGATATATTATTTTGGTATCGACATTTTGCAAATGGACCTCACAATGTGCAATGTCAAATAACCCTATGACAAATAAACTCGACAAACACGACATGCTACAACTATCTCCTGCTTGATTTAAAAGGAAGCTGTCCATGACTGATTATCTCTCGGACACAACATGATTTACTTCATGCTACTACTATTGAATAACTCTGATTTGACAAAGCTATTTTTTCTCTATTTGAAAGACATGAAACCACTGCAAAAAAGTTCACAGAATAATAATTTCAATATATTGAATACATTTCAATAGTGGAGTAGACTTAAGTATCGCAGTTCGATTTTGTGCCAATTCTTAAAAAGACAGTATTGATTTTTAAATGGTTACCTCCACCAAGGTTATCATTTGATCAAACTATATTTTCACTTACAGTATTGAAATATATATCACAACATGCTGAATCGCAACCCCTGTATCGTGATATCTACCATCTGACCAGATTCTTGCACACATAGGCCTACACGTCAAGCGTCTCAATCATGACATTATTTATAATAGCATACAATGCGATACAATATTTTCCATCAGAGCAAGGATTCTGGTTGTTAGCAACAGGATCTATTTATCTATGATCTATGATGAGTTCCTGTACTCTCTGTTCTTTTTAGAAAACTTAGTAGTTAGAAATACAAATTGTGAACATTGTATACATTAGTACATCTACCGACTTGACAGTGCATGTCCAGGAGATTTATATTATGGTATCATGATTGTTAAAGGGCCAATATGTGCCAAAGGCATAAAGAATATGGAACAAAAGTAGCTCTTTTAGTTACACAAAATTAAAAATCAATATTGTAATCACATTATTAAGCCTTTTAAGGAAAATAGATTTTTAAATTACTGTCAGTATCCAGTAGAAATGATTTAATGATAAAAATATATTCTTGACTTCTGATCATTTGAAGAACAGGTATCAACTCAAGAAGTCTTAAGTGTCTCACTTAGATTAAAAGTTTATTACAAACAGATCTGTTATAACAGAGACGATCCTGGTCGAACGTGTGTAAGTCTCATACTGAAATCTTACTATTCAAATACAGCAGCCCCATTAAATGTATACAATGTCAGGTCCGAGCTACCAGGTCAGGATATCTTGCATTCTTCAGAGAACATGGCGTGCGCATTATTTGTCAGACATAACATAAGGAAAGGCTTCGGACACAAATGGCATAAAGGGGAAATTTTCACTTTCAATATTGCCAAAAAGCCATATAAACTTAATCAGTTTAAGCCACAATAAACTAATTCACAACACAACTCTTTAATGATAAAACCATTGCCTGGTGGTTCCACTGGGGCCACCAAAAGTACACACCTGTACCTCAGTCCTCTAATATCGATGCTTTACTTTTCTGTCGTGGTCTGTCAAGTTTACAGATTTTGAATATCTCTGAAAATTTGCTGAAACTTGAACGTGAACGCATTTAAAAAATCCAGTGCTTCATTATATAAACAATCCAAATGACAAAGAGGATCAGTGTGGGCTCCTTAATGAGGCTCTAGGGAAATTGAAATTTGAGGTAATAAAATTAGAGCTCTCAACACAACATACATAATCGCATAATCACTGACAGAACTGTTCTACACAGGGTTTGCTTCTTTTTGACTATGCACAGGTGTTGTGACCTCAAAAGGTTTGCTCTGCGTCTACAATTAGGTAAACCCAGATTAAAATAAACATTAACAGATGTGACTGAAAAGACCTGCCAAACCTTTAATCATTCACATAATTAAGATAGTCCCCATATATTAGGGAAACTAATGAAGGACACCCCATTGAGCATGAATCGCATCATCTGCTTGTACATAAAACAACAGTATAGTTTGCTATATTCTACAATCATATAGTCTCTCTCCATTTTTCAACAATTTTCTACCCTCTAACAAAATCTTCATTAACATTCAGTTCTATAAAGTCCTGCCAGTACTGTAATATATTATCCAGCTCAAAAGGCAGCAGAAAGCTTGCTTCACCAATCCTCTACTCTTGGCAAAACCTGCTGTTACCATAGAAATAGCATCCTCCAACCACAATCTTTGTCTTGTCATAGTATAGAAATTCAGCCTTCTTTGTGGACTTGATGTCAACCTCAAACACTACAGCACCTTACCAAATGGGAGCTTAAAACGAGTTGAGATCATGTGGAAAAATCCCTGCGTAGACATTCAGATAAACTTTGTCTCCAAACTTTGAGCATTTTTCTAAAAAATATATATATATATATAAGTTTCATTGGTACTCCAGTGACTGACAGCCATCTGTACGAGTGTCTGCTACAGTAAGCACAGTGTGAAAGAGAGATGGGCAAAGAGAGACACAGAAATTTCAGTGTCGTGACCATGAATAGCGCTCACTCCTGACTGAAAAGATTCAGCTGCTGCACAGCCTCACTGCTACGAATGCAATCTAATCACTCCATAAATCCTATCATTCAGTTAACACTTACAAAATGCCGTGAGGAAGAAAATAACAAAACACTATAGAAATTCAGAACCGTAAGTCAAAGACCTTGATTTTATTCTTTCCAGGGTTTTTCCCCTTCCTTATCTTTATCAGGAGTACTAAAGGTAAAATATTACTTACATGAGACTGCTACATTTGATGGTTTTCTATGAAGCTTCTTAGACGCAGCACCAACCCGTCCAGTGAGCACGCTCATCTGGGGTCTCCCTCGGAAGCCACCAGCCAGAACGTGAGCTTCGCTGGTTCATCAAATTCGGGGATGTCATCCTCACTGGGAGGCGGGGGAGAAAGAGAGACTTGCTGTGGCAGGACAGAGAGCTGCGAGGCAGCGAGAACGGCTGGAGATGACTGCAAACAGAGATAGACTGGTGGAGATAGGGAGGGAGAGGTAGACTACAGAGAAATGGAACTGTGAAGTAATGCAGCAGACTGGCGATCACATACTGTAGAGAGTGAGAGGAAGCGCTCAACCCCCTCCACTCTCTTTTTTTCCTGTCAATAGTTCACCCCTTCCACCCCCTCACACTTTTTATTCCTCTTCCTACTGCAGCATTCCTCACTAATCAAACAAATGTATGCAGATTGACACACTGCGATTACAGTCAGATCCAAGCAGTTGCAATCTACAGTACATTGATGTCACTTCTAAAGACTCCATAAATTCTGTAGCTCATTAGTGAATAAACAGGATATACCCCAACCTAACCTACTATAACAGGTGTAAAGCAATCTAATAAATGGCAGGAAATTAATGGATATATTTACAGTGATACTCTGCTCTGTTCGGCGAGTTACCATGAACAACTAGGTTTACACTCTTGTCCTTGGCATGGTATATCCCCAAAAATCCCCCAATCTCCTGCGACAGTCCATATTAACTCAATCTTACTGTTTCTATGAAGTCAGCAATATGCTCTAAGATCAGATCCCATATTCACTCAATAATTAAGATAAATAAAGAACTACTAATAGAGATAAGCTTATTATTCTTAGCTCAATAATAAGACAAGACAGATGTCCTTCTGTCAATTCATATTAGCTAAACCTAGACATAATTGGATTTATGTTTTTTATTGGATGGAAGTTACAGATGAGAAGCTTTCCGTAATGAGTACAATTTGAACTAATATAGTGAAATAATATATATACAAGTATATAAACAAGATAGATCTCCTTTTGTAGATTCATATTAGCCAATTTGGACATCATCTGACATTTGGTATACTAAACAGTAAAAGAAACTGGGGTTTTTACAAAAAAAGCTCCTCTCAGATTCTAAAATAAGGCTAGGAATACTTTATTTGGTCCCAAATTTGTGTTTTAACATTTATTTTCTTTCAATTTTTGTTAAGGTTAGGGTGTATTGTTTCAAGTGTGTGCTTTTTACTTCTCATAACAAATCCTAATCCTGCACAGCTGGGATTGACTCTGAATCAAAGCAGTTGCCTGTAAGAAAGGCATTGCTGCTACACTCTTAAACCACATGCAAAGTGCACTTAATCACAAAAATCTCTAATAGCAATGTGAAAGAGTAAACTGAAAGCACTGTAATCAGATGGACCAATGCATGTTGCATTATTATTTTACAATCGTCAACAGTAATGCAGTACATGGCCTGTCAAAACCGAACAAGGTCCCCAGTGTCTGATGCACTAGTTCAACCTCACTAAGGCAAGCCAAGTGACACATCACTGTGATACCAATACACACGCGCGTGTGCACACACACAGGGACTGATTACTCAAAGTAACAGATGGCAGAACCTCCTTGGCAGGCAGTACTACATCAGTGCAGCAGAGGGGACAAAATTCTCAGAAAGTAAATACTGTAAATCAATTACTGTAAAATCCCCGCTTAGAGATACAACAGAGACATCAATCTTTGTATGTCTCCCTGACTGATAATGAGACTCTTAGGTCTTGAACACTAATAGAGGCATGTAAAAACACAGTGTTTATTCACCTTTATACATTAGAGATGCTGACTAGGCTGGTCGGCCTTGTGTTATGGGTATAGATTCTTACCTGTTGCAATTAATGTACCCTCCGTCCTTAAACCAAATCAATGACATTTCAAATTGAAAATAAAACTTTGTAATCTTCTTTCAGTCCATTATATGTTATATGTGGGCTTTGTTCAAGGACTTCAGGTTTTGTGGCTGGTTCTAAGCTCCCAATAGTTTTAGCCGCTCTGCTATCGTTAGCTTGTAACTTGCTATGTTTCTCAGGTGATTCAATTTCAAGAGTGTGATTAAGTTTGTTTTGCCGAATGCTTTCTGTTTTGTTCCGCCGTAGCTTCTTTTGTCGTTAAATTTTAAAACCATAAATGACAGCATAGATATATAGAAACTGCTGGCTCGTGGGCTAGTTCTGAGCTCCTGCTAGCCTTAGCAGTTCTGCTAACATTAGCAGCTCTGCTAACATCAGCTTCTTAACTTGCTTTGATCCTTTTTATTTTGTCCTTACTGGTGTTACAAATTGCGAGCTTTTTGTTTTCTGGTTTACTCGTGAGATGTTTGGAGCCATGGTAGCTCACGCTTGGTGCGCGTGTACGGCGCAGGAATGCAACCGGCCTCATTTTTTCTTTGTCTTTTTTTTCAGCATTTTTCTTTGTTTCAAACTAGCACATCCATTCATGTCTGTGTTTGGAGAAACTCGTATCCTGCAAGAGCCCTAATTAAAAAGAGCCCAGAAGACACCCAGGGTGAGATCATCAATGGCGGTTTATCAAAGTGACATAGGTTTTCTTACTTTTTCCTTGAGGAAATATGCACAATGATTAATGTATGTGATCTACTTTTAACACACATCATTACATAATGCAATGTGTTGCTAATGAAGTACGACTTCCTTCAGTCTGGTACGAGCTCAGCCTGTGATGGTAAGCATCACTACTGTGTATCTATATCAAGCGCTACAGTAAATCTAAACCTGTTATTACAGCATACTGCTCCTACGATTTTAAAGCCTGAACGTATTTTCCTGCTATATTAAACAATGACAGTTGAAATGTAATAGAACTATTTATTATCTGAATGTGATATCTTTACTGCCATCAGTAGGACAAACAGTTGAATTTTCATAGGGATTTGGAGTATTGGTATCATGCTGAAGTTACCTAGCAACAAGGTATGGTATGTCTCTCTGGCCAATTTCAGCATAATCCTAAAATAAAGATGGAAAATTACAATCATTTTCACAGAATAGTGTCATTGGGATTTCCGAAGTTATTTACACGAATCATTAATTCCTGAATAACTTCAGACTATATTGACTGTGAAAATCTTTCTATAGTGTTTATGCGCTAAGCAGTTATTGCTTATTTAAGATTTTGTTTATAATTTTTATTAAGATTTTGTTATGATAAAATAATGACACTTTATTTGAACAAGAATCTGCTGTAGAAGGCTTCGCCCCCCAACCTATCCTCCATTCCTTTGGTGATCCTTAAGTTGTTTGTTTTTCTTTTTATATATGTTAAGGATATTATTAGAAAAATCTACATCTTAAAATGATTTTGTCATTCAATTAAAAAAATATTTGATTTTTAGAAATATCTAAATGTTAAAGGCACAACTACTTATAAGGGTTCATTTAAGGGAGAATGTTTGTGAGATAAAACAATGAGTTTCCATGGAAACCACACAAAATTAAGTTGGTACGCATATTCTCAATATCTCAGGGCACAACTACATTATATGGTAAGTATTATGAATAAAGTTTGGTAAGGCTGAATTATATAGTGAGATATGTTCTATAGAGAAAATGATGGATATACTAATTATATTTTCTCTCATCATTTTTATGTCTAGGGCATTGAAAATCACATATAACAAATGTTATAGAAGTGACCGAATCTTGAGGAACTTCAGACAAATCAGTCAGGTCACACTAATGCCTTTAAATTGAAGTCATCTTGTACTTGAAGTGTAAAGACACTGACATCCACTGGCAAAACGTCAACATAGCAATATTTCGTATCATGTGTATTCAGTCAGATCGGTGTAAGATTAGAGCTATTAGGAAAGAAATACGGCAATCTGGAGTTTTAAACAGCCGGATTTGTTATGTAACAGCCAGCCAAACCTTGCATTAATCGAAAACAGGCCCAGTTAGGCTTCCATGACTAGGGACTGTTGTTACATAAGTGATAAATATTAAGAACAAGGATGACTCTGCACTGTGTACACTGTAAACTGTCACTATCATGAGAGCTTCATTCTCTTTTGTATCTATTTTAACCCAAAACATAAGGCTTTTATTGTTCTCTGAGGTAGCTCTGTACGTGTGATAAACTGGAGAGCAGATATTTAAAAAAAACTGGTTCCATAATTTCCTCCTGTCAAAACAAATCTGATACCCAAAGGAATTGGCGGTCCAATATGATCTGTGTATTATTTTTAAGCTGTGCATTGGAATTAGGCTGTTGTTTACCCATAATTTTGTGGAACATTACTGTAATATCAGTTTTGTTTCGATAGAGGGCACTATAGTCTGTAATAAAAAGTAACAATTAATCTAGAGACCCAGTGTCAATTTATAAACATTACATACAAAAATTAAGTAACAATCTTTATCTTCTTCTCCTACAATTTAAAAAAAAAGAGTCTTTATCCATTTAATAAGTAATATGAAGTTTGGTAAAAGTGTGCTCATTATATTGACATGTTTATAAACTCAATTATTGGATTTCTTGTGTATAGAAATCAGGGGTGTAACGATATATTGACGATAACTGTTATGTTAAAAAACATTTTTGGCATAATTTTCAAAAAAAATACATTTCTGATAATTTCTCATAAATTAAACATAAAAGCTAGGCTCTGTGGATTTTTCTATCATTTAATCTGTTTGCCTTTTTCATGAGTCAATGAGGGAAATTGCTCCTTTTTTATAACCTTTCACAATTATGATTGCAGGATCTCTACATCTCCTTGAACTCATATTTTGAATTTAAAAAAACACAATAAACACAGTTAGAGATGAACTTGACTTATGCAATTATTTCTATAAGTATTAGATAATATTGCAAATCGGTAAATTGTTTTAGCCATTATACTGAGAGGCCTGATATAAATATGGTTTGTGATAAATAAAAAAAATGAACAGCTAAACAACTCATAGCACTTACTGATCAGGATGTAATGCCAGTTTCTAATACTATTTATAGCACAAATGCTGTTGTTTTCCTGTATAGGCCATCAATTCAACATCAGCACCATTACACTAATAACGATAATCCAGGCTGCTAAATTCTCTCAGCTTACTATTTTATCAAAGCAGTGACGTTTTTATGTGCTTTGAGGAAATCACCCATTACCCACTATGTGTTCCCCCCACAGCCTTTAGAGCTAGGGAGAGTGGACCAGCTGGCTGTGACCCACTTCTTCTTCTGTGCCTTAATTTTATCAGCTCAAGGGGCTTTGTTTGTAATCATTCATCACAAATGCCCTCCCCCAACATCCTAATTCAATCTCTAGCCCTTCATATCCCAATCATACATGAAGGTACAAACATATTGCTGCTTCTATGAGGTTGTTTACTGTGTATCCGAAATCCTTCAATTTTAACATCACCTCACACTAGTCTAAACCTAATCCTAACTGTTATCTTCACCTTTAATTCATGCATGGACCCTAAATAAGTCTCTTTTGATAATTAACAAGCAGGTCACTGTTTGGAATGTTTCCTCTTAGATTTTTCAAAGAGGGAAAAAAGTGACATACTTTTATAAGCAGTACAGGTCCGATGTGATGATATATGATAGGAGTTTTACTTTCAGACGAGATACTGTCCCTATTTAGAAAAAGGAAAGAGAATTTGAGGAATTTGAGGACAAGTGGAGGTAGAGCTTTAGGCTGCAGGCCTTTGGAAAATTAGGCATAACAAACTGCTTCAGTGAAGTCACATATGGTGTCATTTGCACAGCTGCCATGGATGCAAACAGCGACAATCAAATCAAAAAGATACTTATAATAAAAAATATACAAACACAACAGAAAAAATAAAAAACAAGGAATACAGATGTTGATATAGCCAAATAAATAACAGTAGTACTACCACATGAGGGTTAATACACTGCAATCATTGTTTACTTAGGCTAAACAGTTATATTTTCAGAAAATTATACAAACTATCAAATATTAGTATGAAAACTGCTCTTACTTCCTAAATATTCAGCATTAATAATTTGAATGTATAGCTGGTAATATTTAACCAACATACAAACAGCAATTTGAATAGATCATTTCAACATAACAGACAACAATGCATCATATTTCAGAACATTTTGAATGGCAAGGTAACTGGCAAGTAAACTTTACTTGTTATACTGTTGGCGTAAAACCCAAGGATGTAGGATGAGGATGAGATATTTTACTCGAGTGAAAAGTACTCATTGTGCAATAAAGTAGTCCCTGTTAGTGTTTTAATAATATTAAAAATGTCACAGTAGACCTATTACTGTATCTTAAAGGTTAAGGTAATATCAACCACCCTATATGCTGCTGAGTAATTAAATCTACACTATAAGACAATCGATGTCTGATCATAACATCACTGTCCTGTGAGAACCACATGTCTCTAAATAGTCAGCTTTTCATAAGATAAATCTGTTATCGGCTTTGTGATGATGCATTCAGCAGATAATACAGCACCATTTTTAGGCAGTTCATGTTAAGAAGTAGGATACATTTTTCGAGACATGAAGAAACACTTAATCCTTACAATTACCACCAATATTGTAAGTTAAAACATTGAAGATATGTGGTTTTCACTTGACAGGAAGGGTGTGAAAACGTGTACTCTAGGGTGTTCTTTATAACAAATGTAGCAGGTTATAAAGAACACCATTTCCCTCCATTCGCCATTGTACAAAAGTACAGTACTCTAGTAAATGTACTCAGTAACTATCCCTTAGTGGTGAAACCTATTTTATGACCCTGTGGAATGGATTGAAGTGAAATTTAATTGGAAATCCTCAAGTAACAAATATGACCCTCAAGTTATAAATGCATCCGTACAACACATGAGTAATCGTACTTAGTAACTGTCCACTAATCATACAAATCTACCACTACTACTACCATCTGGCATGTAATGAAGCCAAAATAAGATGGAAAAACTCAAGCAACGTTCAAGTGCTTCATATTTTTACTTAAGTACAAAACTGGCTTAAAAGTATACAGTTACTGTTCAAAACTGACAAAATCCTATATGATGATATTCTGTCATGTCATGACGTCAGAATATTGTGTAAATAATCAAGTATAGAAGGAATTTGTACCCAAGTACAGCTGTACTTGAGTAAAGGTACTAATTTACTGTCCACCGATGGTAGCATTTGACCCTCTGGAATGTGATGAATCAGAATAAAAATTCAAATACTCACATACAGTACAGCTTGATGAATCGTGAATTAAATAAAGCAAACATTTTCTCAAAAATAATATGTTTTATATTTGTATACTTCCAATTCCTCTAAAACGAATTCATGACGCAGTAACTTTACCTGCTATGTGGGCTATGCTAACGTTTCGCAACAGTTACAGTTTAACATCTAATTTACTCACTTAACACGAAAAATCTGTTTCACTAAATTGGCTTTTAATAATAACTGCCGAAAATACTTAGTGTTGCGTTCATTATTTATTTCAATAAGGTTTTGAGGACTTAAAGTATGTGGCATGACGGCAAACATAAAATAAGCTATTGAAGTTTTTGTAACGATGCTAATATGCTAATAAGCTATGAGCGCGTGACCGTCAGTGTTTCATTTAGGAAACGTTCCTCATCGCCAACGGTCACATTGCATAGATTATTTAAATAATCATATTTTTGATTAATAATAATATATATAAATATATCCCTTGCAAAATATATATATATAATATTAATAATAATAATTAGTCGATTTTGAGAACAATTAAATTAAATCACTTAAAATGAACATCGTTTAGGATTTAATTAAATAAAATTTATGAGATTGGTTTACATACAATTTTTAGGAAATTATGTTGTTTTGCATAGGAAATGTTTTTAGAACATAAAAGGTATATCGGAACTATTACATAAATGAATTTGTACTTTTTTAATTCATAATTGAATTACAAAATGCATCAAATTACGTTTATTGGCATGTTTAATGAAAATTATATATTATTATATCCAAATTCATTGACATTTTACATGTAATTAAAACTACATACATTTTAAATATGACGCTTAAATATATTTTGAGTGTATGTACTCCATATTATTGTGAATTTCACAGATGTGCTATAACATTATGTCACATTGTTGGAGCATATATGTGTACCGTAAAGCAAAAGCAATAGTAAAGAGTATGCATATTAATTAATTACACAAATCACTGCTTTCGTTAAGACTACTGGAATTTTTTTTGCAAAATAGAAATATACCCTAAGTTCTTTTGTAATTTTGCTTAGGTTCAGGTATCATTTCCAAGTAGGAAACTCAAATTTGTAACTGTCCTAATATCATTTTGCTAACAGTATACTATTAAGTGAACTATTGTAATACTTCATTGAACTAGATTAGCCCACTTTTATATTACAAAAAGTATACTTGTAAGTATACTTTAAGTGTAAGAGTAGCAAAAACTCACATCTTTGATAAATTGTCACCAAAACCAGCCAAATTTTGAGCCATGTAAACTTTCCAAATAACGTTATAGTGTACCTTTAGTATATCTTGTGTTAACTATATCTCTAGTGAGTACAAAAACGCTGTAAGTATACGCTCTTATTATTTTATATTTTATACTTTTAAAAGAAGTATACTAAAAGCACCCTTGAATAAACTATTTAGTAAGGGATATGAGCATAACATATCACTTTAACATAAACACTGTTTGCAAGCCCTATTGTTGGATTTTTATCACATACGTGAGTGAAAAACCTGTTATCATCTGTGGAATGATCAGGACGCCAATCGTGAGCCTGCCAGTTCTGATAAACTTCAGTGAACGTCAGTCGTGCTGCCTGTTACCTGGATTTGAACAAAAGTCCCACTAGATGACCTTCTGCTTTCAGGCAACCAGCATTGAGTTTGTTTCTGACAGTTTGCTCTGGCAGTGCTACCCCAGTTTATGCCTCACACAAAGGAGCAGATACCGGTCCTGCTGCTGGGTCGTTTACCTTCTACGGCCCTGTCCAGCTCTCCTTGTGCCTACGCATGAATGCAGCAGTAATATTGATCCAAAAACATCCTATAAGATAGTAAAACACCGAAAGGGACAATTTTACTGTGCATTTAAATGTTCATTTGGCTGATAATATTAACATACATAAATAAGGTTTTGAATGAAAGACCTTTTCTTAAATAACATTTTGAATAAATGACCTTTCCGTCAGGGCGGCATGATAGTTTGTAGCACTGTTTCTTCACAGCAAGGAGGTTCTGGGGTCAAATCCACCTGGGACCATTTTGGTTTGAGTTTGCTTGTTCTCTTTGTTTACATGTGTTTTATTCTTGTGCTCTGGCTTCCTTCCACAAAAACATGCAGTATAAGTGAACTGGTGACTGTAAATTTCCTGTGAAAAGAAAGTGATAAACTGGCGAACCACGTCTCCCACAGTGCCACTGGGATAGGCTCAAGCCCCCAAGTGACCCGAGTGTTCGCAAAACCTCATCCACTACTGGCAGTGGGTTTGTTTACAGATGGATTTGTATTTCTTTACCATTTTTGGCATATGATAGATAAATCACATAACTGCACTGTTATATGAGTATTTTTATTATTGTTACTATTATTATTATCATCAATATTATTATGATTATTTTATTTAATAATGCAAACATCTGTTTTTCCTAGAGTCACACAGTTCATCCATTCATTCATTTATTCATTCAAGAACATATCACCCAGGAATGGCACAATGTGTACACACCGCACTTCATTACTATTACCATTATTTACATTTTTTAATCTTGTTTCGGCGATGTAAAAATCGGTTTTCGACAGACAGACAGATAGATAGATAGATGCCGTCACAGAGGTGTGTGCGAAGCACCAAAATATGGCGCTATCATTTTCATCCAATGGGCTGGCTGTGTGTAACAGGTCCCAGCTGACGTCACTGCCATGGCGGGGGCGCGCACACATTACGTAGAAGAGGCTAGGAAGGCATCGGGCTCGCGCTCATCAGTTTGTCTGGCAAATGTTACCGGTATATCCGGCCGATCATTATGGGGAATTCAAGACCCCGTGATCGGGTGGATCATGACCGAGCGACCGCTGCAAAGAGCTTCTCTACACGGTTTATTCCGGGGTAAGAACTCCCGGCGTGTCCACTAATACTCCACAGCAGTGGAGGAGGAGGTGTTTGAATCAGAGCTAGAGACTCGGCTTGTGGGTGAACACGCAGAGAGGAAGGCACTCCAACTGGATCCAACTCGGATTTGAGGGGATGATGGATGAACTGTCGATTACAAACCGATCCGGTCAGCCCTGCCCTGTCACATCAGGGTGGGTTCGTCCGGAGTGACTCAGTCGGCTCGTATCTGTTGGAACTCCGCCGGGCGGCGATGTCCGCGTTCTACCTAGACCTGCAGACGTCTGCCGTGGTTTCAGCACCACTGGAACTGGACAGCGACTGCATGGAGCCTCGGCCAAGCCCTGCAGCTGAGGAGCCCGGCGGCTTCCAGGGTCACCCGCTGCGGCACAACGGATCCGGAGGCCTCGGCATGGCCCTTGAGGAGGAACTGGCCATGCTCACCGGGGAGCAGGACAACGTTGACGAGCTGTCGGACCAAGTTACGCCTGCGGTGGAACAAAAAAACTCTGACTTGCTGTCGCTCTTCCGTCAAAAGGAGAAAGACTTGGTTTTAGCTGCAAAACTCGGCAAAGCGCTGCTGGAGAGAAACCAGGATCTGACTAAGCAATATGAGAAAATGCACAAAGATCTCAGTGAGAAATTAGAGGTAAATCTACCAATAATTCAAAATCATTTCTCGAAGTTTTAATACGTCAACGGCATCTTAAAATGCCATTTTCAAAGAGTCAAGTTTTATGCCTTTGTAATGTAAACAAACTCAACAGGATCCAGTTGAGTTCGTCTCATCCAGTCTGACACGGAGTGGATTTGTTGAACACTGCATATAGTATTCTACATAATCTGCAATAATTTGTGGACTGCTCTCATAGGACGATTTGAAACTTGCTGGAGATTCTGATCTAATGTAAAAGTCAACTACACTTCCGCATGTTGCAGCACACTTATACACACATCGTTTACAATCAATGTTGTACATATGAGCTTTTGTTCATGTTGTTTTCAAAAATCCTTACACAGCCAACACGTGGCCATTGGAAGAAAAACAACAAAACAAAGACTAATCCTCAGGCTGTCCAGGACCTACTGGACATCTGCTAAACCCTGTGATCCATATTCATCCCCATGTTGAAATGAACTGCCTTTTTCAAATCAGATCGCTTGTTCCTACAGGACTTGTTAGTATTTTATGTTGTTTTGAGAGAGATGAAAATTTCTCTCAAAACAGCTTTTTTTGTCTTGAGTTTAATCATAACAACAACCTCCGTCCTGATTCTAGCAGCCTGTGGATGAGTAATGAATCCGTCCAGAGATTTTGTTTGTTTGTTATTTGAAAAAGCTCTACATTAGCTGAACTGTCAATGTATGAGCTAGGACAACTGGTTCAGCTCAAAATCCCAACATCATATCTCTGAATATTAACCATATTGTCATTCTTCTGCATGAATAAAGTATCTATCTATCTATCTATCTATCTATCTATCTATCTATCTATCTATCTATCTATCTATCTATCTATCTATCTATCTATCTATCTATCTATCTATCTATCATAGCTAATAGATACATTTTCATTCAAGTTATAGCAAAGTTTCACCACAATGTAGTTATAGACCCTTTCACAGATGGTAATGAAGTTTAGGTTGGCAATTTAAATTCTTGACAAAAGCTTGATTGCTCCTCTATTGTTGCAGAATAACATTTAGTGATTAGATCAACTTCAATATATTGTAATATTTACCTAAAGTGTTTGATTTCTTTTTAACTTTGCATTCTGTATCAAACCATGTCTCCCCTCAACTTCAGCACTTGGCGCAGGAGAAGCATGAATTGCGTCGGCGTCTGGAAAGTCGAGAGGGGGAATGGGAGGGCCGTGTGGCCGAGCTGGAGACAGACGTCCATCAGTTGCAGGGCGAGCTGGAGCGCCACCAGGTCCAGCTGAGAGAGGCTGACAGAGACAAGACGAAGGCCATCAGCGAGCTCTCTGAACAGAACCATAGACTGCTGGAGCAACTCAATAGGGTGAGGACCAGTGCCCATATGTGTGTGCGTGTGTGGCAAGACCATTCTGCATGGGAGATTTAATTAGTTGGAGCTTTGACCCATTGTGTCACGTGGTCTTAACGCTGTGCTGCCTTAAACAACCTTCCACCCGCTGGATGTGTGTGTGTGTGTGTGTATTCAGTATGTGTTTCACCGTGGCTGGGCCTTAGGGCCACTCAGTCCAGTTCAAGTCCGCCTCACTGGTATGACATAACATGCTCAACCAAGTGAGGACTCATCATCCCTCAGGCGTGGATTTACCTCAGTCCAGCCTGCCTCTGCCTTCACTTGAATTATGCTAACTCATCAATATAAAAGCGGAGCTTCTGGGTTCCATGTTGAATAATTTAGTGTGATTGAACTTCACATTTATGCAATAGCACTATTCATATTGACAGGTGTTTTGGGAGCAGTAGAAAAACACTCAGATGGATTGGTTGATGGACTAATTAATGGATAGAAGGTGTTTTGTTGAATTGGCCTAAGATTGGGCGTCACGGTAGGGCAGTGGCGCTGCTGCCTCACAGCAAGAAGGTACCGGGTTTCTGGGCTCTTGTTGATTGAACACATCAACACATCTGCCTTTCATATATGCATGTTTAGTCCCAAAATATTATGATTCCGAATAGGTGCGGTCAAATATCACTCCAGCTCTCTGTCTTAGCAACAGGTCTGCTCCTCGTTGTTTGCTGCACAATGAGTGACAAATTCAGCGGCGTAATCACAGGCGTCATTTCCGGATATCCCAGTGCGATTTATTCTGAGGGTGACAAGACTGTACAGGTGGATACGGATAACCCAGTCATCGCTGCTGTCTAAGGCAACAATCACTAGAGCAAAATTAGCTTCCTTTTCCTGAGGGATGACATGTTCCTCTGCCAGGTACAAGCTGTTCAGGGAGGAATACACTCTGTGCAGTTTATTTAACCCTTCCTCTCACTGCTGTGCAGAGCGACCCTTCTACTCATCTTTATCAGATTGAATAAACCTCCAAACCCAACAACTTCATCACATTACAATCTGGGACGGCTCGGTACTGGTGAGTTCACCACACATCTAAGAGGAGCGAGCACTCAGCATAATTACAGTGCATTTAATTTAGCTGAAAACTTGCTGTGAGAAAATCTATAAAGATATTCTCTAAATGTGGTTTGTTGGGAGGGAGGGGTCATATTTGTGATCATAGTGAAATGAGACCTAATTGTCTGCATCGATCCAGATCTCATGATTCAGTGAATTGGGCAGACAGGGATCGACCTGCCGAGTAATAGAATAAATCAGTACAGACACAGTGCTTGCCTTCTCTATCGTTGTATCCTTTTTTCTATCTGCTTGTCTTGACTTGTTGTGTTCCTCTCTCTCTCTCTCTCTCTCTCTTTCTCTCTCTCTCTCTCTCTCTCTCTCTCTCTCTCTCTCTCTCTCTCTCTCTCTCTTTCTCTCTTTCTCTCTCTCTGTTTGTGCTTATTACTAGGCAATGTGCTGTGACTAAATAATGTTAACAGTTTACAGCACAGAGGAATCTAAAACTACCCCGAGGAAACTCTGCAGTATTGAATGTACTGGAGGCGTGCTATTTTCATCTGTCCTCCCTGTCTCTCATAATGGTTAACTTTTTATCTGGAACAGTCTAATTATGGTCCAGATATGTTTGTGTCTTGCCTCCAGTAAGTCAAACAGCAAGGGTTTATCCCCGAAAAATCCGCAATTCCCTGTGTTGTATATGAGGGTTTTTTGTTTTTTTTTAAAGAAAGCCCCCATGTGAATAAAATATGAACTTTTAGAGTAAAATGTGATAGAAAAGATAGATCTCCTTGACTAGATTCATATGCACCAAATTTGGACAAAATGCGACCAACGGTTGAGAAATTAAGGCCCAAAAACTTTCAGAGATAAAGCTCCCCCTAGTGTCGGAATTATGCAACCGACTTTTCCGGTAATCAACCAAGTTCTTCCTTGCGCTAGTTTCTGTGTGGTTGTTAAATTTGAAAATGATCCATTAATATGTTTTTAAGTTACGTCCGGTAAACATTGTTTTTGGTATAAAAAAGAAAAAGAAGAAAAAAAAAGCTCCCCCTAGTGAGTAAAATATGAACTATTAAAGTAAAACACGAACAGTTGCGAAATATGGCCTGACAGTTTTGGAGATAAAGCTCCTGCTAGTGGAAATATACAACCTACGTTTCCCATAATCACTTCCGTTCTTCATCGCCCTTAGGTCTATGTGGGTACAGAATTTGAAAATGATACATGATACGGTTTGTGAGTTATTGCGCTAACACGAAGGATCTACGGCAGCGGATATGGTGAACGCGGAGATCACCATTTGCTTGTATTGACCTGTTGCTGCAGCTGTCTCTGTGGTAGAGTTGGTGGGTTTGTCGGTGGCGTTGATGTTGCTTATTTATGGCGTGTGCTTCAAGAGGTATAAAGTCTTGACTTGTGATTGTAGATGCAGCGATGAACTTTTTACTCACAGCCGTTTTGAGAAGTTTTCTCAAGCCCTTGTAGCGATGTTCCTCATGTTAGCTTTAAATGCAGTGCCACTTGAGGGTCAAAGGTCACAGCATTAGCATTGGTTTGCCTCCTTGCCCCTTATGTGCACAGATTTATCCAAACTCTCCGAATCTGCCTGGAGAGAGAGCGAGAGAGCAGGAGAGAGAGAGAGAGAGAGAGAGAGAGAGAGAGAGAGAGAGAGATGTACATGTACAATGAACAAGTGTATTTTCTATTTTTTTACACATTTTTTATATATATATGTAAAAAAAAATACACATATGTATATAAATATATATAAAAATTAAAAATTAAAAATAGAAAATACACCTGTACATTCAAAATATAGGAATAAAGAAGAAGAAGAATACAAATAAAATAAAATAAAATACAGGTTATTGCATGCAAATATAAAGAAAAGGGAAAGAGTCCGATCTCCAGGCTTATATAAATATAAATTAAAATTGTCCAAGTGCAGATGTGCAATTGGTCAATTAACGGAAACAAACATGGCGTGTAGTCAGTGGATGAATGATGCGTTGCAGAGTTCTGAGTTTAAGACACAACGCACTCCCATAGTGATTTGTAGTAGGGTCTGACTTAAGTCTGGCTCAAAGGACCTGCAGTAGCGCTCTGTCTTACACCGTGGGTGTAGCAGTCTGCTGCTGAAGGAGCTGCTCAGACCTCCACAGTCTCATGTGTTGTCCAGGATGGATGTCAGCTTGGCTAACAACCTCCTCTCACCCGCCTCCTCCTCCGCAGAGTCCAGGGGACGGTCCATGACAGAGCTGGTTTGTGACATAATGGACTGTAGGTGGTGAAAATTTCACATTTTTGCCTTTGTGCTTCGAGAAACATAATCTTGAATTTCAAACAAATGTCCACAAAGTGGATAACATCTCCCCATTGTTACTTATGAACGATGGGGGGATGGGGGTTACCCTTTCATAATCATCACAATGCTATAAACTGTTTACCTGCACTGTTATTTCGCAAATATATACAGTATTTATTTTTGTATCTTCTGTCGAAATGGTGGGATGCGGTTGATAAATGGTTAACATTGGTTATTTATATTTTCAAACTAGTAAAATCTGTTATTTACATAGTAATTACTCATGGCATTGTTCCTTTAATCTTAACAAAGGTTTGTGTTTTAACATAAATAATTCTGTGTTTTCCACATATTCTTTCCAGAAATCTTTTTTTTACACTTTTCGTTGCTGACAATTTTTACAGTTTAGTAATAAAAAAATAGAATAGAAAAGTTTCAATTTACTGTAATTATATGTGATAAGGTATGTACATTTAAACATATTATATCTATGGTATTATATCTGGGGGGTTTTTATAAAATGTAAATTTACGGTAATGTCTTGTAAATGGTGATCAGATTTTTTACTTTAAAATTCTGGCAACAACAGTTGCCTGTATTTTACCATAAATTTTCTGGATTTTTTTTTTGACAGTGTGTAAAATGTTCAAATCCGGCGTTTTGGAGCATTGAATAACTTTCCATTTTTTGTTTGCCAGTTCTTAAGTTTTTAAGAGTTGTTGTTGGTATAAAATTAAGAATGAGTATATTTACAATTTTATTTATATCTAATCTTTTAACACTTTCCGTAATGTTTGTTTCTGTGCTGCTCTCTCGGCCAGGTCACTCTCGGAAAAGAAATTTTTAATCTCAATGAGGATTTTAACTGGTAAAATAAAGCATTTTTCAAGTAAATTGAATGTAAAGGAACCTAAGAAATTGTTGTGTTGCTTTATAAATGCTATAAAGACAATCCCAACTTTTAAGAGCAAGGGTTTTAATAGCTGAGTCATCACAATTACGTGCTTTAAATCATAAATAATCAATGATTTATTTCAAATTGATTAATTGTAATTAATCAGTGTATACTTCAATTTATAAATCTACTTATTTCTAGAAATTTTTTGGGGGGATACTTTAAAATGTTACTACCTGCCTACCTACCTAATTTACTTTTACCACTTATCTATCTGTCTATATCTTTGATCACCTGCCTGGCAGCTCAGGAGTGAAATCCTGACAAAGCCTTCAGTAGGCTCCAGTTGGATGACCTTGAGGAGGCAGGGACACTCCGCAGGAAGTGATGTAATTCATTGGGTAAAAGACAGCACTGAGGGGATTAGACTGTAATCCCTGCTAATAGAAACGCCATATGCATGCGGTCAGGAACCAAAGCAGCTCCTATCCTCACTCTACCTAATTACTAACAGCAGGTAACTACAGTCTCCAGCTCAGTCGTCTCATCTTATCCACGGCTGACTCCGGAACCTGCCGTTGTTTCCCCTCTTTTCCTGTGGGTGTGTGTGAATGAACTTCTCTCCACTGTCTTGATGAGACGACAATATATTATATTCAATACACCCAGAGAAAATACGTTTTTTCAGGAGACCAGGAGATGTTTGATGGTCTTTAAGGGTCAGATGTAATCTGATGAACCGGTAATCTGATTTTGAGCATAATCTATATTAGGATAGATTAAAAAGCACATGCTCAGAAAAGACCTATGCCAGTCTGGATTCTTTTATGAGCTCAGTTCATTCTACGTCCCTCAACCTCTAGAACGTATTGTATCCCTGAAAAATATGGGATATTATATTAAGGGCGGCTGCCACAGATCCTTCGTATTAACGCGATAACTCAGAAAATACAGTATCTAATTAATCATTTTCAAATTTTCGGTCTACGGACTCCAATAGACCTTAGTGTGAGGAAGAACCGGATTGATTTCGTGAAAAGTCAGTTGCGTATTTTCGCCACTAGGGGAGCTTTATTTCCAAAATCACATTTTTTTCGGAGCATGTTTGTTTGTCTGATTTAGTCCAAAGTTGGTGAATATGAATCAACTCGAGGAGATCTATCTTGTATGCATCATATTATACTCTAATAGTTCATATTTTACTCACCAGGGAGAGTTATATATGAAGGTTTTTACAAAAACACGGTTTTTTGGATATAACTTCCTCATCCTTTGTTTGATTTTGTCCAAATTTATCTCATATGAGAGTCAAGATGTCGAGTCTATCTTTGTATTTACATTTAGCATTAGCATACTAGCATTTGTCATATTTTGCTGTAATTATTTTAGTTTCAATCACTAGGGAGGCTTTTTTAGAACAATTTTTTGACTTTTCCTTCCCAACCATCAGTCCGATTGTGTCTAAATTTAATAATAATAATAATAATACATTTAATTTATAATGCACTTTACTCATATGAATTGACTCAAGGAAATCTGTCTTGTTTTTTGACTTTATTTATCTTCATTATTGAGTCACTATGGGATCTGATCTTGTAGCAGACTGCTGACTTCACATAAATAGTTGGGTTGAGTCAATATGGACTGTTTGAGATTATTAATGAGTCACATTTGATTTGAGGAGTTTAATCAGGGGGATACTTGTACAACGCAGGGGATTTGGGGCATTTTTTGGGATATACCCTTACTGCTAGGGACGATGGCAGATGGCCTAGTTTTCTTGAGCTAAGTATTTCTGATCTTACAAATTTGTTCATAGGCCCGTGTTTCGGAACACCATAAAAAAAAAACTTTTTTGACTGAAGGAGGACTTCGCTAAAACATTGACAGCAGCCTTTGGTGACTCAATGATGTTTTTTTTAATGAACTGAAGCAGAAATAGTATAAATCTTATGCTGTGTCTGTTCCTCATCACTATATCTGCATCACACACTGAACAGTATTTGGTTTCATTTCTCCTTTTCAAATCTCTGGCCAATGTCGAATTTGGCTCCTGGGCATTTGCCGGGTCTTCAGCATCCACCTCGCCACATCCCGTCTGCCTTCCATCACTGCCAGGTAGCTGCTCTCCGGTCAGTTCTCTGACGGGCACATTCGGAGTTATGCAATCGTTTGAATGTCGGGGTCCTCCACAAGTCAAGAAAAGGAAGCGATCTGTCCGAGTGAATCAGGAGAAGACCAGAAGCACTTAGACCACGAGCCACAGCTTAACAAATCCCACTTCCCCATGGTTGCTATGACAACCACAGTGACATGCAAATTGAAACTCTATGTGTTGTTACCATGGAGATGCGCAGAATGGCACAAGGAGGCAGATAATTTGATGCTGTGCATCTGAAGACCTCTGAAGCACATGCTGTCATGCAATCCCAGACCACCAACTACGGAATCAACGATAGACAGGAGAGATATCTTCTTTTCAAGTTTGGAGCAGAGTTTTTTGAGGCTGGAGAGGGATGCGTCTCTTCCAAAGCCCTACATTGCTGCACTGGATTCTGTCGCAGACTTCTAAATTTGCCCCCGCCTGTCCTTCCCTGCTGATAATGCTTGATCTGGGATCTGTGGAATTCACCCACAGATTAAGTGAGTATCCACAAATCACTCAGTTTGTAGTTTTTCGAGATGGTCTTAATCTTTCAGCACATTGGGTCAGTGGGTCAGATGTCACGTTTACCGCTGCGACGCGTTGCTGCAAAGCCCTCCACTGACCACACATCTGCTCCCCTCACAGAGTAGACAGGATTATGCAGCACATCAGGACACTGAACCGAGAACACAACGGCTCAGAGACAGCGCTCACAGCAACAACGCTGGACGACTTCAGACCTGAAACTAACAGAAGCTGCAGATTGTTCTTCGATTAAGTTGCATGTTTTATAGCTTCATCAACAAGTATCTGTCTCTTCATTGTGAAACGTTGTAGCACAATCCTCCTAAGTTTGCTTAAAAACAACACCTTAGTTACACCAATCAGTCGTAACATTATAACCACTGACAGGTGGCGTCAGAATAACATTAATTACCACCTGACAATGATACCTGTAAGGATAAATTTGGCTGGAAGTGAAAATGTTATCCTCCTAGTTGATGTGTCGAAAACAGCAAAATAGGTAAGCATAAGGATCAGTGAGACTTTAAAAAGGAACAAATTGTGATGTCTAGACGACTGGGTCAGACCATCTCCAGAACTGCAGGTCAGTTTTGTTGTTTCTAATATCCGGTGGTTAGTAGCTGCTAAACTGGAGAGAAATCTGTTGAAGCAACAAGCTTCTGTCGTCCGATCCAACGTAAGGGCTGCTGTAAAACAAATTGCTGAAAAATGAATGCTGGATCTGATAGAAGGCTGTCACACACTTAATCACAGGGCTATTTTGGGAACTACAGGATAATAGATAGGTGAAGGATAGTGGATCTACTGGTAGAAGGATGCTGTAGATGGAGCTGTCAGGTAGGAGAAGAAGGAGGAAGACCAAAAAGGAGATTTCTGGATGTGGTAAGAGAGGACACGCAGTTGGTTGCTGTGACAGAGGACGATCTAGAGGACAGGGCAAGATGGAAAACAGATGATCCGCTGTGGCGATCCCTAAAGGGAACAGCCAGAAGAAGAAGAAACAATAATAGGCAGGTGGTTTTAATCTTATGGCTGATCGGTGGATTCCATTCATTTCCCTGAGCAGCTGCGTCCTCACATCTTTATTTTAAAAATCGTTTGATTGTAGAGAAACCTGTCGTTTAGACTCTAGACAACCAGGTTCTCAGCTAAACTTCAGAATACAATAAACACAATATCCACTCTTTTGTTATCCGTAACCAAAACACAATAGTTTGTAGAATTTACTCGGTCATAAGTTCCAATTCTTAACACTTTACAGTCTTAACACGTCCACAGTCCTGCTTTATTAGTTTGAGGGTAGAGCCCTGGAACAATAAAGCTGATCCTGACGCTTACAGAGACCAAACACCGACCACTAGAAAACAGTTTAACTTAGAAGTGAACTCAAAAGTCAGGTAATACTGTATAACTATATAAAATATATCAATAAAATCACGCAAGAACAATTTAAATAGCTCAATCCAGACAGTAGGAGAGCTTTTCCACTATTTCAACTGACCACTGCTGTGTCAAAACGCCCTGAAAAACTCCCTGATGTGCCAATCAGAGGTTGGTAAAAGTCTGTCAAACTTTGGCAGATTCGCCACTGCAGGAAAGCCCAAAAGTATTTCTGTTAATTAACTGTTAAATTCAGATGAGGTCATCGAGATAAGACTCCAAAGTTTTGCAGGGCAATGCAACCAAACTGTAAGGTTTGTCTGGAGGAGGAAAAGTAAAGGATACGCTGAAAAGAACGCCCTTCCTACAGTGAAGGATGTCCGAGGCTGGACGGCTTCCTCAGGTGCTGGAAACCCGGAACGTGTATCAGGAAATACTAATAAATAGTAATAATACATTTCATTTATAATGCACTTTACATTTGGATCAAATCTCAAATTGCTACAAAGTAAAAGCAGACAAAAGCATCAATAAAAAATAAAATAATAACTAGATAAAAGCCTGACCAAAAAGCAGCAATGTTAATTAAAGTTATAGGTTCTGCTAAAAAGGAAAGTTTTAAGTCCTTTTTTAAATGTGTCAGTCGTCTGTGGAGCCCTCAGATGGTCAGGGGGGGGCACTCCACAGACGAGGGGCAGCAGAACAGAAGGCCCGATCACCCATGGTGCTGAGCTTAGTCCGGGGAAAGAGGAGGCGGTATGAGTTGGTAGAACGGAGGGATCGTGTTGGGGTCAGTGGGGTGAGTAAAATAAAAAAGTGGCTGTCATAGTCGCCTGACCTTTACCCTCATAGGAAATCTCAGGTGGGATATGAAGAAAAGAGGGTGCAGCACATTTTAACCCGGAAATACTACTGAGCTGGGGGCCTTTGGCCCCGAGAGATAGGTCACTATTCCTCAGGAACACAGCCGGAAGCCGTTGTTTGGTCCTTTTTAAACATTTCCAGCAGGTCATACCAGCATAAATGATCTCTAAAATGTTTTCACCTCCTTAATGAAAAGCATCTCTTGTATTTTATTAACAGCAATAGTTCATATAAAGAAGCAATTTTGTCTTGGCTTGCTGAAAGACCCTTATCATCCAGCTGTAGAGGAGCAGCTGTTGAGACCCCCTCATGATTCACTGGGAGCTCCTGCTGCAGCTGCGTCAGTGGGTACTGCCACCTAGAGGCTGTAGCTGAGACTGACAGAATCAATCTGAGCTCCAGAAATAATGACATTTTGAAATGTAAATATGGCTCACACTGGTGATTATGTTGACAGTCATTATAAGCTTGCCATAACTATAAACATTAACTGTGTCTATCCGTCTTTATGCCTCCGTTGTTTTTGTTTTTGTTTTTCATTCCAATGTTTTTGATATATTGACAGTGTGTTTACTCCTCAGTGAGCTGTTAAAAGTGTTTTTTTGTTTGTTTTTTATATATATATATATATATATATACATCATTTTTTATGATTCTGCTGTTGTCATAGCAGTTATGATGGATCTAATGTAATAAAGCTCAGCCAGGCTCGGTGGGGCCTGACCCGAACGCTCTGATAAGATGAAGCCTTGAAACGGCAATATGGGTAAAATCAGGCTTACATAAGAACCGATATGAAAAAAACATCATCGACAGGGAATGGCGTGGGAGGACTGATTTACTGGTATCACTATGTCAGTAACACTGAGTACATGGTGAATATCAGTGTGTTCATGCACGTCCCTGTGTGTGTGTGTGTGTGTGTGTGTGTGTGTGTGTGTGTGTGTGTGTGTGTGTGTGTGTGTGTGTGTGTGTGTGTGTGCCTTCACCTCCTATCAGGCACCCACAAAAACTTAGCAGTCCTGTCTTTCTTATGTAACTAAGCACTCAATGTTACACTCTAATAATAATTAAAGGAAATCTGGCTACAGTCCATATTACAAACCTTCGTTTTCTTTCTGATGTTTACATCCATCGGATTTAGTTCCTTGACTTTGGTTCACATTCTTAATTCCAATAAAATCCGTGTCCACCTCTGATGTTTCTACCCGTCATTGAGGTTGTCGTATTTGCGAGACGACTTACGACATTCAAACGAAAAATGAACATACAGGACTAGTGATGAACGCATGCATGACATTTTACTATTAGAGGACGACAAACACACTGCGATTTGCGTTGTTTGGTGCCGGCTGATGCCCTCATGAAAGAAATGCCGGGTGAATTCCAATCTGACCATTCGTATTCATGTCACTTGGCTAAATATAAAATATGTTTATGAATCCAGTTGAGGATCACACATGAAAGGCTTGATGTGAACTCGAGAAATTTCCTGTTTAAAATCCGATTTGAGTCACTCTGACTATCACACATTCACATTACAAGCCACGTTGCTGAATTACAATGTTTTGTACTGGTCAGATTTGGTTGTCATGGTGATTCACTCATTACTACTGTGACCTGAATCTAAGTCTGTTTTTCAGTTTTTTTTTTAAAAATCTCACAAACCTTGACATGAGTGATATAACAATAGTCGGAGTCCTCAGTTTGGTCTAAATGATTATGAGTTTTGAATTTGAAGCTCACTTTAAGTCTTCTCATGACTCCAGGCTGCTTTAGCTATTAATAAAAATGCTGACTGTGTGATTTCATCCCTTCAGAGTACGTTGCGTCTAGTGAACTCTGTTACAGTGTGAGCAGAAACACTTGGTTTAATCGCGGCCTTTCTCTCTATTGTCCGTGTACATCCAGGCTGCAGAGGTGGAGAGGCAGCTGTCCACTCAGGTCCATTCATTACGGGATGATTTCAGGGAGAAGAGCATGTCTACAAGCCAGCACATGACACGACTAGAGACTCTACAGGCCGAGGTGAGCCGCTGTCACTGCCATCTCTCTGTCAGGCACCGCTTCATAGTGAGTAAGTTGACTGAATAGAGTGAACAGAGCTAAAAAACCCAAACAGATGAAATAGAAATACAAAAACACAGCTAGGTGCTTTTGAGATGCAACAAAAAAAAAATCATGTTAAGAATCTATGCTGGAATGTTTGTGTGTGGCTCGTTTGAGCGTTCTGCACATGTGCAGAAGTGGTCTTGTTGTTCAGAGGGTTAGTATAAATGTACTTGATTAAAATCCCTTGGTATGTGAAGGCCTGGTGATAAGAAAAATAAAATCCTGCTCTTTCAAACCAAGATAACACATTTTTAATCTTTGAAACTCTTCTTTTGTATTAGGTAATGGGGAATTTACTAAATGTTAAAAAAAAAAAAAACAGCACTTTAGACTTTCAATATCAAAAACTAACTATGAGAGGTATTGTAAATAACCCTGAAAAGAAATGTGGAGATTTAAAGATCCGCTTAGCTAAGAAATAAACCATCAAGGATATAAAAGAGAATTCAATCGAACGTATATCAGACGCAATTAAAGAATTAGTAGATGATGATCTGCGCCCTTGATTAGAATAGAAGGAACATAAATGTGAAGAAAGAGCAGGAAAAATAGTAATAGCAATAGCTTTGTGCTACACTTGTGAACAGGCAAAATGTGGGAAGTGACTGGTCAACACATCAGCCAATATATATATATATATATATATATATATATATATATATATATATATAAATATATGTATGTATGTATATTTGATCTAGTATGGCCAGTTGCAAATAATAGCCATAATTAGAACCCTTTGCATTAATATATACGGTAGCTCAGCAGGGAATTCCTGTTTATTGTATTCTGCCGTGGTTCCGTTCCACTCCGTCAGTCAGGTCAGCTTAAGGTGATGTCATTAAAACAGCTGAGGGGTTTGGAAAAAATAAAGGTTAATTCCCATTATAATGCAATAACCTCGAATGAGAAAGGCCACTGCTGTACAAAAATTAAACAGTCTCACTTGAAGGTTGGAGTGTTTTTGTGACTCAGAAAGGAATTTATGATAATTCCATTAACCCTTTAATGTCACCAGAAATAAAATTGATTGTAAAAATTTCTAGAACTATTATCTTGACCACAAAATTAAAAAAAAGATTGTTTTGTCTAGACTGTTGTTAAACAGTAAAATAAAATGTCAAGACATGTAACATTATTTCATGGTATAATTTTGTATTTTATGGAAAATAGTTGATTTTGGTCGTATTTAGTTACATAATTCTGTTAAGTAATTCCTCAAATGCTTTAATTTGGCAAAAATAATTCTACTTATCGAATAGGACTCCTCAGTGGCCCCATTTAACCTGTGGTGTCCCACAGGTCCCCATCCTCGGCCCCTTGCTCTTTAGAATATACATGCTGCAAGCGCGTCTTATTATTTACAGGTTCAATCCCATTTTTCAATAAGAAACAACGAGTCAAAAGGAGTTCAACCAAACGGTTGAGCAGGACATTGAAGGGTTAAAGGCGTTAATAAAAGTTCTCCAGCAGGAGGAGGATGGTGTTTATCCTTCACGCTGATATCATTTCTCAACAGGGTAGTTACTGGATACTTCTCAAGTAGTTTCCTCCCCTCCTCTAATCATTATCTCTCTCCTCACCCATCCCTCCTTCCCACTTGGGTGAAGCAGCAAGGGCTGGAAGTGAGTGGCTGCCGTCGAACGCCGTCGAATACAGCCGGACTGCATGTTGCATGTGACGCCTTGTGCAATGATAGAAACAGGGATTGCATTATTCACCTCCGAGCTCCACATTTAAATGAGATAGCGATAGAATTGGTTTCCCTTTTTGCTGTATAATCAAAATACTTGAGGATTTGACTCATTTTCCTTATGGCAATCCATGTTTCCGCTGCTTAGATGTAAAAAAAAAAAAAAAAAAAAAACATGTGTGCTTCCCACAGCATGAGATGTGTTGTGATGTGTCGCTCCGCCTAGCCAGATAAGACACGAACAAACGTATCAACGCGTTCAGATTTCCCCTCAAGCTTCTCCTCAAAGCGCACCTAGAAAACACCCAGACTGCAGAGCCTGCGCTATATTTAGGTTTTCTTTAGTGTGTTTTTTTTTATGAAAAGGCTACCGCTCTATATTTAGCAGAGGTGCTGTAATGTCTGGGTGCTCCCACTTTGTAAAAACTCTGCCTTCATATGGCACTTGCTGATGACTAATGCGTTTTGCCCTATTTGTATGGAGACTGGTAAGTCCAAAAATATCCAGAACCCGGCGACGTGGAAGCTCGTGTGGAACGAAAAGCCGATCCACTGTAAGCTCCTGCTCTGAGAAATAGGTTAGCAGATTTAGGTCAGAAGCAGGTGGAATTATCAAAATGAGCATGAAGCGATGTTTTGTTCTAACGGGGAAATCTCAGGCAGCTGCGAGGGAGAACACTTCCTGGGGGATACGCAATGCTGCCGCAATGCCGGCCTTCGCTGGAAGGCCAGCCACACATGCACAGTGATGAGAAGGCTGATATCCAGAAGCTTCATATCACCATGACATTCCTGCATACGAGGGTGGCAGCGCACGCCCACGCCCGTCCCAGCCAACACACATTTCTAAGACCAGTGGGAGTGCTTTTCTAATCTTGAGTAAGAGCCCAGGTTGACACAGACTCATGAGAACATCTACATTTACGCTCTGACCGGGATCCAGGATCTGCTCAACTTCTCACTGTTGACTAGAATCTCTAAACTATCCTCGGGTTCTCGAATCAACGACTGGTTCCTGTTGGGTTCTAACTACCTGCTGCACTTTGACGTGTTAGGTCAAGATGCTGTCGGAGAGGAAGATGGAGCTGGAGCATCGGGTGCACGGGATGCTGGAGGAGAACGAGCTGCTGCAGAACACGGTGGATGACCTCAGAGAGCGAACGCTGGTGTTGGAGAGGCAGTGCCACGAGAAGGACCTACAGGTACGAACACATGACTGGAGAACCTTCAGAGCTCCAGATTCTACAATGTTTTATGTAAATCCCCTCCATCAGACATCAGAACATCTACAAGTGTTTACTTTGCACTTTTAAGTCCAAAGTTTTTGCCTCTTCTGTTGCGGCCAGTTACGGCAGAGCCAGCTGGAGCTCCAGGAGGTTCAGGTGTCCCACAGGCAGCTGACGGCCCGGCTGGAGGAGCTGACGGAGCAGCACAGCCTTCAGAGCCTCACCCCGCATCCGTCCAGCCTGCTGTGTGAGATAGAACAGAGCATGGAGCAGGAGGAGCAGGAGCAGGAGAGGGAGCAGGTAGTCAGACTAGAACTGGAGAGAATCGTTCAAAATGTTGCCATTTTGATGTGATTTTTTTTTTGAACATCCACCACCTTCTTTAGCTGCGTCTTCAGCTGTGGGAGGCCTACTGTGAGGTTCGCTCCCTCTGCTCCCATCTACGGGGAAACGACGTCACAGACTCGGCGCTGTCCACCGACTCTTCCATGGACGAGTCTTCGGAGACGTCTTCAGTGAAGGATGTGCCTACTGGGAGCCTCCACACCAGCCTGCTGGAGCTACGAAGACTAACTCAGAACCTGCTGGATGGTAATGAGTCCACGGTAATAAACAGCACACCGGCAACTTTTTTTATACACAGCAATTTTTTCGTGCAGTTGTTCGGGGTCAGAGGTCATCAAAGAGTCCACATCGACTCTTTTCACACTTGTTGAGAAGAGAGACAAAAAACTGATTAGCCACAACATTAGCACTAGTATGTGGTTTTAATGTTGTGGCGGATTGGTGCTGGTGGTGGTGTGTGTACTGAGGTGGCGTATGCGCTGTGTGTTGAAAGGGTTCGCGGCGCAGTGATGAAGAGGCTCTGGAGGAGCAGGTGAGGAAGCTGGGCGAGGAGCTGAGGGAAGTCCGAGAGCTGTATGAAGCTGAGCAGGACAAAACGCACGGCAACGAAGAGGAGGCGCTGCAGCTGCACAATCAGGTACCGGCACCACAACAGACCTGGAAGCCCACCTCAGTCACGCACAAGGGGGTAATGTGAGCAGGAGGCGGAATCTTCTCTCCTGCTCACTCTGAGAGAAATGCCAGACAGCCTTTAGGAATTCAGGTTTCACCTCCTTTCTTTCCTGGTAGAATTATTTTGCAGTAATTAGCGCTCATGTCTAAGAATAACAATCAGACACAGAAACAGCCGATCACTAGTTTGTGCGCCAGTGTGAACTTGTAGTGTATGTGTGACATCACTTCAACCGCCTCCTCTTTCTGGCGGGACTTCTCACTCTAGATTGTTCACTTTAAATGTCCTTTTTACTTGATCTGCACAAATTACACACACATATCTACACACACTGTTCAGACATTTTCCACTTGAGCTGGGTCGACTGAACGTCGGTTGACGTTACACTGAATCTCAAGCCTTTGTCTCACCTGTCTCATCCTCCCATGTCACCTGCAGATGACGTTGCTCTCCCTAGAGATGTGCTCCCTCCAGGAGGAGAACGAGAGGATGAAGGCGATGGCTGAAATCCGAGAACCCAGCGAGCAGCTCCAGAGCGCTATCAGAGACAGAGATGAAGCCATTTCCAAGTAAGATCACCTCATATATATATATATAACTAGGTTTCTATCCCTGAATATCCCCCCGATCCCCTCCGTTGTACAAACAATCCCCCTGATTGAACTCCTTAAATGAAATGTGACTCATTAATAATCTCAAACAGTCCATATTGACTCAACCCAACTATTTATGTCAAGTCATCAGTCTGCTCTAAAATAATAATAAAACAACACAAGATGTGTAATCCACAGTCCATGTGTAAAATATGAATACAAGATAGATGTCCTTGTGTGGATTCATATGAGACAATTTAGAGATAATCTAATTTATGGTTTGGAAGTAACAGTCAAATAACTGTGTTTTTTTTCAAATAAGTTAAATATGAACAGTTACAGTCAAATATGACAATTAGAAGTCAGATCTCCTCGGGTTGGTTAATATGAGGTACATCTGGACTGAATTGGAGCAATAATTATGAATGTTATGTCCAAAAAACGGTGTTTTTCACAATAACAGCTCGGCCTGGTGAAGAAAATATGAACTATTAGAGTAAAATATTATTTATTCAAAATAGATCTCCTCCTGTCGATTCATATGCACCAAATTTGAAGTAAATGTGACCTACATTTGAAAAATCATGGCTCTAAAACTGCAATTTCTGAAATAAAGCTTCCCCTAGTGGTGGAAATATGCAACTGGCCTTTCCCCCAAAAAACAATTCCAGTTCTTCCCCTACTAAGATCTACGTGGATGTAAAATTTGAAATTAATTTGAAAATTTGAAATGAGCAAATTAGGGGGGGTTTAGCATTTTATTTACCTGACAAAAATGTTGAACTTATCCTTTAAAGAGTTCTCCTTCATTGACAAACTGTCTGTCTGTCTGTCTGTCTGTCTCGCAGGAAGAAGGCGGTAGAGATGGAGCTAGCCAAATGTAAAATAGACATCATGTCTCTGAATAGCCAGCTCCTAGATGCCATCCAGCAGAAGGTCAACCTGTCGCAGCAGCTGGAGGCTTGGCAGGTGGGTCAAAGGTCAAAAAGGGATATATATGTATATATATATATACATATATATACGTACATTTTAATTGTTGTATTCCGGAAGAGAGAGGTTTTTTTTTTTAAAAAGCTGAAAACTTTAGATGAAACTAGTAAGAAGGCTTTTATATACAGTCGGAAGCAAAACTATTCAACCATCATTGTTTGTGGGGTTTATAAGTAAAATATATTATTTATCATCTGTTTGCGATAATCAAATAATCAAAATGCAAAGAAAAAAAAAAGTTTGAAAATGATCCATGAAATTTTTTTTCAGTTACGTCCGGAAAAACATTTGTTTCACTGGAGTAAAATGTGAATTAGGACTAATTGGTCCTACGAAGTTATGTCTTTAAAATTGTGTTTTCCATAAAAAAGCTGCCACTAGTGAGTAAATAAGAACTATCAAACTTAGACACAAGATAGATCTCCATGAATTGATCAATATGCACTAAATCTGGACTAAATCCGAACGACGGTTGAGAAACTATTGCCAAAAAAACATTTGTAGATAAAGCTCCCCTAGTGGGCTTTCCCAAAAAGTCACTCCAGTTTTTCCTCGCACTGAAGTCTATGAGGGTGTTAAGTTTGAAAATGATTGAGTTATGTCTAAAAACAAAACAGTGGATCGGACTAAATCGGAAATATTTCCTAAAAACTGTGATTGTGAAAATAAAGCTCCCCCTAGTGTTGGATACATATAACCAAATTTTCTCAAAAACACTCCAGTTCTTTCTCGTACTAAGGTCTATGTGGGTACAAAATTTGAAAATTATCCATGAAATGGTTCTCACATTATCGCGTTAACACGAAGGAACTGGTGCGGCGTCAATAATTCCATATTATCCCCAACTTTTCAGGGATTTAATAAAAGTGATAACTCCTTCTCTGGTTATCTCCCCCGGAGCAGACGAGCAGCTTCTTCAGTGTCTTGGCAATCACACCCACCCTGACGTAGTGCCCCCACCTGCTGTGGTGCCCTACGTAGGTGTGTAGTCTGCGTATAGGGAGGGGCGGGGCTTAGGAACCCTGGTGTGAATTTAGGCATTTAGATAAAAACCTTTGGGACTGTTTGAAGGTCGGAGCGCCGTTTTAGAATTAATGTCAGTTGCATTGAGCTATTATCTACACTTCCTGTGTGATATTGTTTTAGTAAACAGATGATAAATAGTATATTTTATCAATACGCCTGCCCACGCCTACAATACGCCTACGTCTGTAAGTTGTGTTTTCATATCAGTCTATTGTATTCTAAACTCTCTAACAACCTCTGAGGTTCTCAGTAATGAGTGTCGTAAGCCTGAGGTGTGCGTGCGTGATGGATACGTGCGTGTGCGTGTGTGTATGTGTGTGTGTATGTGTGTGCTCCCTCCCTCACCCGTAACTAGCAGCTCTTTCCTCTCTCTCCTCCCTGCCCACAGTTTGCCTCATCAGGGCTCTTTACTGTTTGGCTCTTGTGGTTTCTGATCTAGTGGCCTTTCTCAGCTTCCGTACCACCCTCTCTCCCCTGTGGTAACCCCCCCTCCTGCCTTAAAGGTGAGCCCGAGCTGCGCCGTCTCACCCTTTCATCCACGCACTAGCCCGACTGCTCCACGCCAAAAACCATTCCACGTCACTGTTACAACGTTTAAGGAGATCATCCCAGCTCCGACATCAACCACACAACCTTCTAAACTCTCCACCCTCTCTCTCTCTCTCTCTCTCTCCCTCTCTCCGCCTGCTCCTTTCTCCTCTCTCCGTGATCCTCTACATCACAGATGAATGTTTTTTAAGAAACTGGTGTATTCATATAATTGGTTTTAGTTGTTAGTCTTCCATCTCAGTTGCTTTAGTGGATTATCAGAGCCCTCTGGTGGCTCAAAGTAGCAAGAAGCACCATCAACAAACTCATCTTTTTTTTTTTTAAGCGACAGATATGATGAGATTTGGGACGGCGATCAACTTAAGAAAAACTCCAGGCGTAACAATAGTATTAACAGAATGTGAAAATTTAAAAAAAAATACATACATTTCTGCAATAAGTAATTGTGAAAAGAAGATCAAATGAAACTTATTTCATCCCAAAGGACGTTCTTTTGCCAGAAATAGTTACAAAATTGTAAAAGCAAAGAAATAAAATAATAGAATCAGACTTAACTAATATGATTACTTAAATATAAGTAAGTAGTAATAATTTAGTAATTTAAAAAAAAAGTAAATAAAGGGTCCTGGTTAAATGCAAACCAGTGTCTACTAGAATAACAGCAAACGATAATAATCAGAGATTATATATTCTTATGATAATGAAAAGTAATAATGCACAAGACTACTTTAGTCTCTAAAAGCTATTTAACAAATTGTATTCCCCCCCAAACAATATCGATTAAAAGAGTTTTATTTGCCATTTGCAAAACAACGGGTGTTACAGGTACATTGTTTAAAAAAAAAATATATATATATATATATATATATATAAAAAAAAGTAAAGCGAGCATCAGTCGTTAAATATTGGCTATTAGATAAATATTCTGTTTAATCACAAAAAGGTAGAAATATGTCATGAGTAGATTTAACTTCATTTTCAAGGTGTCACAAGTATAAAAGTCTGGGAATCTCTTATTTAGAAGACAATCAGGAAACAAATGTGTATTGACTTTCTGAGCGGCCAGAAGCCGTTTCCCCTGAAGGTTGTGTGAACATTTGAATGAGAGGCAACTTTAAGTAAAAAAAACAACAACACACAGCCAGGGGTTAGGGTGGGATTCAACTGGTGGAGGGTGACTTGAATTCCAGTGTTCCCTGTCCAGTTCCACCACATTGTGTCACTTCTAAACATTTTTGAGTGTGCGTTAACCTCTTGAATGGGCGGGGCCGTAGACTTTGGGTGTGTCATCTTCTGATTTCAGTATCTCTGTGGTTCCCACAGTTAGACATGGCAGACTGCTGCAGTAAAGGATAAATGAAGTGCGTCGGCCTCATTAAAGTGGCCATCAGATTCAATCCTTTAATCATCTAAAGTGCCCGCACTAACCTTTAAATACATCCCATTAAAGCACAGTACGCAGTGACATCATAAGGGCCTGTCAAAATCCTTTTCGGATCTTCATTCTTTTATTTTTATACTTATTTTCTACATAGCTGTAAATGATGACTAGCTATAAGATTCATTTATCCACGGTGTTGATGTTGAAAAGCCTTTTATTGAGTTCACTTCATAATAATAATAATAATAATTATAATTATAATTATTATTATTACTATTATTATTATTATTATTATTATTATTATTATTATTATTATTATTATTATTATTATTATTATTTCTATTATTATTAGTAGTAGTAGTAGTAGTAGTAGTATTATAGAAATACAGATTGTAATGAACAAGGGTGAATTTCATTGTTTATTTCTATTTATTAATTTTATGTTTTTTTATTTATTATTGTTGAATTTTAATTTTGAATTGGGGGTGGGACACGTATGACACCCCTGTAACCTTTTTCCCCTCCTGTCTTTCTCATATTGACGTCTTTGTCTTTGGCTTCAGGACGATATGCACCGAGTAATTGACCAGCAGCTGATGGACAAGTACCAGGACGAATGGCGCTCGGCTCCTTCCTCCCTGTCGGGGTCATCCAGAGCCAATGGTGGTCAGTCCTCCAGACGGGCTCACCGCGTCTCCGACCGGGACAAGAGACTTTTCTCTTTTTTCAAAAAGAGCTGAGCCCATCGGACTTGACCCCGAGCACAGCCGACGGAGACGGACGAGGGAGGAGGAGAGGGGGGGTGACATCACAGCACAGGGGGTGAGGCAGCCAAAGGCGGGCGGTGACGCACGCTGGGGTTCGGGGTGGTCATTTTGCACTTTACTCCGCGCTGATTAATTGGTGGCCATGACTGATAGGAATACGAGGTTAGAAACTTCCCCAGAGGCTTTTGGCTTTAGTCACAAGCTATGGATCTTACAGAACGAGAACAGGGTCACAAACGTTTACCTCCAGAGAGGAAGGTCTCCTTGTAGTGCCTACGACCATCTCTACTAGACCACTGCCAATTCTGTAGAGAGGGAACTCGCCGTCCAAACATCCCAGCTGTAAGGCCCGGGAGTTAGAGGATGTCACGGTGCGTTACGGGGCGCTACGGGGCATTACGCTACGTTATTGGACGTTTCAAGACATTACTGGGTGTTGCGGGGCGTTCCGAGGGCGTTCCGGGGTGTTCCGGGGCGTTCCGGGACATTGCGCTACGGTACTGGACGCTTCAGGACATTAGTGGATGTTCCGGGGCGTTCCGGGGCGTTCCGGGACATTACGCTACGTTACAGGGCGTTGGGGGGCATTACGCTACGTAACTGGACGTTTCAGGACATTATTGGATGTTGCGGGGCGTTCCGGGGCGTTCCGGGGAATCCGGGACATTACGAGATAGCGGGACAGTGATGTAGATCAGGATGAGATGACTCACGGAAGGACAGAAGATCCTTCCCTTGGTGTCCTCTGGGGTAGTGCGGAAAGTTTGAGCCCTCAGGTTTATTCATTTTTGCTCTGGAGGATGTTCACAGCATGAGGCTACAGCCTGACGTGTGAGTGCCACAGAGGAGTGGCAAAAAGAATATTTATATATATATAAATATATGTTTTTTTTCTTTTAGGAAAGGATTTACTTTATACCCCAGGTCCAAAAACTCTAAGTCTAAGTGAGAGGAGACTTTAGCAGAGTTAATCTACGATTTAAAGCACATTAGTTGCACAGGGACTCATAGTTGGGACATTAAATGCGCACTAAAACAATTGTTTTTAAATAAACAAATAAATCAGATTAATATGTATAACGTGAACGGGGTCTCTCAGTCGTATCCACAGGGATTTATCGCTCACCTTTTTATTTACCTAATTGTTTTTGTTTTTTTATTGGACTCAAATCTCACAGGTGTCACAAACTCTATTTTCAGAGAGCAAAAAGCAAGGCCAGATATTTCCCTTCAAGATTTGGATAAAAAAAACAACTAAAATTAAAGTGAATAATGCCGTGTGAGAAGTTCTCCGCTAACTTTTTGTTTAATTAACCATAAACGGTAATATTGAGTATTTGCCTCTGTGTTGGCACCGTGTTCCAAAATCAATTAGTGATATTAATCAACTTTAATATTAATCAGAGCAGCTTAAACTGGAGGTTCACAACCTTTAATATCCAATATCAAGTTCCAAATGGAAACGACTCCGCAACTGCAACAACTTAAGGATAAAGTTATACGTTTTATTATTTATGTAGCACCTTTAAAAACGTGCAAAGTGTTTTTATACAGGAAAAGCTAAAGGCAGTCAAATTTAATACACGGGTGGACAGAATCACATAAAACGTTGAACGCAGCGAGAATATTAAGGCAAGAATTTAATGATGATTAAAGTTCCATAAATTAAAATAAAAGGAAAATAAAGAAGGAAGACATCCCATAAAAAGTGGAAGTGACTTTCAAGAAGTGATAACTTACTGATTCTTGGAGCTGTATCTCCTCGGCAGGTCGTTCCAAAGATGAAGAGGTCCACAAAATGTGATTTGTGTATATTAAATGATTTATTTACAAAAAGAAAATGTGTAAAATCAAAGTCATTTAACCAAAACCTTAATATAAAGCAGGGATGTTATCTGCTCTGGTCTGGGTGCAAATTATCCAGACATCAGGCCCCCAGCCAGAACCTGCAGAACTCAAGAGGACACCCAGAAGCCCAACCTGCGCTATTTGCATTACCTTGTTAATGCCCATATATTCTGCAAACCCTAAATTGACACAATGCTTATGTCATCAAAAGTAATTTTCTCCTCTAGAACCACAGAAAAACTGAATTTTATGAGTAAAATCAATAAAAATGACCCTTTAAATTTGCACTTTTGTGTCCCCCAAGACGTTTGTGCGTATCATATTTGGTAAAATAAAACCAAAATGAGTCAGACTATTTTTAAATGAGTGAATGTGTTAAAAGAAACCAAAAAAACCCCCAGCACTTTCAGTGAGCAAAGAGTGACATCTCCAACATCTGAATATACCTGAGGGCTTTAAAGATGTTTGTCCAGATGGAACCATATTTTTTTACACAATTTATTTAATCCATCCCTCAAGAGGACGGCGTCCTTACGTCGTCCTCATGATGTCAGCCATCTTCCTAGCTGACCAAATCTTCAGAATGTTTACATCAGCGTGAGAAGGAGGGAGAATTTTGGCTTTCCTATCTTCAGGGGGCCTCAACCTCCTCCGCTGGGCCCTGAGCTCCTCCCGATAGGAAAGTTCTTCCTCCGTTCTCATTGCTTTAATACTTCATGGGCACTTTGATTTTTCTTAGCTGTAGGGCTTCCGTTTTAGGTGACTCCATTTGTAATAAGGCGTGTGTGGACCTGGAGTGACTCGGAGTGAGCTCTCGCGTCCGTCCGTGTTCGTCCTCATGTCTGACTGCAGCTGTGCAAACCTATGCAGGTGTTTTCTCGTCTTCTCAGTTGGTTGTTGGGCGGGATCAACCCAAAGAATGATTTTTTTTATAAGAAGTTGAATAGGTTTGGAAATAAAATCAATTATATTTATATGAAGAAAACAAACAAACAAAAAAAAATGCATACATTTTGAATGAAAATCTTTTTTTAAATGGGAATAATCCTGTACATTTTTTTATATTTGTTTTTTTTTTTCATCTATGGTCCTAACAGGAAGCATGTCTGGTGAGTTAGACATTGTTTTTTACGGGGTCGTAGATGCGTTTGTTTATTTGTTTGGGTGTGGCATGCAGTGGAGCTGGTCAGAAATTCATCATACTTCTTCCAAATTATTCACCGATATGATGAATAAGTCATAGTTTTGTTCCCTAAAATCCTCATGGACCTCGGGTGTTTGGGCCTGAAGTCACCTTTCAAAGTCCCAGTCAACAGTTTTTCATTAAATTTAAAATAATAATAAATTACCATCATCATAATAATAATGATTTAAATTTATATATCACTCAAAATACAGGTACAAAAGTTCACTAGACTGTTAAAACAGGATTAAACATCACAGAACTGGGAGTAAAATAGGATTAAATCAGTAGTATAGTAAAACATACATAATACAAAAGATTAATTTAAAGGTTCAGTTCATGTTCTCTTTCATAGTACAGCCTTTCAATTCTTCATTAAATTTCAAATGATTTAAATGTTCATTATAATAATAATGATAATAATAATAATAATCATCATCATCTTCATTCATATAGCACTTTCAAAACAAAGTTACCAAAGTATGACAGAATAGTGCTTGAATTTATACGGAAGAGTAAAACAAACACAAAACAAAAGATGAGAAATATTAAGCATTAAAATCAAGAAAAGAAATCGTAAGAAAAAAATTATATGTTACAAGATATGTTGGGTTTTTAAATAAATAAAAAAAAAGATTTAAAAGACATCTGCAGATGATAAATGTTGTATTGAATATTCGGGCCACCAGGTTTTAAGAAAAATGAGTCTATTGAGTCATTAATCGGGTCAATTCATTAAAGGAATAGTTTTGACATTTTAGAGACTTTCTCCAAAATTATATCTCACACAAATTTAAAGATATTTCACCTCACCTCAATTTCACTTTTTGCAGTTTTGAAATGTTAATATCTCTTCTTACAGTATGCCAAATGTGTGATTTAAAAAAAGGAATATTGCTCTTCGGTTCCCTTCCAGGGGGTCAGAATCTTCTTGATGAATAATCCGACTAATTAATTATCACTCATCAGCCAGGAGGAAGATTAAAACCAGCATATTCGTTTCCTAATTTGTCTCCAACACTGCTGCCACAACCAGACCGTCATGTATCTAACTTCATGTCTCGTTGTTGTTTGTTTCCACATACCCGTTGGGTTGTTTCTTTTTTTAACTCTTCTTCTTAATATTATTATTATTATTAATTATTGTTATTATTGACTGTTAGTTTTGTTGGAGGCTGTATCTGTGAGTCTGGTTCATTTTTCCTGGATGAAAGCATTCTTCAAACGTCATCTGCTGCGGGTAAACATCCTGACGCCGTGGATGCTGTGTTTGCTGCAGTGACGGACACAACAGACACTGACTGTGTGTTCGTCTGTTGTTCGTCTCCACTCGCTCGGATGTTGTTTTGGAATCTGGAGCTCACGGTGGGCTCATTGTGCTCCGTGGTGAGTGCTTCCATTCATCAGCGACTAATGACACTGTTTCAGTCACAGAATGCTTCAAAAATATGTATTATGTAATTTTCCTCAGCATTCTGGGGTTTGTTTTTGTTTTTTTTTTGTTTTTACAAATAAAAGCTTTACAATCTGACTTTGTTCCCTGTCTATGCTTTCAAATTGGAATGATCTGTGCTTCTCACAGTCTGATCCTCCTGCAGGACGTAAACTGATGACATTGCTGTAGAAACACAATATAGTCACCCACAAAATCATGTACAACATTAAGATACGTGTATAGCTTTTAATTACCATCGCCCATAATGACGTCAGTTGTCGCCATGGCAACGTGTACGCAACGGTCAGATATTAAAAACTGGTTAATAATTTTATTTAGCAAGTTTAATACACCTTGTTTAGTGCAGTTTTTGTTCGTGCGCATGTTAGGGTCATTTTAAAGTGTATTTAGAGTTTTCACGATGTTGATTAATGTTTTATTCTAAGCCACGTGACCACCAACCCCGGAAGTTAGGCGAAGCTAACTCGGCCGATAAAAATATGAAATGTTTATTATTAACAATGATAATAAATTGTATTTATAACGCACTTTACAGTTGGATCAAATCTCAAAACGCTAAAATGTGAGTGTTACATTTGTTTTATTCACTTAATGAGGCACTAAAAACTAAATGAGGCACTCGGTTTGAAGATGTTTTTCTTTATTTGCCGCCCTGTGTTGCCAAATTGATGAAGAGGATTTCAGTGTTTTTTTGTGCTATATCTCTTTGTATGTTTTTCTTAAGTTGCAGTGTGTTTGCCCCTGTCGGCCATCGTACTTAAATCATGACGCATCACATTTCTCATCGTTCAGGGATGAATGCCATTAATCTTGACTGGACCCACCACTGTTGATCTTTTTGATTCTCACTGATGATACTATTATTTCACTGTTGTTATGGAACTAATCATAATTGCTAGTTTTGCTTTCTTTCTATTATTATAGCTCTCACTTACACTATCTCTGTACACCAGTCAAAGTAGAAGGCCGACCATCAGCCGGGATCTGCTTGAGATTTCTGCCTGTTAACGGGCAGTGTTTTTCTCACCAAGGTTGTCAAATGCTTGCGCTTTGCAGAATTGTTTGATCTCTGTACAAATTAAAGAATCTTGTTAGAAGGTGTCTTGAGACCACTTCTAGTTGTGATTTGGGCGCCATACCTAAAAAACAGGAGTTAATCTAAAGCAATATTTTATTAAAGGGAAAAACTAACATGTGTATCCCCTTATTTTATCACATTATCAGATATATGCATTTTTTAGTATTAAATTGTGAACAGTGAAGTTTAAGTTTAGAATTAGAAAGTTTGTGTACTTTGATACAGACATTGAAAAACCCAATTTGTGCTCAAGCCTTGGTATTGAGGTACCACTTCAAATATTGTCAAAAAAATTCGGGCATCGTGAAAACACTTAATCCATGATTCAAAGGGAAAAAATTATAATATAAGTCAATAAAAGTAACAGTAACAAGACGCTTTGAAGTCACGAACCTCGTTGAGACATTAAAAAACTGCAAATGCCAAATTGTGATGGTGAAAAATAAAATAAGGCTTCCTCTAAATTCTTGTTTTTTTAAACTGTCGTTGCTGATGTGGAAACTAGACTCAGAAAACAAGACAACAGGTTTTCCAAGAACTAACATCTGTTTTCCTATACAATTCTATTCATATTCAGGCAAATAATTGTCTTATAATTTAAGACACAGATTCAGGATGGAGTCAAGCGCTGATTAAAAAAAAAAAAAAAAAAAACAGCTGAGTCTTTATGTGTCAAATATTTATTCCTTTAAAACGTTTATTACTGATTAAATTCATGTCGGGAAAAATGAATAGTACGTCTTTTTCTCCAGTGTACAGCAAACCACAGCTGATGAGTGCGTTTCAACCAGAGCACACGGGGGAGGGGGAGGGGCTTGTTTCACACACGCGCCGTTTGGGTGTGCTAATGACGTGTGTATGTTTTATATTGAATATAAACACACAAATATATTTATACATACACATACACGTAATGAATACAAATCATAAAATGTTAGATTTGATACCATTTCTAGGCCCTGATGTTTGACGGTGGATCAGGGTCCCAAACTGGGGGCCCGAGGATGAGAACTACACGTTTCAGACAGAAGCTCGGCCCACGTCTGCAGCGCTCCCTGTTCATTACTCTCCCAATTCAGACAAAGGAAACAAAACATGTCAGTTGTAAGACGACCCATGGCGCTTCTGACTCCGAGACAAACCCGAGACGTGGAGAGGCGCTCCCCATCCACTCCGGGATCCAGTGCTGCACTTTATCCCCCATTTGTTCTCGCACGAGCAAGTCCCACTGTCTGCCACACTCTCTCCTCGCGGCGGCCAAAAACACTGTGCCGTAACGCTTCCGTCGGGGCAGATGGCGGGGAGACGAGACAGAGAAACGCAAGACATGAAATCAGAGTTCAACATTAGTTGAGAGTATGCTGGGGGCCTCGAAAGAATGGACCCTCAACAGTCTTAAATGTCAGCTTTTACACAACCCTTTCAAATAAAAGTGTTACATGCTCAAAAAACAGTCCGCTGTGGAGCGAAGGTCACCGCACTATGAGAGGGAGCCTCCATCGATGAGCCGAATGCGGGGGTGCGGGTCCGTCTCTGTGAGAGGTGCTGATATGTGAGTGGCGTGGAGGCCTGCAGGAGTATCGAGGGATAGAAGGGGGGGGGCACCACCACAGCACTTCCTGAGGACTTTCAAAACAGACCCTGATTCCGCCGGCTCATTTATCAACCAGGGGTTGCTATGGCAATTCAATGAGAGGCGCAAATGAGCTCTTTTTTTTTTTTTTTTAAATATATATATATATATATATATATATATATATATATATATATATATGTATATATATATAAGTATTGGCAGTATGACTCTTTAAAAACAGAGATGGAGGAAAATAAAAAGGAATAGTAAGACTGCAGTGAAGGGTCTTAAGTCCCAGAGCGCCAGGAGTGGTTCAGCTTACAATGTCGCACTTTAAAAAAAGAAGAGAATATGAAATAACATAAAATCAATTCCTGTTGGCTCAGCACTACTGGAGGGGAGAGGGGAGAGGGAGGGACGCTTGGCAAAAATGAAGGACAAAGAATAACATAGAAGACACCAGTTCCGTCCATCGGATTAGTTCCTAAAGGTCGCCCATCCATCTGTGTCATCCCTTCTCAGTTCATGATCTCGTGGTGTGACAGGTGGTGACGGAGACACAGGGAGGTGGCGAGGAGATCTCCACTTTCGATCGAGCCCCTGGTCCAAACCAATCTAACAAGCCACCCCTACCCCCGAAATAATAAAAACTAGAAAGAAAGAAATCCAAAGAAAAGGTGAGTCATCCTCCTTCTCCGCAGGCGCAGACCGGCTCCACTCCCAATGTCCCGTGTGCAGTGGAATGAGAAGGAGGGACGAGACACAGGTGGAGGATTATGGGGGTTATGTGGATAGAAATCAACATGGTTGTCAGCTTGCAGATCCTTAAAGAGAGGGAGGACCTTGTGTCCTTGGCGCCCGTCTGTTTCAATTCCAAATAAAACATGATCTGTCATCTAATAAAATCTGTTTGTCGTTTTAAGTCTCCGTGATTAGTTTGTCCAAAGGGGACATATTTTCCATTTATTCTTGTTCTTAATTTTTTTTTATTTATTTAAACTCTTTCACCATATATTTATTAAATCTTTATCTGCTCTTGAATTTGGATGCACTGAGTCCCGTCTTGTGTGTATGCATGTGTGAAGAAAAAGACACCGCCGGCCTTTTCTCGCGGGTGGCTTCGAGTTTCGTTAGCAGCACTTTTTCTTTCGTTTACTGTTCCGGGTGAGTTTGACCACGTCGTTCTGTTGCTGCTGCTGCTGTTTGGCCAGCACCTCCTTCTTGGCTCTTAGCACCAGCTCCGTGATGCAGTTGAACATCTGCAGGAGGAAGGGGAGAGAAACACGTGAGAGTGTTTGTTCAACGAGCTGTCGGCGTGAATTTTGGTGGAAAAATCTTAGATGTTTTTCTTCGTTACTCTTTAAATGAAAACATTGAACATCATTGACTCGTGAATGCTGCCGTTGGCTACTATAGCGAATTTTGGGAATATATAACATTTTGTGGTATACTGCTATACATATGGGGATATATCGCAAAATCCCTATTGTGACATAATGTGCATATTTTTATTATGCTTTATGATTAAATTGTAGATAACAAAGGAGATCTTTTAAACTGTTTTAAACCATAAATTGTACAAATAAATAACTAAAATTGTAACTTTTTTTGAACCTGTTTTAGTTTATTTGTTTTATACCCGATGTTAAGGTTTTATTCCAAGTCACATGACCCCATAGTGAATGAATATATCTTTTTGTGAAAACTTTAAAAGGTTATATCTGTTATATTCTCTAAATGAAGCTGAATAAAAGCAAATACAAGGCTGCGTCAATTGTAAGTGTCCTTTGTAAACACATCTGTTGTGTTGTGGTTTTATGTTTTCTTCACTTCCTTGCATTTTGTGTGTTTGCATGCGTTTCTCCTCAAGTTGCAGTGCGTTTGACCCTGTGGGCCACCGTAGAAACCACATGGCAAATTTATTTGGGAGACTAGATGGAAAGGTTAACTAAAAGCGATGAGAATCTGCTGAATATTTATCATAGCAGCCCGTAAGTGGTTGGCGATGGAAAGATTCACTTTGAGGCAGCGCTTGAGAAACAATGTATATGTTGCAAGGTGGACAAAACGGAACAACTTCTTGTTAAATGAAGAAAATGAATGCTGAAAGACGAAAAGAAAGTTTTGAAATTTTGAAAAAATACGTCGATACCGCTTGTGTCCCGTCTATTTAACATGTAACGACAGCGGGAAGGTCCATTTAGGGCCCATCGTATTTCCACACACATCAAATTTAATATAATGTCTCAAGGCATCTGATGCACAGGATCCATTAACTATTCATGCCGAGCGATGTGAGGCTCAGATACGCTTCTACTGTCCTACCTGACCAGCAAGAATAAGTGGCTGCAAAGGACCCACCAGGTTTCTAGTTCAGTTGCAAATTTCCCCATATATGTTTTTGTACAAGTTACAGTTTGGCAGACATCTTGGAGATAACGTAGCACTTCTGCACTATGGAAGCATTTGGGCTCTTGTTAGAATCTTTTTTGAGCCAAAGCGCTCCTCATTCGACGGCTAGAATTATGAACGCAACGTTCACTGCAGGTGCAAGCCCGTCTGGTTGTGATCATTTGTCAGCTTAGCGCTCGGACCCACTCACGTGGGTTTATCAGGGTGGAGGGCTGGCGTATTCAGGAACGGGTCGTGAGCCCAAGCATTGGGGCAAATATCAGTTGAATGAATCGATTAGTTCTAAATGTTTGTTTTTTGATTAATCACGCTGCTCACTATGAAGAAATAGCTGCCCGCTCTAACTCTAAAATGTGTCTTTAAATAGGCTATATTAAGATTATTTTTAATCGAAAGAAAGTCGAAAACAATTGCCTTTACCTCTTCAACGTTGATGTTTTCTTTCGCACTCGTTTCAAACAAGTTGATTCCCATCTGTTCGGCAAACTTCTGCGCGTCGGTCGTCTCAACCACCTTGGAGTTGGGGTCGTCATTTTTGTTTCCCACTGAAAACAGAAAATTCCGTTGGTGACCAGACAGGAGGGACCAGAATTAAAACGAGCATCTCATCCTCTGGACTTAGAAAGATACTGAAGTGGCCGCTGTCAATCGCAATTTGTGGTATGATTTCAGAGAAAACGTTATAGATGACACGCTTGAAATTTATATCAAAAGACACCTTCAAGGGGAGCGGTGAATGTGGAGTTCCTTCAAAACAACTACTTTTTGAGATATACCCCAGAAACCCTCATCTCGGAAATGAATGGGTCAAAGTTCGACTTGTAACCGTGGAAACAGAAGAATAAAAATTACAAAAACTATCAAAAATGTGTTGATCGGCTCTAGAAACGACATTTGACAGATGGGATAGAGGGAATAGAATGCTCTCGTCAATTCAGTCTTGGTGTTGGTCAACAAAACTCTGAACAAAAAAAAACCCAAAACGGTTGTGCATGAAAGTGATTAAGGTCCCTTGGACGCTTTGGATACTCACCTAATATTCGACACACGTCGTCACAGTTCTGGTTGATTTCATGTAACCATCGTTTGACGTTGACGAAGGACTCTGCACTAGTGACATCGTACACCACTATGACGCCATGCGTTCCCCTGTAGTATCTGCACAGAGAGAGAGAGAGAGAGAGAGAGAGAGAGAGAGAGAGAGAGAGAGAGGGAGAGAGAAAGAGACAGTCTTGACTTTAATATTGTTTCGGGCGGAACATCTGAACATGATTGCAAGTTTATAAAAACTGGTTAGCAGTTGAGGAAAGAGTAGTGAAAGATAAATAAGTCAGTGCTGGCCAAATGGTAGACAGAGGCCAAAAGCAACGCATTAATAAGGAAAGTGTTCAGTTTTGCAACTTCCAAGTCATAGTAATGAGAAAGCAATCTGGACTTTTCTTCTACCAGTCCAATTGTATCAACTCGTTTTACACCAGGCACTATAATTACATTCTTTTCCTTTCCATTTTCCTTCTGTTCGAAGCAAATCTTGTCTTTGGAACAAATCATGTGGCAGAAAATAAAAGGAAAGTATCCAAAATGGATCAGTGAAACTGCACAGGATTTTATAAATAAAAACAGGAAAGTGCTTTTATGCATTCTACCAAACGTTTCCTTTCCTGTAAATATCCTCGTCACACAGAAGTTAACCGAAATCAAATCAATTATTGAGATTTGACGCAAACACTTCGGTAAACACTCTAGTTGCACCGAAAGTAGAGGAGAAGCTGAGTCATAGATCTGAGACAATCTGACGACAGTGGATATATTTTCAAGAAAGTAGATGCTTCCCTAAACTGTAAGAGAACTAAAAACCGTAGTCTGGGAGCTATGGCCTGATTCTGATACAGTTCTGCAACTGTTACCGTCTGCCGAGACTGAATCAATGGATTTAATCCTCGGGAAGTGCACAATCAATGTAAATGACGGCTACAGCGATGTAACACCGGTGTACGTTAGGACATTGTGTGTTTGAGTAAAAGAGCAAAGACCACAGAGAGGAGACTGGTACGAGTACCGCTGTTTCAGTTCACCTGTGAACCTGCGGCCAAGCTTCAACACAAGGGCTTCGATCAGAAGTAACCATCCCGTGTGAACCTTTTATCATTTACACTGTGTGTGTGTGTGTGTGTGTGTGTCTGGCTTGATAGTGAGGAAGAGCGGTGGGGTCTGAACATGCCCCCAAATCACAGCAGTACCAGACCCCTAGACAGCAAGGGTAAATGGATCTGCATGTGTTCTCAGTACACTCAGAAAACCAGAAACTACCAAACTGACGGGTGGCCAAACCTGTAGTCACCTTTCTACTGGGTCAGAAAGGTTATCTGCACATTTAAGTACAGACTGAATGACTTTTAATATTGTTTGAGACATTTATGATGCATCGTCAATGCAGCAAAATAAATCAACAAAGTAAAATATGCACAAATTATCCATCCTATTAGAAGCACCTGCTTATTATTGTGTCGTAATAAGGTAAGGTCTTGGTAACGCGAGGGTTCGACGGTCTCTGTCCGTGATCCATCTCCACAAATTTGATTTAGGACCTAATGAGGCACGACGCCACACTTATTAGACCACAGGGAACAATCAGCCTAAATGGTCTGCCTGCTCGGTGGACGGATTCATGCAGAACAGCTGGCAGCCGTGCTTCCAAACTAGGACAGTCACACTGCTCTGGGACCGGCCGTCAGCGCTGCAGAGAATGTCAAACGTTTTTGGAAGTATTTATGGTTCAGATCACCTTCACTGCAGTGATTCTAGTCCACGCTATCAAACACGCCCCTCCTACCCTCGTGCAGGACAAAGCTCACCCGCCTTGGACAGTGACAGCTAAATAGGACTCTGTCTGCTTCAGTCAGAGTCAAAAATAAGGTGAGTGTCCAAGACCGAGGTGCAGGTCACCTAAGTGCTCAGCAGATGCTGTCTCCTCATGCATGTTTATGCACAACTCTAATTTATTATACACTGGGCATCACTTCTGTGCACTAATGTCGAGCCAGTCCATGTCAATTGCTCAGTAAATTAACAGCCAGTCCATATTTCAATGTGACATTTACAAGGAGAGTGAACAAGTGTTTGACAGTTGGCACTGGTGCCAGACGCTTAATACATAATAATTGGTCGTCAGACACACTCAGAAGCAATCCTACAGCAGGTGTCGCAGTGAGACGCAGCTTTAGAACAACTAATAATAAATACTTTCGTAGCAACAATAGCTTGCATGACGAGATCAAATGTGCAAGGGGTCACTGAGCGGGAGAAATACGAAGACAATCATACAATTTCTCTCAGTTTTGCAGACGTCTACGGCATCTTTCACCTCACCGTTTTGGAATTGGGGCACTTAACGTTTTCACGACCCTCTTAACTTTTTCTCGTGTGTGTGATTCTCCCTTTTTCAGGCAAAATTAAATGCAAGAGCACGGTTGAGTCACAACCATTTCCACAGCTACTTAAACTTAAAACTTTTTTTTCTTTCATTTGTCGAACACAAAAAGGCATAATAAGTCTAGCATAAACAAACAAATAAATAATACTTAATAAATCCGAACATCACAAATAACACCAAGCTGACTCGGTGCCCACCACTTGCTGTGTTGCCCCACGTGAGTGCATAGTCTGCGTATATCAAAGGCCCGGTACTGCTACTATCATCAGAAGTGATGGTCTTGTTCTAGTCACAAAAAGTAGTGGTCTTACTAATAAGGGTCGTAACAGTGTCAAAATTCATCTCTCATAGACACAACTTAAAGTCAAAGATATCCCTTGGGAGAAAAATTACATTTTTGCTTTCAAAGCCTTGGCTCGGTCACCGACCTAACGGCAGTCAGCGTCGGGCTAAATAGTGACACTTCAAATGATCTAATAGTCATGAAATCTTACAGGAAAAGTGATGTCATACAGTTTCAGTTATTGATACTGTGCTGTGAGTCATTAGAGCAGTAAGACGATACAGGTTGAAGCAATGTTATTTAACCCCAATGTTATATATAACCCATTTGCAATAACCAAACAAAGACTGTTTAAATAGCTCAACACAGCAGATACTAAAAGTGTTTCCCAATATAAGAGAACGACTACTGCAGTCTGAGCATTATCAACCCTGAATGACAAACGCCTCTCGTACTTTGCAAAGACCCTTTTTGTTGCTCTGATCTGCCGCAAACGTGCTGGATTACTAGATACTGGCTTCTGGAAGCATTCCTGAGGAATCTTAGCCAATTCCTCTCGGAAAAAGACCTCCAGCATTGTAATATTCCACAGTTAACATGACGAAATGGCCTTCCTCAAATCCCAGAGATTTTCTATAGGATTCAAGTCAGGCGACTGTGACAGCTGCTCTAGAATATTCGCGGAATTCTCGCCACCAAGCCTCGGTGGATTTTCACGTCTGCTTGGGATCATTGTTCTTTTGGAATGCCAAATGACGTTCACGCTTCCCTCAGAGATGGCGAGACGTTTTCTCTTAGGATTTCACGATACCTGATGTTATCCATCTTTCCCACTAAATGCTATTGGTTTCCAGTGTCCAAAGAAGCAAACAGCCCCAGAACACCACCGGGCCCTGGCGATGCGTCATTCATTCCCCGACACTCCCAACTGATCCAAAGGCCCGAAAGGTTAGTTACGTTTAATTGCTCCAGGAAAAACATCATCCCAAAACTTCAACATCCTGTCTGGATTGTTTCGCGCCACTGGAGTGCACCTTTCTTGCACTTTTTGGTCAGCGACGGTGTAGGTCTGAGAGGTCTGGTATGGAGCTTTCATATAAATGTAAGCCTTAACAGAAAAACCTTTGGATCGCTGCAGCTAAATTTAGGCTATAAAATGTGGTTAAGTATTCAAACGGCATCTGATTTGATTTTGTGCACTTTGTGATGCATGCTATTCAGGGGGTTGAGACTAAAGTATTCATTAAAACAAGCCTTTCGTGTTGAATGTGAAAAGCAGATTCTTTTTTTTTTTAGCTAAACCCAATAAGGAATGAAGGATGGATCATGACTGCAAGTGCATTTGTGTTATGACTCAGCTGAGACCAAACAAAAACCGTAAATGATGAACACATTTTTGATGATTGCATTTCTAAGAGTGGAAAGCCTTTTTCATCTGATTTGACATAAACTCAGTCAAACCTCTGTTATTGTATTAAATGCCAGTCTGAGAAAATCCAGCAAATTGAAGATCCGGATTAAAAGGGACAAACCCAGTGTTTATCCATCTTGCTATTATCATCATCATAGACGATTCTCTCAGACAGACCAAAATCAACAATTAACTTATCCTATGAGTAAGAATAGGCTGTGTAGTCTGATGTGGCATCAATGTCAGTTTCAGAACCCTAAACCTTTATCAATTGTTTTCAATATCATTGGGATAGCAATGTATTTCCATGCCAAATGTGTCAGACATGAGTCTGTGGAATTGCACAAAACACTTAGTATTTGTCTGTTCGTGCCAGTTGTGGCCAAAAAAAAAGACACCTTTATCTTATCTTAAAATATATAGCAGCGCTGCTCAACAGCAGCATGCAGCCGCAGCTTAAGGATGCTGTACAACAACAGACAGCAGAGGAATGAGTGTCTCAAGTAATAGAGGGTCAAGACGGTCAGATATCACCATCATGGAGCACCCAGCATGAGAAAGACGACACCCTCTCACGTCTATCATTAGAATTATCTGTGATATCAGTTTCACAAAACAACACAGACTCATTCAAGTTGTGTATTATCCGTTTCTCCAAATAATAAGTAGTCTGAGGCCAAAAAGAGCCTCTCTTGGCATGCTTTCACTTTGGAAATGAAAGTGGCCAACTTCCCTCTGAGAAAGCATGCAAGCATGAAGGTGGGGGATCTACTTACGTGGAAGTGATGGTACGGAAGCGCTCCTGTCCTGCTGTGTCCCATATCTGAAGCTTCACCTTCTCCCCGTTGATTTCCACTGTCCGGATCTTAAAGTCCACGCCGATAGTGGTGATATAACTACCTGCAAACCCAAATGCCAACACAAGATGAAGTTAATGTCACACCAAAGCAAAGTACTAACTTGTGAAATGACGCTGCGGTGGCGGAGGTGGAAAACCACGAACCTGAAAATGTGTTGTCTGCAAATCGCAGGAGGAGACTGCTCTTCCCCACTCCTAAGGACGAAACAAGCACAGAATATGGTTTAGAATTAACATGATTCCAAAATAACATAGATAAAATGATTGGTTTCTCTGTAGTATGTCATTTTGAGGTTTCCATTAGTTTGGTTCCAGGTGTTATATTCTAGTTACACAAGATAAGCAGCACAGGACATCTGCAAACCTAAAACAAAACGCCAAAGATATTAAAGCCACTAAGGAAAGAGACTCTGATCAAACTTATATGTATGGGACCCTGAAATGATCATGCATAATAAATGCAATTTAAAATCTAAATAGCTGATGATGGGAGGAGCAGAAAACAGGCGGTGATGAGGATTAAAAATGATGATGCATGAGATGGATCAGTCATGTGTCATAAACAGTGGTCAGGTTGCAGCTAAAAGTTTGGACATGGCTGTCACCCAGCAGGAGGGATTCATCTTCAGCTGTTACTCAGTGTGCTTATTGTGTAATTGTAGTCTCTCCTGTTTGAAGAGTCCCAACGTAAAAGCTCCAAACTTCATATAGGCTCAGAGGTTTTAATATCCATGTACATTTGAAGCTGCTCCATCTTACAAAAATGATATTCCTCCGGGTATCAGAGATGAAACCATTTGTCAAATATCTGCAGCATGGACCTTATGAAGTGAAGTCTAGTTTACATGGGTTAACTTTCAACATGCAGATGTCATGTGGAGCTGTGACAAACCAAACATGTCCAGCAGATCTGCCTACATGTCTTTGGGGAGGAGAAGAGGTCAGACCATCTTTATTGAATGGTCTCTGTGCAGCATGTCAGGCAGTTGGGACTTCCATGCTGCAGCCGAGGAGACACTGACCTCTGTGTGTCGATTGCAGTGAAAGGCTGGCTGTGCTTTCCTGCCCTTCACTGTGAGCAGACAGCTGATCGGGGTAGTGCCAGGATCGGGGATATCAATGAAGGTTAAGATCTTGGGCTACAAAAAAGTCCTGCAGGCTGAAGCTACTGTTGTGGGTGGAGGAGCAGTAAAATGTTCTTATTTACATGGGACAAGAGCAGTCATAATAGATTTCCATTGTGGATCTTTAATGCTTGTGAAGCACACACAAGACAAGTAGTGTCTGAACCTCAGTCTTGGAGGACAAACTACTCTAATTGGTACTGCCTACTATGTCAGTCTCACTCCACCATACATTGACTGGATGCAAACCGGACTGCAGTGCAGCAATCCTCCACCACGAAGCAGCTAGCACTATCTTGTAAGCCAAATTACATAATGCATTTCAATAACTTGAGACGGGGGACTACACACCGTGCAGCATATATAAGAATTGATATTAAGATATGGTAAAGAGACCAAAAATTACCTTCCCGGCTAACCTCAGCTAATCACTAGCTACATAACCAAACTTGCGACCAGCTAATACAGCTAGCTAACTGAAATCCGTGGTTAAATCAAATAAATGTGGAGACTCTTAGAGCTTGCAACACAAATGTATATTTATTTGAGCTAAAAAATGAGCGGTTCGGTTAATCTGATAACAAGATCTTCGAGGGGCGAACCCTATAGCTCTGAAGGAGATATCCGGCCTGAGCGGCTGACATGCCCAGCCCGGACACCACAACCTCCGCCCTGTCACCGCCACTGAAATACGGCAGATGTGTACATTTCACCAATAATTTTGAATTGGGAAAATAATAAATAATACGTTGTAAAAGTGCCGTGGGTGTACAAAGTGGATTTATAGCTGCGTCTCTGCATCACTTGTGTATAAAAAAAAAAAAAAACACGATGAGGCCTACTTCCCGTCCCCCATCCCTGGCGTCGCCTTACCGCTGTCACCGATGATGAGCAGCTTGAAGAGGTAATCGTAGTCCCTGGCCATGCCGGTAGCTGGTGGCTCACCCCCGCCTTGTGCCGCTTCTTTGCTCGTTTGCTGTCCCGACACTCTCGGCTCGTAAAAAAATGACCACTCCCCAGATCCCCCCCCAATATGAAAGGCAACTACCACTAGCCTCGCCACAAACGGTTAGCCCCGCCGAGCCGGCGGCGTTTTTCTCGGGCTTTCGCGGCGTCAGCAATCTTCTCCCTCCGCTGCAAACAGCCGGAAACTCCGCTTCCTTCTCTGGTGGAGCTGCACCCAGCTCTGACCCAGCCTCATTGCGCATGCGCACGCTTCAGCAGCGTCTTCCCATCTCGTTGACGAGCGCCTCAGTCATTCCACGGACTCAATTCATTTAGACGGGTCTAGAATTTGATAATTATTATCATTATTATCTTGATGAATGAAAATGTATACACACTAATAGTTAATAATGATCGAATATGGTAAATTCACTCCATCTTTCTAATAACGCTAATCACCTCGATGAGAATAGCTATAACACTTTGGAACATGAACGTTCAAATCCACGTGTGACGAAGGAGCCTTTCTGTGTGGAGTTTATATCTTCTCCCCGTTTTGCTCTGGCCTCTCTGGGTACATCGGGGTTCTCTCTTCCATATCATGCGATATAGATGAACTAGTGACTCTCAATTGCCCAAAGGTGTGGATTTGACTATCATGAAGTGGCAACTTATTCAGGATGCACCCTCTCATTTCTAATCAGCCAGGATAGGCTCCAGCCCTCTGCAACACCACAGACGATTAACAGTTACATAATATGAATTGAAAGATGAATTGCGATTTTTAATTGCCTACAGGCATGAAAGTGAGAATGCTTGATTGTTTGTCTCCAGGACTAACCGGAAACTTGCTGAGGACACAGTTGCATTGAGATGAAACGAAAAATACATTTGAAACCATTTTCTACAGGTGGAAGATGGTACTGTAAGAGGCCAAAAAGATATAGGGTGCTTTAGACTGAACAAAGTTCCTCGCAATGGCCCAGCATAAATTTGTTTAATCGTCACACATACAAAGAACATCTCAAGTGCGTGTAGGGAGAAAAGAACAGATTAAATAGCTGATTCTTTATATATTTTGTATGGAGAATAACAACTTCTGCCCTTCCAGAAACGATTTATAGTCCCTCGGTCCAATCGCAGACAAACCGGTGGAAGAACTCTGTCATATATCGGTCTATCCTGTTGCAGAATCAAAGTAAGGTCTACAATTACTGAGCTCCGAGTTCAAAGTTTCTGGTTGTTCATGATTCTCTAATGTGGTTTGAATGTACAAGATAACAGTCCAATGTGTGACTGTCTGTTTGCCTGTATGTAGATTTCTAAAACAGAACTGCTCAATGATGCAAAAATAAATTTCAGTTATTGTTGTATCACATCATACGTAACGGAATTCACAAATGATTCCATCCTGAAGAAAACTGCTTTCGATTATTTCACACACAACATTGTGAAATCAAGTTCTTTTTATTTTGTACTGCTTTTTTTTACAATAGTATCAATGACATAAGAATGACTTCTTTATTTTTTTTTAAAGAGGTTGCTTTCCCCCCAAACAACTCTTACACACAAAAATCAAATAAAAGTTAAAGAGTGGGGTCTTATTCCATTAGAGCTGCATAATAAATGTTTGAAAACCGTTTGGTAAAATAAGTAGCAAAACACTGGAACATCAAAACAGTTTTGGCCTTACGCAGTTCAGTACAGAGTTAATATCCTGCACAGAGTGAATTAAAATCAAAAAAATATAGAAATTGGGATAAAGGCTGCTAAAACAATGGAAAATGTGAGAAAAAGAAACAAAAGGAGAATTTATTGGGGAATATGTGGAGAAACACCACCCATGTCAGCCCTGATCCATGAAGGGCAAGAGGGGCGTGTGTGTTGAGTGTCTGGGGTTGTACACTGCAGAAATCATTTTCTAGATCAGTCCTGCTCCATCACGTTAGGATGGTGTCATCTATCTCTTCATTGGAGTCTGGTAGGCTGGTGATTTTCTTCAAGGACCGGCGGTGACACTCTGACAGCAGGTCGTTACTGGCAGAATCCAGGATGGCAGTAACAGCCTGAGGTGCAGAACAAAAACTTTGAATTAGAGAAACGTGCTCTCGCCCTATTTATGTAACAAACATTTAGAAAGTACAGTAAGGTTTGTTGCCTGACCTGCATGGTTTCCTCTCCCTGGCGGAGCTGCAGCAGGTTGACGATGGTGTGTTCGCTCTGCGCTCTAACGCTGGTGTTCTTGTCCTTAGTGTTGTCCAGGAGACTCTTCAGCAGGGGCTTAATTAGACTGACTTCCATAGTGGGTGTGTCTGGGTCTTTGAACACCCACCACACAACTCGCTCCGCCACCAGTCTGATGTCACTGGACTGGTTCTGAAGACACTGTGTGGCAAAACATACAACAGACATTGAAGCAGCCGCTCTTATAAAAGGTGCTCAGGTACTACGCACATTTCTCTAAACTTTGTTTGGATATCTGCTTTCATAATGAGATTTTATTTCATTACCTAACACTTTTTGACCTTTATATTTACCTTATAATTGATCATTTTTAATTAAAGTTCCTGAAGATGAGATTTTTCACAAATTTGGGGACAACGGAACAATCTGCCAACTTTAAATCTGGATAACGTTTTAAAACACTTCAGTTCATAATAACTAGTCAGCCATAACATTAAAACCACCTCACTAATATTGTGTGGGTTCTTTTTTTGCTGCCCAAACGGTCAACATTGGTCAACATGGGCCAGTCTTTTCTCCTCACACGCATCAATTAATCTTGGGCACCCATGATCCGGTCACTGGTTCACCAGTTGTCCTTCCTAAGACCGCTTTGGTAATTACTGCAGACTGGGAAAACCCACCAAGCTTTGCAGTTTTGTAAATGCCCTGAATCCGTTGTCTGGCCATGACATTTTGGTCCTTGTCAATCTTTCTTCCTTTTTCCAGCCAATTAACTTCAAGGAAAAATGCATAGATGCTGCCTAATATTCCCAATCCCTGACAGGTGCCATTCTAAGAAGGTACAGTTACGCTGACTTTGCCTGTCAGCAGCTGTAATGTTATGGCTGGTTGCCGTAGAGTTATGCATCTTTTTATTTGATAAATACTAAACCCCCTTTTAGGTCCCGGTTGGCTCTCTATGAAAGTATCTCGTTCTTCAGGTGTTCCATTAGTGTCAACCAACTATTTCCAAAACTGAGGTTTTTTTTTCTTACACTAGTTTACGCATTAGCTGTAATATTTGAGTCTGCAATACCAGAACCCAAAACAATAGCCAAAGAGATGGTAAAAATATCCCAAAAGTATAAGATTCTTGCAGTACCTTGACAATCTGTGTGACCATACGCTGGGAAACACCGCTTCCTTCACTTCTGAGATGATGCCTCATGAGGTAACCCATTCCTCTGATCCCACTGGTGGCAATAGGAATCTGGACACAGGAAAGCACGGTCACAATAATCAGCGACACACGTAGAAATGGACGTACAGGAGCAGTAGAAGACGTGGGATGTTCACTATGATATTTGTTATTTAATAATAATGTATACTCTTTATTACCACTTTATCCCATACAGTACAAAGCAAAACAAATAGACAAATACTGATTGCATCCCTTTTGAATGGAGTTATTGATTCTCACAGTGAAGAGGTCAGTATATGATCGGCAATGTCATTCGGACAAAATTCAAGGAAAGCCAATCTAATCCTAACAAAAGCATTTTTTAATTTGCTGTGGAGATATTGCCCTGCAAGCCATCGGGCTGGTGCCTGGACAATGACATCTGATCACGGAGGGAGCAACGAGGCTCACTTAAACTCAGCTCAGTAACTGTCAGTGAAAATGGCTGAAGAACAGCCAGAGATTTGAAAAAAGTCAGATGCCAGCTAAATGACAGAAGACTCAAAGGTAAAAGGATTTACAGCGGCTCTACGTTGGACTTTGACTTTCTTACGACTTCCTGGACGTAATGACACAACGGTTTTTGAGCGGAGAGAGGGAACACGGCAGACACAACCGAGTCTAACGTCACATTAGTCTTGAGATTTAGGATTTGTTATGACCAAACCAGAGATGACGGTGGAAAGACAAACCAAAAACTGTGATTTTATTTATGGTTTTTCTGGAAAAAGTTTTTTTTTTTTTTTTTTTAAACGACCAAGAAAATAAGCCCTGCTTAGTTTAATAGACTAGTCCTACACTGTTGTCCCTAAGAGAAAGGGTTTATTTCCTAAAAGCCCCCAATCCCCTGCATTGCACAAACAATCCCCCTGATTGAACTCCTCAAAGTAAATGTGACTCGTTAATAATCTCAAAACAGTCCATATTGACTCAAAGTAAACTATGCTATATTAAAGACAGATCTCCTCGAAACAATCCATATGCACCAAATTTGTGCTAAATCGGACCAACGGTTGAGACATAATGGGCCGAAAACATTGAGTCAATCCAGTTCTTCCACGCACTAACGTCTCTGGGGGTATATAAATTCAAAACACGATTCAGGAAATAGTTTTTGAGTTACCGCATTAACACAAAGGGTCTGCAGCGGACTTGAATATTACGATTCCATAATATCCCCGAAACGTTGGGGGATATCATTTGGACCGACATCCGCATAGTAATGGAAAATGCTTCAGATGAGAAATTGCTACTGCATGAAACTCGCAATACAACCACAACCTGAAGATGAGCAAGACCTGCCTGCCGTGTAATTACACACATAAATGTTAATTACAGCTATGTGCATTTGTTAGATATGATTGTTCAAAGTTCAGAGTGACACATGAGTTTCTTCTCACCCTGTCAGCAGTGGCATTTGCCATAATCATCTCTGTTACATTCTGGCAGTACTCCATCCCACACAGCTTGTCAGGAGCGCACTTAACAGCGATGGCCAGGGCCAAGCTTCGACCGTGACGCACCATCCAGTCAACTCCAGACATGTCCGCTAAAAAGGAGGAAGAACCAGGATTGGGTCACAACACAATCAGAGACGAGGTCAAATGTTTTTGATGCAGTTAGCTAACAGTACAATTGAATGTCAACATATTGTGGTGTATAATGAAAAATCTCTTTTAAATTAAATTTGAATACTAACCCAAAATGTGCTGATTGAGTATATTCTTCAGCTCCTCCTCTGACATGAAGGCACACAGTTCACCAATGCAGCCGGCAGACGCCATACGTGTTGCATCCTGTGTGCGCACACAAACAGCCAAACCGAGACAGATTGATAAATTTATTCGCTATCTGAAGTAGACGATCAAAATCAGCTTTGAAGAAAAACCGCATCCTCTCAGCCTGACTGTAATATGGACTGTGAACACAGAGGAACTTCCACTGAACAACTCTAACAGGTGTTGAGATGAAGATACTGTATGCAGCAGCGACTGAAAGCCGGCGGGTGAAAAGATAAGCATGATACCAACTCTTGCAGTTGCCTCAAGGCGACTGCTCCTTCTATCATACCTCATCGTGTCCCAGCATGCCCAGTAATGTCGTGGTAATGTTCTTGCGGATGGTTGGGTCCACCTTTGACCCAGCTCCCTGGATGACAAACCGTAAGGCTTGGAGCATAGTCTCCCTGTGAGAGAGGGAAAGAAAACGACACAAGCATGAGGAGCAGATCAGTTAACGACCTGATAAGAATACGATTATTCAAACACAGCCTTTAAAAGAACCTAATTCTTTAAAGTTCCCGAGTCTGGCTGGAATTCGATTTTTGAAGCAGATACCAATATTGTCCTGAGAAAAAGCTTAAAACTGATATGTCTAGAATTTAATGCAAATATTCTTAAGATCTTGTTTCCTGGGGCTCAAATTGCCCAATTAGAGGCTTTGTACGGGTAACATGGTTTATCTCACATTGTCTTATTTGAGGGATTTGCAAATAAGGGAATGTGAAGAGGTAAAGGTTTGCGTTACTGCATAACAAAAGACCCCAAAAATTAGAAAAGCCTGATACTAAGTTTTAAAAAGACCAATGATTCAAATCACCAATTCTATCATATTCATATCAGTCAAACTGTTGCACGTAGTTTAATTCAAAATTAGCCCCAACAATCATGTCTCAAAGAAGAAAAAGTTAACATTTACAGGTCTGTATGTTTTCTAAATATATCAGCTCTAGTCTGCGTGCTAACCTGACTCCGGAGTCCTCGGCATTCCGGATGGAGGAGAGCTGCTCACTGAAGAGTGGGTCCACCTTGGTGTGGATTGAAACCAGTTGGCCCAGAGCCTCAGCGGCCCTCAGCCTCACCGGACGGCTGGAGTCCTGCAGGGCCTTCAGAAAGGTGGTCTGCAGCTGAGGCAGGAAGGGCTTCAGGGCAATCCCAACCTGGAGGAGGAAGGCGGAGGTTTGAGCCACACAGCGAGACTTGGACAGCAAAGCCATGATGTTTTGAAATAGTTTGGCATTTCTGTCCCATGTGGAGATGCATGTACAGACCTTTGCCAGCAGCAGGGTAAGAGTTTCCAGCAGAGCAGTCTTCACGGTCCAGGCAAATCTGTCTCCCAAGATACGAATGAGGGGTCCAGTGATGTTGACAACAGAGGGCCGCAGCGCCTCGGGGGAGGTCAGCTTGATGACCCCTCCTAAAGCTTTAGAAGCCTCTTCTTTCTGTTCTGGGCTACCTGTGAGGACCCCTTCTCTCAGGACAGGCAGGATACAAGTCACACCCTGTAGAGAAACGGACAGGGATTAATGATTAATAGCAGATGAAAAGTTATTTACATTACTGATTAATGTTGAAAGTTCATGGACATTTTTTGAGAGAACAAGGTGAAATCTTCAAACTACCATTCTCTAGCCATTAGTCAGAAAGCCCAAAATATTAAATGTGCAATCATATAAACAGAAGAGCAGCAGCAAACACTCACAAATTAGACATGACAAAATCTTTGAGGATTTCTGCTCTAAAAAGACTTAAACCATGTAAAAATCTGTAATTTACAGCTGACGTCATGAAAAGCTTTTTACTGGTGCCAATGGAGGCACTATTATCAAACAATTAAAATATCTTCTTCATGTAAACCGCACAGATGAAATTTGTACAATGATATTTGTGTGAATCTGAAGCTCCAAGTCACATAATTAGAATAGAAGAAGGAAAAGGTCAGAGGGTTCTTTGTGTCATTTGTAACAATAATGGTATAATTTCTCAGATATTGTCTAGTAAATGATCTGTAACAATAAACTCGAGCAATTGAACGGATTCCTCTATTAGAAAAGAGGCTGTAGGGTTGAAGAGACAAACAATAAAGATGGCGAAAAATGGTTACTAGTGCTGGCAAAATTTAAAGTCACATCCATTTTGGTGTTAGGGCAAATATAGTTATCTTCAACATGAGATCAGAAAAAAGACTGAAGCATTCTATCGAAGAGAGAAACATCAGAACAAAACTATCCTGCTGATGAGGTGTTCATAGTCTGAAGAGGAGCTTTCTTACCTTCTTGGGCAAGCAGAAACCGGGTAGGTGCTGACCCTTAACATCTGCAGCGGCTGATCTAATGTCTCGATGCAGGTCATCAATCAGAGCCAGTTGGCTGCTTGCATCCAGTTTCTATACACAAAAGAACAAACAAACCTCAGGCCACATTTACCTTTGAATGAAGAAAGAGATTCAAAGAGCTCATCCGCTTTCAGGGTATTTTCTCTGGATTAGTGCAGAGTAACTAAGGCGTCATTTTCTTCCTCCTCTAAAACCAACACACCTTGGTAATTGAGTTGATGGTGTCCCAGCTCTGAGACAGGACCTCGGGGTTGGAGTCATTGAGGAGATGGATAAGGCCTGATAGAAGACTGCGAGTGTGGGCGCTGTAGTCCAGGCGAGTCCGGGCGAAATAGGCATTGAGGATGGTGACAGCGGCCTGCCTGAGGCCTGGGTCGGCACCTCTCGTTGCCTCGAGCAGATCATCGATGATGATCCTCTGACCCACTTCATCCTCCACTGACAGGATCACTGTTTGACAGTTACACAGCTCCTGAAGCAAAGGAAACCCATGATGGTTAAGAAAGCTCTCCTACTTAGGGCTCCGACACCTGCAGATATAAGACCGTGGTGGTGTTGTATTACCTGTGGTTCATTTTCGGTTCCCAGCTTTCCTTTGAGGGAAGAAAGTAGGGCCGGCAGTATGACCCCTAGGTGGCGGGTCAGAGCATCTCCAGCTACTGCGGACAGGAAGGCCAGCACACGAGTGTTGACAGGAGGGGCAGTCAGCTGGGAAGACCAGAGAGGACACACCGCTTTAGTCAGATACAGTCAATCATAAAGACGACACAGATGGAAGAAAAAGTGACTAACTACCTTTGGAACCAAGTAAGGCAACACGTTGCGACTCTTCACTGCCATGACCTGCTTTAGACCATCTAAAGCAAACTCGGCTGTCTCCTCATAGTCCTGAGAGAAAAGAGGTTATGATAAGATTCAAGCTGAAACTTTTACGTTAAGTGTGACTCATGCTTGTGCGTTAAATCCCTCACCAGCTGTTTGAGCAGGGTGGGCAGGATGTCATCCAGGGCCTGGTGACCGATGGTCGCATGGAGCTGCTCGAAGGTTTTGGCCGCAGCCTCTCGGACCTCCTCAAGGGGGTCACACAGAGCTTTTCTCACAGTGGGGACGAGGGACTCGGAGAAGACCAGCACCTACAGAAGAGACCCAATCAGTTCAGTGGTGACAAAATACAAATGTGTTGGGTTTAGTCTTCACTACCAAAAAAAATAAATAAAGATCAATAAATCAAGATAAAAAGCAGGTTAAAAAAAAATTATTCTATTGGACAGATTAAATAGTAACTGTTTATTTAACCTAAAAAAGATCTCAGATGCCGTTCATTTAGCAGATGGTGAAAAATCACAACTTTGGAAAGAAACTTTTCAGCTTCTGTACAAAATGACAAAGTAAACTTTACTACTTACTTGCGGGATTGTAGCTTTGAATCCTGGGAAACGCTCAGTTTTACATTGAAGGAATAAATAAAGTAATTACAGTATCTGTGTTACTCACCGCATCTTTGCTGGTGGATTTCATGATCTCACTGAGGCCGATGCAGACTCCCTGCCTCTCATCACTTTTGTCAGATCGTAGCCCGTCCTCCAGGATGGGAATAATCTCAGGGAGAATCTTCTCTCCCAGTTTCCGAACCAGATCACCCAGGGTGCGAGCAGCAATCTAGACTCACACAAAATAACAATAAATAACACAAAAAGCGTCTTTGGAGGGTTTTTTTCTGTAAAATGAAATGAAAAACGAGTGAACATAAAAATGAATGTGTGTGGTTTTGCAGCTTCAATAGGATTCATACCGTTCTCTTGTCGGGGCAGGTGGAGGCCAAGAAGCCCAGCAGGAGAGTGAAGAGCGTTGGGAGGATTTCTCGAAGAGTTCTGGGGGTGTTGGACACCACGATCTTCCACACGTGGAGGGACGCCTGTCGAACCACCAGTTGAGTGTCTGAACGGCCCATATAAAGGCCAGAGAGGACGCGGTTACGCCGCTCAGCCCCAAGAGCACCGATGATAGCCTGGGAGAATAAAGTTCCATCATCAGCAGTCCTTCATTATTATATGGATAAATCCTTTTCACACACACAGGCACGAATGTGTTGACAAGATAGAACCAGCAGACTTTAACTTGCTTTTTTAAACGGATTATTTTTTTGTGGTAGACATTTTCTTCATACCTTATTAGATGCAGCTGTTCCAAAGTTGTCATCCTCACAAGCAGTCTCTGTGGTCATCTTTCCAGTCACTCCAGAGATGTGGAACAGCAAATCCCCGAGCAGCTGCACAGAGCTGAACCTGTAAACCAACAACAACAGGGACCAATAACAAGTCAATATACGACTGACATTTACGCTTTCAATCATGCGTGAGCGAGTTCTAAAACCGACCTGATTCTCCACAGGTCATCAAACAGGCCCTGTTCCAGCTCTGGAAGCAGCAGTGCGATGGCAGTCTCTGCGTACATGCTGACGATTCGCTGGCCGGCACGCAGCGCAGTGTCTCTTACGTACTCGTTCTCATCAGCCAGAGCCTAGTGGACAACAGAGAGAGAGCCAGAGATGAGGTTTTGATATTTCTCATCAAAATCTGCACAAATACAACTTTTTCATACGCCTCAAATCTATTTATTCTGGGGACACAACGAATAGGAGCCAACATGCCTGAGTTCTATACATGAATGGTGTCCAAACAAATATGTAGCGTGCCAGATGTTAGCTAATACTACACGATGATTCATATCGAACGCTGACAGGACATTTTATAGGGCTTTGTGATAATTGGTGAATAAAATTACTTCCAACAGTTTCTCAAATCTGTCAGACAGCTAAGTTACAGATTTTTATTTACAGATTTTTATTTACAGATTTTTATTTGTTTTTGATGAGTGGAATTGAATAAAGTAGGGAATATGCAGCGGTGTGGTGGGATTATTAAGATAAAGAAATACGAAGAGGCAAAAATGCAGAGTCCTTTCAATGACTGAAACCACAGTGAAATATTTTTTTAGGAACAAAAACAAAGTACTTTTGATGGGCAGAGAAACATTTTTAGGCTATTCCAAGTCAGTAGACTTGTTATCTGCAGTGGTGAGTTTTCTGTTTGGAAAAGGAAGGTCTTAGTAGAATTATAAATCCCATGAAAATCGCTATCAAATGTTCTGGTCATAAAATTACCTTGAGAATGCAGGGGATGATGGGCCCAACGTAGGGAGTAAACTTGTCTCCAAAGGTGAGGGGCAGGTAGATGAACATCATGATGTAGCCGTCTCTCACGTGGGAAGCAATGTCCACCTTGCTGGCTGTTTGCACCACATCTGGCATCAGTTTGTCCAGCTTCTCCACTCCGAGTCCAGCCATGACCTCAGCCAGACCTGACGACAAATACCCACAAATTGTGTAATGAGTAACTCAATAAATCATGATAATGACCAAATCAGAAACAGCTTTTTCACAGCGTGTACAGATAATTACCTTGTGCAGCTCCAGAGCGATCTACCGAGCTTTGCTCCGAGGCCAGTGTCTCCATGAGCCACGGCAGCAGGTCGTCAAAACAGGATTCACCCATCCCTTTCACCATGGCACCCAGGGCTTTGGCTGAGACTGTACGCACCTGGAGAGCAGAAGAATAAGCGCAGCTACAGTTTGGATTTGACACACATGGAGGACAATCAACAAAACTACTTGTTTATATAACTTAACATACTTCAGGCACTGGGTCCAACAGAGAAGCCTTCAGTCCAGGAATAACACTAGGCAGGTAGGGTGACAGGTCCTGGTGAAACGACACATATCTTACTATTAACAAAATACAAACAACTAGTAAAAGTTAAATCTACTAATGTTTATTGCGGTTTACCTTCTGGTCAGTGAGGGAGTACATGTTGCCGATAATCTGAGCGGCCATCTTGCGGGTGTCAGTGGAGCGATCCTGGAAAGCTCTTTGAACGATGGGCATGATGAGGGCCAGGGAGGGCGCATCGATGAAGTGGACAAACTTGGTGTCCAGCAGTGTCTGCAGACACATTTGGGTTCTCCTGGATGGATCGGTGAGAGCATCGAGCAGGACGGGGGTAATGGCTGAGAGAGGAAAGTCAGCGTCGGTATCAGAATTCTATCTCACCAAACCAAACGGTAACAATACAAAAGAAATTACTTTTTATTACTTTTACTCTCTGATTCAATTTCAAATTATTTATTACTTTGGTTTTGACTAAATTTGAATCTTAAATCTAGTTTCATGTTTCGAGATAAATAAGTAATTTATCTTTATTTTTTTCATCTTCTACAAGTGTTAGAGTTTACCCAAGATTTCAGGGTTGCGGATGACGGAGCCAATCAGCCGGAGGGCCTGCTGGCCGGCCTTCTGCACCTTCACGTGGGAGTCAGTCAACACCTCAGTGAGCTTGGGCACGATGCTCGGCAGGCAGGAGGACAGCTGCTTGGGTGCACAGAAAGCCATGGCACCCAGCAACTCCACAGAACCTGTAGGAAAAAAAATACAGAGAGGGTGTGATTATTCACAAGACGGTACTGATCGAGTGGAGAACAAAACTGTGCACAAATATTGTCGTAGATGTAATCAACTAGACAAGAATGATGAACTGTGCGCATTGTCAGTAAAATTACTTCTGCTTTATGCTGTAAAACAAATATGCTGTAAAAAAAAAAAAGAAGAAAAAATTGTAGATGATCAAATCCTTTTATTCTCTCACCTGCTTTAGTTCTCCAGGACTCTTCCTCCAGCGCCACGAGCAGGGAAGGAAGAACCAGTTTCACACCATGGGCACTCAGGTTCCTCATCACAGCCTTGGCACAGTCATCTGCAGCCTGATGGACGAGGAGGCAGGAAATGATTCAGACAGGGATCCTTAACCTTTTGATGCACAACGTACGACTGACCGGGGACAAGAACTATTCAAACTGTGGATCGCAAACAATCATTTCAAACAAAATATCTTGATGATGAATTTAGAAGGAATAAAACAATTAATAGCTTACTCAAACACATGTGGGACTTTGGAAGAGAACATGAAATGTAAGCACCAGGCAGACAGTGGAGTTAGGACAGTTCTGCTCACCTCCCTGACATACTGGTTTCCATCTCCGAAGCAGAGCAGGAGGTGCGGCAGCACGTGGACCACATACGGCTCAAACAGCTTCCCCAGCATGTTACACAGCATCTCAAAGGCAAAGAGTGCACCTACACAGAGAGGAACAGGTTATTCTCAACGGGTCATTTCTGACGCTGTAGTCCTGTGTGCAAGTAGATTGTTGGAGTTGTTCACTGAGGAAGACGATGGAGTTTGACGTACATAATATCCACAACAGCATGTGTAGATTATAAATTCAATGATCGGGTTGATTGCACTGACCTTCCCTCCGTCTGAAGTTCTTCTTGTCCTGGATGGCGTCGGTCAGCGTGGACATGATTTCCTGTTGTTTGAGCGCCAATATCCCAAGACCTTTGACCAAGCCAGCCAGTCCATACGCAGCTCCTTTCCTCTCTGCGTACTTGTCGCTCTCCAGCAGCAGCTGCAGCAAGTTCTTTACAATCCCTGCAGCATCCTCTTTGATGGCAGGGACTAAAGGAGGTAAACAGCTGGCCACAGACTCTTGGACCTGAGAGGGATGAAAAATCAGGTGAGATGACGTGGTCAACCTTAAATTCTGTTATATAGTTACTTTACTACTATATACTTGTAATATAATGGAAGAAAAGAGTAAAACGGTTGTATGTAAAAACACGGTGTGTTGGGAGACGTGGGATGTGTTCCTTACCTGCTGTGAAGGCGTCGAGAGTGCAGTGATGAGTTTGGCGACAATGGGTTTGACCTTAGGGTCACTTTTTTCCAGATGCTTTGCAAGAGATCCCATGAGAATAACCACACTCTGACGAACAGAGTCATAGCCGGCGTCTTGTGGAGCGTTCTTTAGAAACTCCTCAAACACTGGCAGCAAGGAGCTCACATTGTCCTGTTATAAAAAGAAGACGGATGATGACGCCGTGCAAGTTAGAAACCCTCGTTCAATATAGTTTATCGTTTTTGACAACGTCCGTGTGTTTCTGACGGGAGACACACAGTAGATTGTTGCAAACGGGGAGTGAATCATTACCTTTCCATGTGTATTGAGCGCAGCTAGTGCAGCGTCCAGCATGCTTCGCCGCACCTCAGTTTCACGGTCATTCAGGGCATCAGGAACAAAGAAGAGGAAGAGGGGCTTGACCTGAGATTCGCCCAGGTACTGAGACAGCTTGTTCAGAGCCAGAGCAATGCCACACCTGACAAAGAAGAAAAAAAACAGATTGCAAAGGTTGATTTTAGAGGTTCCCTCATGCCGACTGTCTGACGACTGGGTCGCAAAATAATAATAATAATACATTTAATTTATAATGCACTTTACATTTGGATCAAATCTCAAAGTGCTAAGACCTAAAATATTCCAGCGTGTTGTGGTCATCAACTATTTGGCGTCTAAATGGCTTAAAGATGGACATTTTTTTCAAAAAGCTGGTACATCCCATCTTTATAAACAATCGTTGAGATTTACCTGGCCTCCCACTGGTCAGGTGGAGCTTCAGAGATGACTCTGCCCAGGGCATCCAGCACAGGAGGAGGTCTCTTTAAGAATGAAACCAAGAAGACAGTCAGAAAAATCACCAGCAAACATAATGCTTGTGTCTAAACGAATGCAAAGAGGGACAAAATCTGTAAATGAAGTGGAACAATCTGGATGGATATGCAAACTGAATCTTATTATCAGGCGGAAAATATTAATCTAAGTAATTAAAGTATTTCTCTAATTATTTGTTATTTGTGACACAGTGGATGTGTCATGCTCAATTAATCATCATTATGCTTTGCAGCGTTATTTTCCCTATAATTCATTAATTAAAATTAACGCATAGGTTCAACAACCCTAGTTCTATAGCTAGTTCAACATGAACACAGACAGATTCAACACAAAGCCTTAACATAGCTTCCTCTGTCACAAACTGTAATAGTAATCATGTAGAGTTGGAAGTGTCCAACTATCAGGACGTCATGTGAGAAGTAAAATCTTCAACCTCCAACAGTTTAATAAAGAATTTCTTCAAATAGACGATACGGTGCTCAAAGTGTAAAATTACCTCCAGTAAAAATAGATTTCTTTGACTAATATTCAAACTAGGCTGCTACAGTACATATTAAAAGGCCTCAATAAATGATAAGTAGCCTATCTTCAATGATTTTGATCAAATTGGTTCAGTTTTACGACACCCACCCATTATATGGGAAAATACAAACATGTCAAGCTTTGACTCGTGAGCTCAAAATCACTCGGTAAAAGAGGCCAAAGCTAGAAGAGTAAGGATGTGACCAGGCTGAAGCATAGGGTCTTACATAGAGTTTCTTCTGGTAGAGCTCTATGAGCTGGTTGAGCACTGTGGCAGACTGGTCCGTGTACTGGGACACGGCGTTAGAGAGAGCTTCAGCGGCGGCAGAACGGACGGCCTCCTCATGGTGGGTGATGTCTCCGATTAGAATGGAGCAGAGCTCAGGGACCAACTCCAAACCCAAGGACTCCAAGAGACTATTGAATGAGGACCAGACCAGAAATAAATACCAATGTATCAAAATTGTAAAATTTGAAGAAGCATCGTTAAAATTCAATTTATTCAAATTGTGGATTTGGAAAACATGGGAGAGACTTGAAAAAAAAGAAGACTTGGGGGTAGTAACAAATACAAAGTGAAAAAAAAATGAAGAAACCCATAATACATACCTTTCAGATAAAGTTCTAGCCTCTTCCTCAATATCAAACTTGGCCACCCAAAGCCGACGCAACAAACAAAGCCCGCTGGCTTCTGTGCTGTCTGTGGGCAGAGCAAACTCCATCTCCAACAACCCCTAAGAACAGACAGGCTGACTGTTAAAAGCGTTGTCTCATATGTTTAAAGCTGCTAAATGTAGAAGCACCATCTGTTTCTTAATGAATAAAATGTCATTAAAGCTTAATCCATGAAGAAAACGGCTGAAAGCCAGTGAAATGTGGGGCGACCTTTCCCCGTCTGTAATACATCCGTCATATTCAGCGAATATCAAAACGTAGCTCACTCTGAGGGCGGCATCTCTGACAGAGAAGCAGGGCGAAAGGAGGGCGTCGAGAAGGACGTCAATCTCCTGCTGCTCCGCCACGGTGCAGCCATCTCCTCCTCCAGCGCTTGCACAGAGCACAGTCAGGCACTGGGACGCCATCACCTGGAAAAGAAAGCGTGAATAATTCTATCACTCTTTAGGCCACATCAGGTTGTTTCAACATCACACAGAAAAAGGAGGGAAAAAGAAAACTAAAACGGCTGGAAAACTTCCAATGTTAAAAAAAGTTGGACGCAGGCTAAGAAACAAAAGGCGGATGTTTGTAAAAATCCCTTATTTACCTGGAGTCTTGGCACGGCTGTGGAAATAATTCTGGTCAGTAGGAGCAGCATGTTGACACGTGGAAGCAGCTCTGGACCATTCTAAGACAAGAAAACAAAGCAGTCGCTGCATGAATCCATTTAACTACATGGAAGTGTAACGACACCAGAATGTAAAACTGATACATTATATCGCCATTGGGATTTTATTGATAAAGACAATTAGATATCCTAAATGATGATCTGCTTCACGGGACGAGCTCGTCCAGAAACTTTAACTGTCCGATACCTGTTGTTTTTGTATATATATGTTTCATATGTTCATTGATGCAGCGTTGTTAATCTTTCTTTTTTTGTTATCATTGGTTTCGTAATTCCCCTAAGCACTTTATAACTGTTTTTGAAAAGTGCTCTATAAATAAATTGTATTATTATTTATTTGTTGTAATATTAATTTAGAAAGACTAATGGCCTAGCTTTTTAACATTCTAAATAATGTCTCGTTCCATTTGACTTCGTGTGCAAGATGCAGAAACGATGAAAATTCATCCGAGGTGTTTTTCTACCTCATCTATAACAATGTAATCGTCGTCCATGCTGGCCCGAAGCTTGGAGTGCTCCATGATGACTTGCAAGGCTCTGTACATCAAGTTCTCCATCTCCTCAGTATTGCCTGAAGACTTCCTGAGCATGAGGTTGAGGAGAGGGAAGCAGAAGGAGAAAGCAGGAGCAGACAGTGGAGCCACATCTGCAGAGAAAAAGACGATACAAAAAACACGAGGCCGATCGTTACATGACAGCGCCAGCTCACATCGCTTTGCTTGCTTACGGTAAATATCTTGTTTGACTCTTTTGCACAGCCAAAAAAAAAAAAGTTAGTCTCTTGTTTATCTTTGCACTTGATTATTCAACAAATAATGAACTGCTCCTCATTAGACCACACATAAATCACTGGCAATTTTATATGTATGTGCATTATTAACAGACATCCCATATATTTCTATTCCTCCTCTTGTCTATAGTGTTCATATTTTATTTTAATTTTTTCACTTTTGCTATCGTTTCTGCTTACTGTACTTTGCAACTGAAACATCGGAAATGTCCCTGTTGCGGAAATACAGGTATATCTTTATGTATCTAATTATATCTAATATATTCGGAAACAAACTCATTTATTTGTATTTACTGAATCAAATCTTCAAATATTTTATTTTTCTTCTTTCTAGATATTCATCTCTGTTATGTGGATCTGAGGCCAGAGACACATTTTACACAATGCATGTTTGTAAAAAACTTTCAGTATGTTGTAATTCGTAATTCCTACTCACTTGTCTTTCAGGTGTGCATAAGATAACAATTAGCCAAATCTCACATTCTATAAAACAGAACAGGACAATGAAGATTCTATATTATGGTGGTTGTTTTAGCCATTTTGTACATGTTGGATCATAACCCGCATGTTGAACCGAAACGTTAGCTCCCATGTATAACCGAAACGTAATCAGGCATGTTGAACTGAAACATTTTTTCGCGGCATGTTGAACCAAAACCTTTGTTAGCGCCATGGGGAACTAGAACGTTAGTAAACGCAAATGTTGTTATGACAAGGTCTAACAAAAATTGTTGTAAATGGAATTAGTCTGAAAATGAAAATGTTTTTGTCTCCCCCCTTGGATATTCCTATTCTGACAGAAGAAAACACTTTTCATTGGCAGAAAAGACACGTGTTTAACTTCAAATGTTTGCATGTGTGTTTATACGTAGGGAGAAATGAAAAATGAGGTTGCTTCTGGTCGGCTCACCACAAGTCTTGGTCTCTCTCTGTGGGACAGTGTGATTCTGCAGCAGCAGTATGGTACGATGGGCTGCTGTGTCCAGGTCTTCCTGACCCCAGGCCTCCTCCAGAACGCACGCCGGCTTCAGCAACCTCAAAGTCACATGCCCTACAAGCACGGCTAGGCGTGGAAAAAAAGATATTAACTCAAATTTCCACGTCGGTTCTTGTCTTTACAGCACAAAAGTAACTTCACATCAGTTACCCAGATAGTGAAGGTGGTTGGGCATCAGGCAAACTCCAATGTCAAAGAAGACTGGCTGGATACGTGGAGCAGCCAGAGGGGACTGCAGCAGAGGCATGAGGACCTGGAGGGCAGAGGGGAGCTCCCTGGTGATCTGAGGGGGTCTCTCAGTCACAATGGCTTCCAGCAAGCCCACCACACTCTTCAACTGAACATCGAGCTGGAGGCAAAGGCAAAACAAATTAAGGACAAATTAAGACCATGAAGCTTCGATTTGGAAAATTGATTTTGTTGACTCAAATTTATACCCCTTGCAGCCGCTTTCGAATTGCAGCCTCCTTTTCCTGCTGGATCTGGATCATTTCCTTCTGCTTGCTTGTCAGCTGCAATTCCTCTTTGATGCCTTTTTTCCTCTTTATCTCCTGCGGCATCGGAGAGAAATTGGAGAAATTGAAAATGTGTTCTAGATATGAACATTATTAAAAGTACATGACTGGGGGTTATGAGCGAGCTACCTCCTGTAATTCCATTTCAATGATCTGGTCCTTGTAGGAGTAGGCCTTGTTTTCTCTCTTTATGTTGCCTTTCTTGGTGCTTTCCTTTTTGGCACTGCAGCAAGAGAAGAGGCAGCAGGCGGAATTAAGAAGAGGCGAAATAGACAACAGGAAGATTGCTGTTAACTTTGGTCTTCTGTAGCGGTGTTGCGTGTGGCTGATTCTTACTTCTCCATGATACTGTTGTCATAGAGTTGCCCCTCAGGTGTCAGCATGATGCCATACTCTTCCCTGGTGACCTGGAGTAGAGCCGGTCGGGACAGCTCTTCAGTGATGTGGGTCATTACCCGGGGTAACAGCTTGTTTGGCGAGAGGCAAGAGAGGGCACCAGTAGCATTTTTCACAGCCTGTGGAAAAGCAATAAGATCAGTCTACAAGACCACAAAAATGCATCGGGAGTAGAAAAACTAGAAGTCCCTCAAGATATGCACCCATTTTTAAACCTCGCTTGAAGGCTTTAGAGAAAATTGACACGAAATTGAAAATTCAGCCGTTATATTCGGCCCCATGTAGATGCAAGTTTAGGCGTGGTTTCTTACTCCACAAACCACCTCTGGAGCTTCACAGCTTCACAAAGTAGCTTAAACAACTGAGGAAGTAGAATTTTCTGAAAAGAAAAGTGTGTGAAGCCACTGAAAACAAAGATGGAAAAGTGATTCCATTTAACTCGTATGGGAACAAGACAAGTAAGCTTGTTTCTTAATGCGATGAGAAAGCATCTTATTGCCACAGAACAGTGATTATCCACGCCACGCCACTGCACGAGCTACATTCTGCTGTAGGCCTCGCACAACCATGTTAAAGCAGTTATTGTCACTACCCTAAATTAGAAGTTCCCAACTTCTTCAGTTGTTAAGGAGAATAACGCGAGATCTGTTTGCTGCGAGGGTCCTGAAACGTTTTGTGGTCATTGAAATGTCACCCAACATTCCACCAGGTGGGGGGCGAGTTGATAATAACTGAACTTCCCTTCTTTTTTTTTTAAATATGTATTTATGCTTGAGTTTCTTCACGCTCTGAACACTGTGTGAATGATCTCAGGTAAATGTAGAAGAAAGAGACGTGTGTTATCGTCAGACCTGGTTGTCAGCATTGACCTCCAGTAAACGTGGCAGAATAGCCTCCAGATTCTTTTCTATGAATTCTTCTGCATTTATCTTCATGGAGCGGAGCAGAACAGGCCAGAGGCCGCGGCGGGCTTCGACTGAAAGAGATGAAAGAGGCGGAGTCAAGTGTTATTCAGCTCCAAAAACAAGGTAACAGGTCTGGGTTCATTTCAGGGATCAGTTTATTCTCATACCGATTGATGGTTGATGAGTGACGATGAGAACCTCCAATGCCAAATTCTCTGTTTCGTTGGGGTCGTTCCATTGGCTGGCAGAGGAGCAAACAACACACAGAGCTTCCAGCAGGACCCGAGGAGGAATGTAGCTGCGCCCTAATTCAGTCAGCTCTCCAGCATCAGATACCAACACGTCCTGGGGCAAAACCTGCAGGTTTACAGCATACACTCGGCGTCAATCACGGTTAACTTTTTCATTCAAGCTATGGCAGTATGGCTGATCCACCAGCAGCTTTTAGCGGTGTTGCTCCAAGATGTAGAGGTCTATGGTGAATAGAGACACAAACACTACATTTCTGGGGTCAATAATGACACAAGGAAGGCCGGGCAGTTAGCTGAAAAACAACATTTAGAATATTTCTCTAACTTACTTTTGCTCATGTCGGTGATATTAAAACACTTTCTTCATTGCATTTACTTATTTCATGACTTGGCCGAAATCAGCACAAACATACTGATGGCGAACGATTATGCTGTACATTGTGTTTGTCGATGATCACACGGAGATCTCCCAGGAGCCCATAAGCAAGACTGGATCCGCCCATAGAGGAGAGCAGCTTTCTGGAGGTCTGCTGTGCCCTCTTCCTCAAACGCCAGCTCCGAGAGAGCAGAACCGCAACGTGGGCATGATAATACATCCTATAGTACAAGACAAAGAAACATAATGAGTGACTGTGGCGCTACAGGTTTGAAGTGCATGATAGAGATGTGTCATATATTTGTATTCTAAATTGCAATATTCAAAAAATAAGGGGATTTGATCTCTGGAGAAAATTGAGAAAATAAACCCACAGAAAGTTACGTGTATGATCATTTCACACGTCCTCGCTATGTCAGAAGAGAAAAGTTGAGATTCTTTAAATCATATGATGGTTACTGTATTGTAAGTAGATTACATATAGGATCTCATCAATAATAATTAAGTAACTGAAGGAAAGCAGGGAGTCAACATGTTTGTTTTATGTTATGTAATCATTGATGCTACATATTGTAGCCTGCCATGGAAAACTTCGCCCTGATCTTCACTTCAATCATCCAGGGGGCTCATTTATAAAAGAAAGTGTATAGGATATGCGTCAGAAGGTGGCGTACGGACAAATATTGGATCTGTGTATGCACAAAAATGTCTAATTTAGAAAACACGCCCATTTCCATTTATGACTCGCAGCCCACTCAAAGGAAACCACAGCAAGCACGCGCTTCATGAAACGCCCAGGGTTTCACATAAAAGTCAGGGAAATGCCTCTTATAAACATTAGTGACTGATTGATGCCTTCAAGCAAGATGAAGAAAACACAGGAAGACTAAAAATTTTACTTCACACAATATGGACCTGAAGTTCTTATTGGATAAAGGAGGAAACCAGAACAAAGGTGCTGCTTAGGGAACAGACGTGGGTGTTAGAAAGATCACAAACGTCTAAGGGCAGCAGGAAGTGTTGGCACAGTTTGAACGCTTGAACAAGTCATAACATATATATAACACTCTTCTTTTTTTTTTTAAAAAAAGAAGCCATCAGACTTTGTTTGCTGAAAACAAACAAACAAATGCGACCGTTTTTCTAAATCAAAAACTAGCCGATGGGTTTTAGGGAATCCTTCCCGACTGATTGAGGGCAGCACTGATGACGTGTAAAACTCACTGGATAACTATGTATTTTGTATTGAATTGTTCTGAATGAGTGCAAACCAGTGCAAATCTATAGGACTTTATTCACAAACAATTTGTAATCCTTGTTGCTGCGTGTTCCAGCAGCCACCATTCTCCCGTCAAGTTTCCTTTTTATCAACACCACTGATTCCATTGAAAGTGCCGAAAGCCTCCTTTGTTCTGTACGCACCGTTGATAAATGAGGGCCCTGGTCTTCACAATGTACGCAAGAAAAGATGTGACCAATGGCCATAACTCCGGTGAATGCATCATTTAATCTTAGCATACAGGTGCTTCAAACCATTTCCAGGGTCAAATGTGCTCTACGTGTTAAACTCACTGTGATTTGCTGGGAGTGAGTCTGTGTTCATGGTCCAGGAAAAGCCTTTCGGAGAGCAGCAACACTGTGAGAAGAGCTTAAGGCAGAGCAAAACAGAAAACAAATGATTATCTTAATACATAATAAAAGGACTCGTGTAGGTTTCAGTTTGTGTGACATGTTGCCTTACTTTCCTCAGTGGCCTGGGTGAGGAACTTTTCTGTGGTGAAAAGTGGCTTCTTCTCATCTAAAATTATGTTCCAAAAGCTGGAGAACTTGGCTTCTGCAGAGACAAAACCACAAAACATTCCACTTAGGAGCTCTTCAATGGTCTCCACAGGTGAGAGTAAGGGTTTGTGAACATGCCAGCCTCACCTGGCTGTGTCTCCAGCATCGACAGCCGAATCAAAAGAACAGAAGCTGTCAAGCCTTCTGCGAGTAAAGCATGTTGGGAGCTTTGTGCCACAGCCTTCTCCACTGTTTGGAGGAGCAATGGAATGAAGCCTGAGGCCTGGGGCAGAATGTCTCCTAAAACCAGCGAGGAGGCGACAGCACGGGATTTAGGACTGAACTCAATTTAAGAATGTGAGCATTCAACATGTAGCATAAATGTCTCTGGTAAGACTGACCTCTGAAGGTCCCGAGCATGGCCTGAAGGTAGGCCTGTCGCACTGGAGAGGTGGAGGTCTTGAGGGTGAAGGCTTTCTTCAACCAGTCCAGAAGAGCTGCGGGAACTTCCACTGTGAGGCGACTGCACCACTGAGACAGCACAGACACTGCGTGCACCAGGGTTCCCTCGTGAACTAAATAAAACAAGAAGAAAAATAAGAAAAAGGTTGACTGAAACATTATACAGAGGTCTCTCAAAAGAATTTTCCAATCTAAGTTGATTTGGTTGATTGACTTCTGGTTTAAAAATGTAGATTGTTTCACCTTTCATCCAAGAGGCACTCAGGTCCGAGGATTAAAAGTGCACTCTCTTGTGGTCATGAAGTAAACAACAGCAGCAACTAACTTTCATTTTGAGTCTGTTTTATCCAAAATACCAAGCTTACTGCTCACCTTTTTACTCTTGTTTAAAACAAGGACTTCCAGCTAAAATTTCTGTAAGGCAAAAATCCCCCTCCCATGTTGCGCCACTCAGCCCTCTTTGTTAAGATTGCTGACTCATTTCTGTGGCAGAGTGCCGAGGGGGGAATTGTGGTATTGTTTTAGGAAATCAGGAGTGACAGAGAAGTCCTTTACATTGGGTGAAGAAGAGTGTAAAAAGTTATCTGTGACAGAAGAGTAGCAGCAAGAATGAAGTGAAAACCTGTTGAACTTAATAATAATAATACATTTAATTTATAATGCACTTTACATTTGGATCAAATCTCAAAGTGCTAACTTCATCAAATGTCTGGTAATATTCCAGCCAGGAAATTGGTGACTAAAAAGAAAACTGTAAATAAGTGAATGTGAATGTGAAAATGAATGCTTCTTTGTCTCGGTGTTGGCCTTGGGCTGAACTGGCAAAATACCCAGTCTCTTACCTGATATCAACCAGGACAGTGTCAACCCCCGGCATCCTCACACACGTTAAGGATAAGGATGGATGGATTGATTGTTGCAATGCTCTTAAACTGCTTGACTTTGAACTAGCGAGGAAGGTTGAGCATATCAGGTCAATTTTAGCTACACCTCGTTTACTCCCATTATCTTAAAGCACAATTTTTAGTCTTCTATTTCTTGTTTATAATGCTCTTAAAAGGTATGAGACCAGTCTACATCACAGGCTCTGTCGTTCAGGTTTTTTTCTTCTTCTTTATTATTGAAAATCTGATACCTCTTATGTTAGTTTAATTGTGTCGCAGGAGTAGAGAAGGAAAAGACAGGACAACGATACCTTCTTGTTGTAAGTACGGGATGAACATCACAGTGATGGCAGAGCTGAGAGTCTGGCTGGATGTTCCTGACACAGCATGATGGCTGCAGCTGCCAATCCCTTGAGCCAAAACAAAATCCTCGGGTTCAAAAAGTCTCCTTGACATCTCCGCGGATATTTGATAGTCGTACATGTCTGCGAGGCCGTCTTACCTGACAACACACTCATCTTCTGGGCAACAACTGTGAGCTTCCCCTCAGACCCTGCAATCACAAAAATTATCAGCAAAACAAAACACGCCTATGATGATATTACGCTCTTACAAGTGGAAACTCCATTCACCTCCGAGGATCTTGAAGAGGTGTGCGACGATGTCCTGCACAGCGGTCGGGTCACTACACTGCTGGGCCAGGTTCTGCATAGCCTGGACCGCCTCCTCCATCAGTTGGGTATTATTAGCTTTCAGCTGGCCTAAAATACATAACAGGGTTATTTATTAGGCTAACTGAATACCTAGTCTTTCTGTTACTATGTTCTCAACAAACTACACAATGTAATCAATAAAGGTTTTCAACTGGAATATTTCATTCATCCAGATCAGGGATGTGTGATTGAAGTGTTCCCTTTATTTTTTTTTGGAGTACTGCATTACCCACAAGATGTAACCTGTATTGATTAAGCATCCATTAAAGCCTTACTTGCAAGTGCCTTTCCAATATCCATGCCATACTGACTGAGGTCAAGCGTTACGGCTGACAGCAGGCAGGAAACAGCTAGAAAGAGACCAGACGTTGTGTAAATGCAGTGTCAGAGAGCTGCCTGAGCAGCAAGCACTTGTGTCTTTAACACGATCAGCTGAGAAAGAGAGAAAGAGAGAAAGAGAAAGAGAGAGAGAGAGAGAGAGAGAGCATCTCACTCTGAATGGCGTTCTCTGGACTACGGAGCATGGTCTTCTGCAGCGTAGGAAGTATCTGCTCCTTGAAGTCAGAGTGGGACAGATGACGCAGCAAGGAGCCACTTTTGTCCAAAATGTGTTGCTGTGGTCTCGTCTTGCTCATAAGGACCGATTTTATGTACAGATCCAAAATGGCACTCTGGAAAGACAAGCAACCGGAATTTATATGCTGCAGCCATAAAAAAAATGTATTCCATGCTTAGCAGGGTTTCGTAATGATGATAAGAACTTTAGTCTTAAAGAAACCATTAGAGAACCTTGTGCTTTTCGATTGTAGCTCTGTCTTTCTGAGCAGTGCAGAAGTCCAAACACATCCCAAGCAAGGCCAGAGTAGATGGGTTCTGGTCAAGAGTCAGAAGCGTGCTGATGTATTGATCCACCAATCCAGGATTCTGTTAGAGACAAGAAAAGGTCAGACCTATTAGTGTTAATATTGTTGATGAAAAGTGATTTTCTTTTGTCACTGTGATGAAGACAAGACAATGCCCACATTATTAAACAGGAGCTGTGACTAAATATAGGTACGATATTGATATTGAAAACAGAAAATTATAGAGATCTCTATAATTTTATCCCCCCCCAAAATTCAATACAATGACAATAAAGGTTTATCTACAATCTGGTGTAAGTCTGATATGACTCCAATATGAGGAAATGCAGGTAGACCAAATCCAATTCAGTACCCATCTGCATCCTTTAACAGGAGCTATAAAATCTTTGTTTTATCTCCATATTAGACTTTAGTTATGAGTCAAACAGCTGATTCCTGCGTTGAAAGCAGCGTTTTGCACTCACGTCCTCCCAAAGGTGACAGAGATTCTTGAGGCTTGATTTCTGAGCGGTCTTCTTGGCTCCACCAACCACCTCAGCCACAAGAAGGCTCTGAGCTGCCACCTACAGGAGTGGAATACAGATCCAGAGGTTATGGAAAAATTCAAAAAAATATTAAAACGGGTCAGGCAACAGGGTTAAAACAATTTCAGACTCACACATAGAACGTATATTTACATATTCGTTGTATCTTCATTTTTGTTTTTTTTCAAAGATGCTATTTTACAGACCATTTTCTTCCAGGTGTCTCCTTGTCTTTTCTCAGGGGCAGAAAACACACTCGAAACCAAAAGGCAGGTCCAAGACAAGCCGACAAAGGCAGAAGAGCCTGAGCATTTACTGAAAATACAATGGGAGAAAGCAGAATAAGGGGATGAGCTCAGCTGTGATTAATTAGTTAATCTTAATCTCCTTTTGAAAAATAGTGTTTAAACCCCTGTAATGATAAAATAATGTTGTTTGTTTCGTCTAACTGTACTCAAATATTTATATTTGTATAAAAACAGTGTGTAATTCTTGCTAAACCTCCCTGTGGGGAAATGGGAGATCTTTTTTTCTGATGATGCGTACATTCTCTCCTGCAAATGTGTGAACTCATTTATAATATGGCGCAACTAGAAACTGTATAAATAAACCTGCAACTAAGGTAATAACTGTACCTGGGCTCTCCATTTTTGTTGATGATCCCACTGTTCAGCAGGCAATGGAGGAGATTAGTCACCAGGATGTCAGGCTGACTGTCAGCCAGTTGGGCAATGACTGAAATGAGCTCTCTGCGCGACGCAGCATCCCTTAGAAGAAAACACACCCGTGTAAACAAAGGATATAAACTCACAGGTGCTTCTATTACCATGCATAACCCTGTATGTCAACAGGAGTGGGCTAAGAAACAGGAACACCACAAAGTGTCGACTACACAGGGCCAGTTCCTTGTGGCTGAAACTTATCATGACGTCTCCACGTACCGATATCTGTGCGGAGTGAGACAGAAGAGCTTGCATAGACCTTTGATGGCAGGCTCTGGTAACTCTGGAAAAAAAAATGTTTGGAGGTTAGTTTGGACATGAGTGCTTAGTGCATCCACTGAACTAAACTAAATCACCCACCTCTGCCTTTTATACATTGCTTCAGCTCTCCAAATATCTCCTTGCGCTCTTTCACACTGGCTGTGGTAACCTTTAGAGCAAACTTCTTCAGAGTATCCGAGACCTGGAGTAATAGTTACAATTAGCAGATGTGATGTTTTGATGCACTTAAGAGCAGCAGTAATGACATCTGTTCGACTTGCAGTCAAGATCAACAGACATTTACTGTAAGATTTTGTAACACTGGGGAGGGTAGTCAATTCTTACAGTTCGTGCATTTTACGTTTCTGTGTCTAGACCAAGGGAGAATTTGGCATATTATAAAGAATAGTTTACCCCTTATTTAATTTTTAACCTTTTTATTATTTTCACAATTAAGAGAGGCCAAATTGGTTTGGACAAATGAGAATGAGAGATAGTGAATATGTTGGTAGATGGATGCTGGAGATGGAACGGCCAATCAGGAGAAATAAAGGAAGACTAAGGAGGATGTTTCTGGATGTGGTGAAAGAGGACATGCAGTTGGTTGGTGTGACATAGGAAGATGCAGAGGATAAGATGTAAACAGACGATCCACTGCGGCGACTCTTAAAAGAGAACCTGAAAAAAGATAATTTACTGTCATTGTTGACTATTAATTCCGCGTTTTTATCCTGTAAAGCACGTTGTACCTTTGTTTTGAAAAGTGCTATACAAATAAAGTTTATTATTTTTCATTATAAATGGCAAATATGGTCAAACGGCTAACTGCTTTAGGAGGGGTCATAAAATCCCAAAACAAGTACGCATTACGAGATGTTTAAGAACCATTTATTGTTATTTTGTGCCTGGTCAGTAACACCCGTGAACATAACAGAAAGGGTCAAACAAATGATCACAGCATTAGGGTAAACCAACTAAAATGTGTTGCTTCTAGAGGGCGTAGTTTAACTCATTACATATGGGTCTTTTGTAGGCTGGAATTCAGGCCGAATGAAATTCATGATATTATGTTTAAACCGATGGGAATCACGCGATGGGAAATAAGACAATATCCAGAAAAAGAACTATCTCTCCTCTAGTGGACACGAGCCATTCCTGTTACAGTAAAGGATGAGTATCTTTAGCATCTTTAGCTGCAGCAGCGCTACACTATGATGAAGTCACACTAAAGCTACGTAGCCTAGAGCTAACAGCCTGCTTGGTGAGCAATGTGGAAATTATCCGAGCTTTTTCGTTTAATGCTAGTCAACACCAAGATGTCTTCAAGAAAATACTCTGTAAGCCAATAATTTGGCTTATATTGTTTCTGAATATCTTTATTTGAACGGGGAGTCCACTTCTATTTAAAAGCCACACAAACCTGCGTGTCCGCCGCCATCTTGCCGGTCCAGACAGGAAGAACTTGTCAAAACCACTACCGGGTCAAAAGTGCTAGGGGTTACCAAGGCAACCTAAACTATACTTTTAGCTTGATGGGCGTGTTGGGTAAAATACTAGAAGTGCATTTTATAAAAAATCTTACTCGTCACAGGACCAAGAGACAGCACCACATTCGCAAGTCATATACATTGATTATAGCGGAATGTAAAATGGAATATAATAATTGTACCGAGGAATGGTACGTAAAATGAATGGACACTTTTACATTACGTCACATATTCCAATGATTTCCCATGATTCCCGGTTCAGCCGCCATTACAGTGGGCACGTGAGGGCAAAGCATAATGGGTTCCTGCGGTAATAGCGATGGTTAATGACACTCAAGCAGCAAGACGTTCTGAAATTGTGTGGACAAACCGGTGTCAGATGTGAAAGCGAGATGTCGCAAGAGAATACTTTTAATCGTTGTTAATAACCCCTAAGAGTAGCAGAAAAAGAGAGTGGTCGGCAGACACGAGTGCGTCCCTTTAAATAAGAACTATACCTCTATATAAGTTCATTTTTTAAGGTTACTTAAGTACAGTTCAAGTACAATTTCCAAGTAGTCTTTATTTTGTAAGCAAACAAATAGTAGTGCCTTAACTGTATACTTTCAGGTTTACTGATTCAATACCTCTTGAGACTAAATTATCCCATTTTTAGATTACTAAAATTATACTTTATTCGACGTCAACTATGAATTTAAATTCAAAAGTTTTCTCGACTGAAATTTTCGGTCTAATATATCCTTTTTAATCCTGTTTAGTCATAATCAGTAGAACAAAGTGAAACTATTTCTGATATTTGGGTTTAGGGACTTGATCAAGGATCCCAAGTTGAGTAAACTGGGGGGCTTGAACCCCTGACCTGCCAGTCTGGGAGACAACCAAACTACCCACTGAGCTGCAGCCACCTCGTTTTTAAAGTTTACTTATTTGTAGTATTTACATAGTTATAGAAAACTTTTCAGTTTACTTGTAGGTTACCTTGAAGTGAACTACTACTGCCACTAAAAGTAAACACACATACAGTTTATTATTTAAACATAATGTACAATTATAGTCCGAATATACTTGTTCTGTCCATGCTTGTAAATATAAACCAAATATACATGTTTGTTTTTTTTACATAATTGTGTAAAGTATATTCATGGTAAAGTATATCAACGTATACTGCCAGTATACTGTCTTATTTTTTAGTTTAAAAGAAGTACACTAATAACGCACTTGAATAAACTCGTTTTTTGTAAAGGATTGGTTCAAGATCATGTATCAACTTTCAATTTCAAAGGTGTAGCCACCCTCTCGCCCAATGAATTAATTTCAAAGGGCACATCAAGTTAATAAACTAATAGTAATAATGATAACAACAATAAACAATAAAGACAAAAAAATGTGCATATTAGACTGGATTGTTACACGTTGTGTCATTTCTGAGTCAGATGTTCTGGATGATCTCTTTTTTACATGTGGTTTCCTGGAGGCAAAAAAACAAAACAAAAAAGACACTATGAACTCAACCAGAAACCTACTTGTTCAGACAGGCCTTCAGTTAATGCGGTATATTTCGAGCCCATTCTGTCAATTCCACTACCTGCATTATTCTGCCTTTTATTGGATCTCTTATTCTGTTCTAAGATTTTATTTGTTGTATTGTCTTCTGTGCCTTGTTTTTAAAGCCATGTCATTTTATTTATTTTTTTAAACAAATTTCTGTATTATGGTCTCTTGAGTTCTTTGTTGCTGTTTTTAGTACCACACTGTAGAACCTTTTGACTTGCATTTCGCATGTATGAAAGTTGCTATATAAATAAAATGTATTATTATTATAACTATTATCTGTTCTACTCTTCCTTTGCATGAAACCATACTGCTGTCACAAATTCTCTCCTTCTTTACCTAGCTTCCAAACTCTAGGTACAACACGTGTTGCTGCCCTATTTTTTTAAAAGTGTTTTCCGAGCCAATGCTACGTAATTTTGTTCTGATGAGCAATGTATGGTGTAAATTTGAATGACAAAAAAGTCTGTCTATTTCTTAGTAGTAGCACTACTATACTACTACTATTGCTGCTGCAACTATACTGCAAATACTATTTCTGCTACTGCTGTTACTATACTACTACCACTACTACTACTACTGCTGTCGCTCTACTTCCATGGCTACTACTATACTACTAGTACTGCAATACTACCACAACTACTGCTACTTGCTACTACAACTAATCTTACTGTATTACTACAGTGCAATTCAGCAGTCAGTATCCTTACTTTATTTTCACCCAGAAATGCATTTTCTAGTATTTGATTTTAAATCGCTCGTGCTTGCTGTACTTGTCGCCACCAAGATGGCGGCGTGCATTTGGGCTTCACTTCCGCCCTTCAGTCCACTTGACGTCACGGGAAAAGCATCACCTTAACACCTTACTCGTATACACTGACTGAGGGCGACCGAAAATGGTAAGCTCAATGAGGGGAAGCATTTATCGTTACAAAAAGTGATGAAAAATGTCTTTTCTTGAAACACTTGTTCCTCATATATTCATAGGACCATTTCCTCTTGCCCAGAATTAACTTTACTGTCCGTTAGGTAGACAGTTGACAACTTTAATACTGAAATTGTTCATTTGTTTATGTTAGGATCCCCATTAGCTGTCTAGCTAGTCTGGTTGGAGTCTACATCATATCATCTAGATACACTAAGGGATGATAGAATGCTATGGTTAGAAGAGCTAATTTTATGAAAAAATAAAGACTTTAGCCAGTGTGCAGTTGTTGGAACTGAAGTGAAGGAAAAACGAAGGTAATAAAATCACAAAACACAAGTTAATAAACAATGTTGTTGAATAAAAATCTTTGTCACCAACATTTTAGCTAAAGTTTTCCGTTGGATAATATGTCAACAGTACAGTACTGTACAAAACTACAGTTATCATACAAAAGAGGTATTTTGAACTGATGATGAGTAGATTGCACGAGGACATTGCACACATTAGAGTATTGCATTTAAAAAAATAAAAGTTGATGTGTTGATATGTCACGATATTTTGTCTGTGAACTCTTTCTTGCTTCCTTAATCAAAGAAAAATGAAGAACATGGGGATGAAGGTGCGAAAGAAAGGGAAGAGGAATACAAACAAAGGAGGGCTCTTCGACTGGTAAAACTGGGTTATTATTTGTAATTAGGATTTAATTGTACTTTTTCTTCTAGCACCACTCCATCAATGGCAAAATAATGACTGGTCCTTCTCCAACCAATAGTTTTTTTCCTTTTACCCTGTGTCATTTCTCCGTCCACTGGAAGGTGTTTATGCGTTGTGTGGCTCTTCCTGGTGTGACTGAAGCGTTGTGGACCGAGGAAAATGAAAAGACGTTGGATAACTTCATTGTGGACACAACCATCACAATCTTGGTGGTTTATCTGGACGCAGACTCCAAGCTGCGGGTTGAGAATTCCATCCCTATACCGGTACAGGATAAATAATAGCTTGCAAGATCTTGTCTGAGAGAGATGTTTGAATGCTTTTGTTTACACGCTCCCTCTCTGCACTTTTCCTATCTCTTCGCAACCACGCCGGAAAACGTGTTCAGGTGGTTGAGCAGTTGATGTATTTTATCCGCAAGCCTGGAGCCATGATCACACTGGAGACGTTTTGTGCTTCGGTTCAGTTCGGAACCGTTCACGGTGACCCTGCCAAGCGTCAGCTTGGTCAAATGATGAGTTCACATGCCCCTGCTGTGACCTCCAGAACTTTCAAGGACAAGAGCATAAAGGACAACTATACCTATGAAATGCACTGCTTCCTTGCGTTCCTCACAGGTGAGTATCTCAAGAGACAGACAAACAGATCGCCATTAAACAACAGCCCCAAAGTAATGATCATTTCTAAATTTACGTATTTTCCGAATATAAATGCCGATCATTTTAATCATTAACCGATTCATTGTCGTAACTCTTCAAAGACATTTTCACAGAGCCACCTACACCAATAATGCATTGTAATATATTAAAAATAATATATTTGTTGCTTTTAGTACAATACTTAAAAACATGAAATAGGACGGCTTAAAATAGTTAGTGATGACAATCAAATACATAAATGGATAAAGTACCGATATCCATCCCTCCATCCATCCATTAATCTGTCCACCCATCCATTTCCATCCACTAGTCCAGGGTTGGGTTGCAGTGGCAGCAGGGTAAAAGGGGTTTTCCCTCTCCCCTGAGGTTCTCCCATGCCAGATGAGACATTCCCTCCCGTGGTGCACCGTGGTGACCCAGGAGTCTCCTCCCAGCTGGATGTGCCTTGAAAGTCTCCAGAGGGAGGCACCTTGATCAGATGTACAAACCATTTATTACAGCATCTAAAGGAAACTGGGTCAAATTTATTCCTGATTTCTGGTTTGATATGAAGCCTATGAATCATTTAAAATTGCAAGGTTTTTGATTTTATTGGTGGACAATGAACCAAATGATCTCAACTTCACATCATCCGTTGAAATGGTTATCCCCAAGTCCGCCTTCCAGTACAATTTTAACGAGGCAGCTGGTCTGTGGGCTTTCTCAAGAATGGCAAAACGTCATCAGCATAGAGAGAAATTTTAGGCACTCGCTCCGTGGCTAGCGCAAACGGATGTTGGGAGATTGGGAGATCATTGTGAGATCAAGTCTAATATTTGTTATACTTTCTTTTTTGATCAGATGATGTGACTAAGAAGGATGGAAAGACAGTTCTCTATATCCCAGGAGAATGCCTTCAGTTCAGCCCCGAGGAAGCCAGCAGGGACAAAAAGCTGGTTCAGAGAATGGAAAGTAAGTCTGAGGATCTCTATATGTGTCGACGGGTTGGGGTTCCATTCTCCTTCCATCGGCTGTGCGGTCTTTATCGCACACTTGACAGACTTTCGCTCTGTGAGTTTGTGAGTGGTAAACAGTAAGATGCAGAGGATGGAGCCCTGGGGGACACCACAAGTCAAGGGGTCGATCGAGGACGGAGTCTTAAGCACGACTTTTGAAAAAGAAAAAACCTTTTTTGGCATTTTAAAGCGTGTGGACTTACTAAATAGAATAATGTAACTCGTTACAACCAAACAAATTCTGTTCAAAATAGGTTAAATACTAAAATGGTTGAGCTAATCAAATTAAAATTGACTAATTTTCCATGAAAAATATAAATAAATATAAAGTTAAAAGTTAAAAGTTAATTTTTTTACCGTTGGAAAAAATGCTTGACCAAACAATTGGTTTATTTTATGGTAAATTACTAGTTTCTAAGATATCAATAAATGACCCCAAATAAATAGAATATGCAAATAATTCACTTTTACATATTTTTTAACAAAGTCCTCGCCATGAAAAAAAATATATATTTCTTTGCGTATTTCATTTCTTTGGGGCATTTACTAATTTAATATCTTAGACTCTAAAGCCCAACATTTTGATAAAGTATGTTTTTAAAAATGATTCGACCCTTATAAAACTTTGTTTTTGGGTTTTATCAAGTCACACAATTCAATGAAGTAATTCCTCAAATGCTTGATTCGCAAAAAGAACAATCACCAATTTATCAAATAGCACTTTCTCAGCCTTGGTCAATACCTTCTCCCCGGTGGCCCCTTCGACACATCGTGTTCCCCAGGGCTCTGTCCTTGGCCCCTTACTCTTTGAAATGCATGCTGCAACTGGGTCGGGAAATTGGATATGAGAGAATGAGAAATTTCGGCCGATGTTTTGCCTTTCCTCTCATCTACCTTCAACCTTCCTGTTCACTTTGACTCTATCCTTCTTCCTGTGTTTAGCTGTCGTGATCCACTGGAGCGACCAGATCAAGGACCTGCTGAGTGACCAAGACGTGATGAAGATGGGCAACAACTGTGGCCCGCTGGAAGAAATCGCCTTTTGGAAGAGTCGCGGCGACAAGCTTCTGAACATCAGACAGCAGCTGCAAAAGCCAGAGATCCAGCACATCCAGAACATCCTGCAGATCACCAAGTCTCACTACGAGCCGCGCTTCGCCAAACTGGTCCACGATGTAAAGGTAGAGGAAGAGCAAAATCATCTCTTAGGGAGGAAGGAGGAAAACGGTTAATGCCACACAGTGGTGTATCCCAATCCACTGCATTGTACAAGCAAGACTGCATTTTTGTGCGCAGACAAGATGGTTATATTGAGCGCAGAAGACAAAACATTTTTCTCAAGTGCACCATAGATCTGCGGCGGACGTGCTTATGACGATGACTGTGACTCCAACTTTTCTGCATATAATTGTATGTATCATATAATTAAAAGTAAGGTCATATTTCCTGTGTGTGTGTTTTGTGTGTGCTCCCAGGATTACTCTCTGCAGGCCCAGTTAAACTTGAAATTCCTTTCAATACTGGCGAAGCCGTGTGAAGAGTTGGCGCAGCTCAAACCAAACCAAGTGGCCCCAGAAAAGCTGAAATACATTATCAGTCTCATTCGCATCATCTGGGACAACAACACACACTACAGCACCATGGAGAGGATCACGGATCTCTTCCGCATGGTAACTGCAAAACAACATTCATATCTCTAATAGCCGCCTTGTAGAAAATTGAACAATGGGATATTTCAAGTAAGTAGTGCTTTATTCCACAAATTAGCGTTAGCAACATTTCATTTAATATCCTGTCCTGTTGAGATCTGCGCCCACATTCACTGTGAACCCGAATAAGTCGGGGGGGGTGGATAATGAACGGGAATAAGTGTGTTTTAGATCGTCTGTAATGTATATTTTCGTCGTTAATGTATATTTTCCACTCCGTTGCAGGTGACCAATGACATCATCGGACTGTGCTTGAAAAGCATTTCCGTGGACAGGATTTTTCACGGCTATGTGCTGTCCAGTAAAAAAAAACTCAGTAAATGCATCCAGTGCTGTCTGTCGTGGAAGGAGACGTACCTGCATGTCTCAAAGATTCACAGCAAGTAGGAGTAGTACCACATGCGTGGGGACACGACACACGATGACATCGGGCTGATTGTAGCGAAATCTTAACTCACAAATGATCCGAAAGGGAATGAGTTTGAGATAAAAAAAAATTGTATCTTTATATGCATTGAATTTAAAACTGAGTAGTTTAGTTGATACAGCGTTGATAAGTTGGGAAAAGCTGATTATTACTTTTATTTTGACGAGCGATGACATCATATCCTCTGCAGGCTCAGATATGAGATTCATTTAACTAAAGAATGCATCCATCTCCTTTCATTAACTCTCGGTTTCTATCTTAGGTATTCTCCAAAAGGCTGGGTCCTGGATGAAAGAAAGTTTTTTGTGGTGATCGATTCTTCGATTCAGAGGTTCACAGAGCTGCTGGAGGTGAAGATTTAACCCACTGCCTCATATAGAGACACATTCACGCATTCTGACACCCATCGCTCCGGTGAGGGTCAGATTTAGTTTAAATTTAGTCGGTTACTAAATAGATTAGTTCAAAAACAAGGCAGTTTACACCTATACTGGCTGGCAAGAAATTACTTGGGAAACAGACGTCAAGCGGACTTATGTCGGCTGTGAAACTAGGAACTGGGGTCCTAGAACTCCCCCAACTGGAAACCAGCAACAGATTTTGGCTGGAGATGCGTCGACAGGGACCTACATCATTTGAGAACCTGGTGTCGGTTCAACCTCTGTAGACCGGGAATCAGGTGTCGGCTTGATCGCGCCGACCGTGACCCACAAGCAGGTTTGATCTGGACTGATTCAGTCCAGTCTGACCAAAGTCCTGTCTGCTAACAGAGAAACCCTGTGGAGACTAAGGCCCAGAGGATACAGAGGATTTGTGATGGTTCTGGCCCATGCCCGTTATTTGTCTCTCTAAATCTGACATTGTCTGTGTCATAGTCCCATCAACTCCTGAAATCAAACCCAGACGTTTCTTGAGAGAAACTTTTTGTTGATGATGATAGTTGCCCAGTATCATGGCCTCCAAATGACCTGACTATTGACACCGTACAGACATTTCATTCACATAGAGTTTAGTGTTTGATGCTTTTTTCCCACGTGTCAGGTCCATTTGTATTTGCACACTTCAGTCCTCAAGTCACAGATATTTTTCTTATATGCTCTATCAGTACATAATCTTTATTATTAGGGATTAATATTGTCTTTCAGGTATGCGACTGCCAACTTCAATTTGCCCGTTGGGAGGATGGTGGGCAGAGGCCCATGCCATGCTTCGTTGGTTCTCAGGGACAAGAGGTCATGCACTCCCTCCAATATATTGAGCGCACCTTCCACAGGGGCCTGAAGAGACTCTGCTCTGTTGGAAAGGGAATTCTGGATGTGGAGAACACAACATGGTGCAACGAATTCAACACGTAGGTCCATCACTCTTCTTTCACACGTTCAAACTATTATTTGGTGTGATTGAAGTCCTTTTAAATAATAATAGTCTTGTCACAATAGACAGGTGGGTTTGGTCGGTAGGTAGATGGGTAGAGATAGGATCTTCATTCCTGACTTAAACTTTTGAATTTGAGAATTGGATTGGACTTTTATTTGACATGCTTATGTGAGTTAGATATCAGATAGGGAATATCATCCAATCCAGGTTGGATTCAGTGGCTTAAATATCCAAAATTTCCGGATACACCATAAGTCGTATACCTCAGGACCAACGGGTGTTTCTGGCTTTTACTACAAGAAACCCCACCGAGGAGGGGCCCTCCAGGGGGATCAGGTCCCAGGGTGTACCCTATAGCCAATTTAGTTTAATCTTTATTTTAATATGCTATTTTTCCGTGCTATACTTGTATTAAACTGCTATTACTGTGTTATTACCTATTCATGTATTAAACTGCTATTACTGTGTTATTACATTTATAGTATCACCAAAATGTGCTTTTAACTGGTTAAATGAACAAAATTTAGTGTTTTTGGTGTATTTATCAGCTGAGCATTAAATGGCTCTGTTTTCATTCATGATATTTGTGGTGTGTGTGTGTGTGTGTGTGTGCATGTGTGTGCGTGCGTGCGTGAAAACAGTTTTCAAGAACTGGTAAAGGATCTTGAAATGAGGATGAAGAAGCTGATCACCTCAGTCTTTATGACGGTGTACAGAGTGGAGGATGGAGTGCGACTTCTGGACATCTTTAGGCCGATGTCTACTCGAGAGGTGTTCCTCACACAAACACATTCTCACAAATACACAGCGACAGACATTTAAGTCCTCAGTTTACTTTAAACCACTTACTGAAAATGAATCTCTCAAATAATCATGTTCTCTCATCTTCTATACATCTAGATAGGGTTATTGTCAACTGTCTTCTGCTAACTTCTCATACTCCACCCTCCACATTTGTCATATTATTCACACTTTTCCATCCTGTCTTTATCATCCTAGGCCATTAAGTTCACCACAGATCTGATGGCTGAGGAGGTTTACAACACCTTTAACAAGGACCTCAAAATAATCAACAAAGAAATGCACCTGAAGAGGTCTATTCCTGAACATATACCCCAAATGACAGGCCAGGTCTACTGGATAAGGGCCCTCAGACATCGCCTACAGGGACCCATGAAGGTGAGAAGTTAGTTAGTATTCATTGTATTAACTAAGCCCTCTATCTGCAGCTTAAACTCTTACCTTCCCAAATCCCCATCCCCTGCCAGGAGCTCCAGGAGGCCAAGTTCATGCCTGAGTCCGATTTCAGCAACCAGGTCGTTTCGAACTATGACCAGATCATCCAGGTTTTGGTTGAGACTGAGAGGAAGAGCTTCAACCAATGGAGCCAGAGCCTGGACGGATCATACATGAACAGACTGGAGAAGCCTCTCATGGTGTGGTGCGAGGACAATTCTGGAAAGCTGGACATCAACTTTGATAAGTGGGTCCTGCTCAACTGTTGGGTTGAACAAATCTTATGAAAAACCTGACTGAACCTATTTATAATATGACCCATTCACAGCAGGTATATGCTGAAGAGTAAGGGGCCAAGGATGGAGCCCTGGGTTACACCGCAGGTTACTGAGGAGGAGGCATTAACCAAGTCAATTGAGAAAGTCCTACTCGATATTTTGGATTTAAGACTTACTAAACAACCAAAAAAAGTCTAATTAGGTTCAAAAAATTTGATTAAAGCCCGATTCCCCTAAAAGTTGAGATAATCTTATTCAAACTGACTATTTTCCACGAAATACAAAATTAATGTTCATCTGATATTTACTGTTTAGAAACTTGCTTTACTAAACAATCATTTCATGGTAAATTTAAATTGTCTAAGATATTAAATTAATAAACGCACTCAAGAATTTTTTTGTTGTTGTGGACATTAAAGGGTTAATTAAGAGTAGCTTTTCTAACACATACTTTGCATTCTACCTCCGCTTCTATACCCATGCAGGAGGTTTTGATCAACTCTATATTTTATATAGAAACTTAACTATATGACAAAAACACAAACAGAGATCCAGGCTACATTTTTAAACTACTCACAATTGTTTTTGTAGATTTTCATCATTTAGGACCATCAAGCGTTTCCTTTTTTTAGTTTACCAATATGTTATTCCTTACTCATTATGTAAATTAACATAAAGGTGAATAAAGTTACTGATGAATATTTTCATTTATTTGGAAAAACAAATATTAAATACTAAAACTGTAAATATTTTAATTATGAGACCTGCCATTTCAGGAACTCTGAACACAATGTTTATTTCCATCTCCGTACGGGTGAACTATGGAACACTGAAAAGTACCTGCATTGTGTACATATACACCGTTCAGGTATAACATTATAATCACTGACAGGAAGCAATAACATTGACTATTTCATTGCAAAGCTGACGACCTGAGCTACTTTGACGAGAGCACACAATATTGGACAGGTGTTATAATATTATGCCTGATTAGTGTACAACACACACACACACACACACACACACACACACAGTAATCAATAGATAACATTCATTCATGTGCTCATTTTCTCTTTTGTGTTTTTCTTCTCCAGTAACCTGCTCAACCTGTTCTCTGAGACTGAGTACTGGGATCGCTGGAATTATGATATTCCCCAGCATGTGCGAACCATTTACCAGCAGTGGGAGGACCTCAGGGGCCTGAGGGAGGGAACCCTTCTGCTGGTCAGGGACTATAACAGGTGGGACAAACACAAAGAGGGATGGTTAGATTGAACATACCGTCTCTCTGCACATTCATTTTCTCCCAGGCTACATATTTAGTCCCTCTGGTGAATTCAGGGTCTCCCCCATTGTCTCCACCCACTTCTTTCTGCCTCTACCTCTAAATGCCGAGCTCCTCACGCCATCTTTAAGTTTGGGCCGCGGTACCACACAGAGGAAGTTCATTCCGGCCGGATGCGTCTGCAGTCTCATTCTTTCGGTCACCACTCCGGCTCATGGCCATAGATAGTTTGGTGCGCGTTGTATCTTCTTCTTCCTATTTTGGTTGTTCCCCTTTGGGGTCGTCATAGCGGATCATCCGTTTCCTTCTTGCCCTGTCCTCTCCGTCTTCCTCTGTCACACCATCGAACTGCATGTCCTCTTTCCTCACATCCAGACAACATGTGACACATCGCTTCACACTGTGCATGTTCGATTGTTTGGCACAAAATGGCTGAAATGCAAAGAGACTTGCCCTCACGCTTAGAGGCAACCTAAAGTACAGCCCACCTCACATAAATCCTTTTTTTGCAGCAATGTAACAAAAGTCTCATGAAATCGCTTTAATATTTACATAATTCCCTATATATAATTGTGTGTATCAGGATCATTGGAATGCTGTCCACTCATGAGATGGGTTTGTTTCTGGAGCAAATTCGCTCCGTGGATGAGATGATTCAGCCCGGTCTGACCAGGGTCCTGTGGTCGTCTAAAGGGGTCACCAGTGTCTTCATCCAGGAATGTCTTCTACATGTTGACAAGGTTGGATCCTGCAGTTGATCATTTACCGATGTGGTCACATGCACATATTTTTATTTTGAACGTATGTCAACATCTGCCTGTGGGTTAGAGTAATTATCAGTTCACTCTAGAATATAAACACAGTTGTGGCAGATCTGGAGTCATCAGGCAGTATGTTCTGTTACCGGATCTGTTCTCGATCTGCTTAGGGGGAACCTTTCAACTTCTCTTCTGCTCATTCCTCCCCAGGTTCAGACGATAGTGGATGGATTCAAAGCATCCAAACTATCCATCTGCAACCTCTGTTGCCGCATCAGTGAAACATTGTTGATCAGACTGGACGGTCGCTCTGTGTACAGGTAATATATACAAGACGGATGTGGATTATTCCTTGTTGCATGGGATGACTTAAACTGTAAACACCTGGACGTTATTATTGAAGATGGATACATCTATATGCAGCTCTGGGATGCAGAAATATCAGATTAGATCTATTGGACTAACACCTCAACTAGTAGTGATGATAGTAATTTTACAAACAAAAGACAGGAAAATGAAAATTAATTCTCAATCCATCAAGCGAGAACAGATGTGAGATATTTTGTAGAAATGGTCGATAGATGTAACTTTATATTCATTCTGCAGTGTTATTTCATGAAAGACAGTAAAACGCTGGCTATTTTTTTTCTAATCCTCTCAACACATCCCACCGGTTTACCGGATTCTTCTTCTCTTCTTCTCCCTGATCCGTCTCTCAGGAACATGGACTTCGAGAAAGTTCAGAAGGTTTACCAGCAAAACCAACTCCGAACACTGCGTTCAGCTCACAGGAAGATTGTTGAACTCATGACCCGCGCGAACAACACCTTCTCCAAAGACGGAGCCGAGGTCTGTGCCGAGTCTTTCTCACTAGTCCTTCAGTATTGTGGGAATTCCGTCGGTAACGCGTCTTCACTTTCACGATCTGGTCATCTGGTACATTTATAGGGTTGTTATTTGAGGCTTACTTTATTTAATGTACTATAAGCATTCAGGGTTAAGGACGGCTCCTTACTCTTTAGCACATCCATGCTGCTAAGAGGTCCTATTATAAACAGGTTCACATTTTTCAAAGGGTTTAACAGGTGAAACTGAATTGATGAATTGAGGAAAATGTCGAAATTATAGGAGAATATAGTCATAATTTTATGGAAATTTTTACGGAGTTCTTTGGATCAGACCCGGTTTCTTACACAACCTTTTCAAAGCCCTGATACTTTTAATTATGTGGCATTGATGTGCCCCTCCTCTGTGGAATGCCCTCCCTGACCATCTGAGGGCTCCACAGACGACTGAGACTTTTAAAAAAAGGACTTCAAACTTTCCCTTTTAGCAGAACCTATAACTCTTAATTAACATTGCTGCTTGCTGATTTTTTGCTAATATTTTTATATAATTACTAAACTTTCTTTTTCATATTATATTTTTTGTTCTTGATGTTTTATCTGCTTTTACCTTGTAGCACTTTCAGATTTGATCCAAATGTAAAATGCGTTATAAGTAAAATGTATTATTATTATTATTATTATTATTATTATTATTATTATTATTATTATTATTATCTTTATGTTCCTCATTATAAGGTTTAATCTTTTGATTTTTTCCTCTACTACATAGTCTGGAATAACCACTTTATTCTAGCAAAATTATGACTTTATTCCAATTAAATTAAGACTTTGTTGTCATAAAATAACACATTTATTCTCCTAAAATTATTTCTTTATTCCCATATAATTAGGACTTTATTCTCATTAAATTACCATTTATTCACGCAAATTAATGACTTTATTCCCATTTAATTAGGACTTTATACTCATAAAACAAAAAAATTTGATATTGTAATGTTATAACTCTATTCCAGCACAATTAAGGTTTTAGTCTCCTAAAATTACTACTTTAATACAATAAAATTAAAGCTTAATTTTTGGGGAAATTATACTTTATTCTCCTCTAAGTGTATTAATTTAATCTAATAAAATTTCAAATTAACTCTCGTAAAATAATAACTTAATTCTTGTGAAATTGTGAGTTTTTCTTGTAAATTGCAACTTTTTTCAATAACATTCTGACCTTATTTTCTCCTAAAATGATGACTTATATCTCTTAACTTTTTTTGTTGTTGCAATTTTTGTTAATGTGATCCTAATATTGATATTCAATCCTTGTTTTTCATCATTGACAGCCAGACTTAGCATTGATTCAGCATGTTGAAATGAACAGGCGTCGTGTATGTGAATTATTATGATGACGTTCTCTAAGGTCCAGGAACACTGGGTGAGCTATACAGAGAAAGTGGACCACATGGTAGAGCAGTCTTTACGGAGCAACATCAGGAGCTCCATGAAGAGGTTCTCCAAGGCCATCGTTGGTGACAACAAGAAATCGCCAAGTGCCCTGTTCAAAGTCCTGGTAGCGCTGCGGCAGGAGGGTCCGAACACCACACCAAAGGTACCAGATGGATTCATATAAAGATTAGGTCATCTAACGAAGAAATGTATCCACATGATGGGATACAGCAAGATCTGTGTCTGATCAAGTCTTATTCAGACACCAAGTCAGCCATTTTCCCAATGTGTGTGTGTGTGTGTGACAGATCGTGTTCTCCCCGAAGCTCGAGGAGCTCACCAAGCTTGTGGACATCATGCCTCAGCTCATCGACACCATCTCGGAGTTTAAACGACTGCCTGAACTTCTCTCCTGTGCCCGCTCACAGACGAATCCCATTCACGTCAACATCGGTAAACATTTCCTTTTTCCTATCCAGGGAATCCGTTCCACTTTTCCAAGAGTGAATGAGAATTATGGAATTACACACAGTGATTATTATACATATATATATATTTGACCGCGTCTGGTCTGTAAGAACGCAGATTCATTTTTCCCTAAATGAAAAAATATAAGGATAATTAAATAGACCAAGTCCTAAATCATGTGGATTGAAATTTTTTTCTTTTTCTTCTGTTATTCCACCACTTTTATCAAAATCATGATGTTCCTGTTTTATATCACATTGTTCAAAATATGTCAGCAGAACTGCTTTGATGTAATAGGAGACGTGTCAGTAAAATAGTAGAATCGTTATATAGGTTGAAATTGTGAGAAGGAGTATTAGGGACAAGGATAAGCAAAAGGCTTTTTTTTCATGTTTCATTTCCAGAGCCAAGTCGAAATGTCGAGAATGAAGTCAAATCAGAGGAAGATTTTTGTTTCAGGTTTTGCATTTCTGTGCCTCTATCGGCGAACAGTCGCTGCAGTCATCCTCCCAAGCGTGTATTAGATGTGATGAAGTAGTCTGCTATCACTGTGGGCTCGTAGTTTGTTCTGTAGGCCTCCATCAACACTACGTAACCACTAAAACCATCAATACAACCATTGATGACAACGCCGCACGTCTTCAGCCCATATTTCGAGTTTATTCTCGAAATGCAGAATAAAAAAAAAAATTTCTTCTCTGACTTAGTCCGACATTATTCTCGAAATGTTGACTTTATTCTCGATTTGAAATATGAACAAAAAAAAATCCTCCTCAAGTTTTTTTTCTTTCTCATGTCTTGCCTTAATACAACTTGGTGAAATTGTCATTCACTAACAACAAAGCTGCATAAGAAACTTTACCTTCATAGAAACGGTGGCTTCCATTTGTGTCGCTATAGGTTTCTTTTAGCTTTTTAGTATCGTACCTGTCTTCTTTGACCCTTCAGAGCAAGACGAGGAGATCAGGAGTATTCAAGCTGCCATCGCTGCAGGGATGGCCGCCAATGCCAGCAACCTGATAGCCTATTTGAATATCTGGGACAAATACAGAGACATCTGGGAGATCAACAAGGAGAACTTTGTGCGACGCTACAACAAACTACTCCCATCGGTCACCTCGTTTGATGCAGATATTTACAGGTACTGCATGATCAGACCAAAGATGTCCACACCAGCGATATCTACAATAATAGCTGTTCAGCCAGGGCATATGTTTACATTTAAGGACATTAAATTATGTGTAAACACACAGTAAAACTTAAAATGATCTCTCTTCTGTCTGACGTTAGTGTCCGTCAGACAGAATCCCCCAGCTGGTTTAATTCTGTCATCAGGCAGAGTCTCCCGTTTTCTCATATATATTTGATTGATGATTATTATTACATGTATTTCAACAAAGCAACAGATTGAAGAAAGGCCTGTTGAGTGCACAGCAAGACGGTCCGCTTTCCTGTGCACAACGAACGCTGCAACCTCGCCGAGCACAATCGTATTCAGAGGACTGACGAATATAAAATTCTCTGTCCTGAATTCCTAACCCTCACTGCCCCATTGAATAGTAATTCAACCCTGGGGTCCGACAGAAGCTGGAAGTCACCTTTTTTGTATAGAAAAGAAAAATTGAAATGTAAAGAAAAAATTAGATAAAGTAGTCGACCAAAATATTTAGATTAAGGGCTCTGGAAAGGTTCTCATACCTTTTTGGACTTTTTATATTGGAATTATCTACCAGCTACTTTGTCATAAATGATAGCTACTAAACTTTTCTGTGAGGGCTGGAAGCTGAAGGATCCTTCAACGGCATTTGTAACGGGTGCCTCTGGGAAATTTGCTATCATAGAGTGGACAGAGTGTCTAATTTGTAGGTATAAAACGTATTGGAAGGCTGCTCAGATGGTGGAAAAGTGTTTTTTTGAAGATGTAATTTGTGCTGCGTTTTTCACGCTTCCACATATAGAACAATATCACTGAATCTTGAGAATTAAAAAGAGTTCTGGGCATAAAAGTTGGTATGGATTGAAAAAAGGGATTAAAAGTTAGGGAGAGCATTTCAATTCATTTTGACAACGTTTATATGGCCAACGAGGGATGTAGATAGGCGTGGAGAGCTTGACATGATTTAATAATGCAATAACAGTTTCCTTTACCCTTAAATTTTGATTTAAGGGTATGATTTTGTTGAGTAAGTCCTCACATAGTTTAATACGCAATAAATTCTGCTTATGGAGTAGGAGTTTCTCAATAATCATGGATACTGCCGCCTCTTGTGTGAGGATCCAGGATCCAGGGATCCATTCTTGAACCCTTACTCTTCAGCATTTACACGCCGCCACTGGGTCGTATTATAAACAGGTTCCTTCACATTTTTCATTAAAAAGTAGAAACTCTAAATGAGCTCAAACAAAACAGTTGAGTTGGTCATTAAAAGGTTAAAAGCATACTTGTTATTTCCTTGTAATTCTAACCCCAAGTTGGATAAACGTGTGAATGAATGTATTGTTGTGCATGACAAGGTAAAATGTCCCTGTTGCTTCTTCTTCACACCCAGGTACACCGAAAAGGCCAATAGTATAGAACAGGAGGAGACGGTTCTGAACATCAGGTTTGTCAATCTGGACTGTTCACCCCTCAAGTCCTCCTTGGTGCAGCACTGCATCGAGTGGCAATCCAAGCTAACGGAGCTGCTCAGCAACATTGCCAGCAAATGCCTAGAAGAATTTGTGGCCCAGCTGCAGGAGAAAGCAAAGAGGTGGGTAGACAAGGGAAGGGACTCGATCACTGAGGTTTGTAGGTGGGGGTCTTTTGAAAAGGCTGTAATGTCTTCATCAAAGACTGGGTTAAAGTGGTATTTGGCAGGTGGTAGCACCCCATTAATTCTGGTGTAGTGGCTAGTTCGGTTAAGAAAAGCCAGGTAAGGGGGCAAGAACCCCATTAGAAGATAAGGAAAATGGGCCCCCCCATAAATTGCTTGTAGTAGTGTTACATTTTACATTGATAATCTTAAACCATGAAGGCAATATCCAGTGCAGCCCCAAAACCCCATAGCACCCAAAAGGGCCCCCTTCTAGCTACCTGTATGACAGCTAAAACCTTAATATTTATCACAACACAATATTTTGATTGTGTCAACATTTGCGTGTGAAACTTCCAATCACATATATTTATTGAAGTCGTAGGAACGCTCTCCTCTTCAACCCTTTGTGTCTGATTAGGTACAGAGGAAATATATAATTGAATGCATTTACTGTATTTTCTTCTATATTTTGAGTTGAGAAGAAATAAGAGTAACAAGAAAACTAAAAAAAAGTGAGAAAAATATTTAGTTATTTTTATTAAACCAGTTTGGGTTTTTTTGGGGATAATATAAATGTAATAACACAGTAATAGCAGGTTAATACACGTATGGCATAGGAAAAATAGCTTATTAGGATAAAGACTAAACCCAGTTGGCAACGGGGTGGTGTGAGTGATTTCTGGTTTTGTTCATGTGACTCTTTAGGATGAAGGAACAACCACAGTCACTGGAGGAGCTTGAGAGGAACAAGAAATACTTGAATTCTCTCCGGGGGGGATTGTCTGGGATGCAAGCTAAGATTCCACCCATCAATAATCAGTTTGCTATCCTGGACAAATACGAGGTCTCCCTGGAGGACGACGTAAGTAAATCACACATGAGCAACAAGAGAACCCAGGAAGGATGTACGAAAGATGCAAACCCTCCAAATGCTCCTTCTAAACGTGACTTTGTTGACCCGCAGGTGCAGGAAATGTTGGACGGGCTGAATGACACGTGGGTGTGGTTCCAGCAGGTTATGATTGACACTGACGAGATGCTACAGGAGCATGAGGAGAAGTTCAAGGATAGACTCTTCGTCTCCTCTGAAGTGATGAAGACCAAGATCAAGACTTCTCTGCAGGAGTTCTGCGACACAGGTCACACATTTGCTCGCTCGCTCTCTCTCTCTCTCTCTCTCTCTCTCTCTCTCTCTCTCTCTCTCTCTCTCTCTCTCTCATAGACTCATATACATTTTGAGTCTATGCATTTATCACAGTGAAAAATGCATAGCCTCAAAATCTCAAAGTGCTAGCAAGTGCTAATGTAGCAACCCATCAACATTTTTCATCATCATTATCATCATCATCATCATCGTCATCATCATCACCACTTTTGGCTCCTGACTTTCCCCCTTGTTATTGGATACAATCTCATTTTTTCTCTTTTTTCTCTTTTTTCTCTTTTTTGTCTCTTTTCACTTTTTTGTCTTTTTTCACTTTTTTGTCTTTTTTGTCTTTTTTGTCTTTTTTGTCTTTCTTCTCTTTTTTCTCTTTTTTCTTGTTATTGTGTAAGAGGTGTGAGTATGGTGGCCCGGATGTTCACATGACACATCTGGTCAGTTCTACATAATCATATATAGATGTTAGACATTGACAAGATGTGAAAGAAATGTTTTGCCAAAGGTAAAATAAATTTTTGGTGAACAAAATTACAAACGTAAAAACACACCAACAAGATGTGTGACACCCACAACAAATCTTCAAAATGCACGTCAGACAGAAAAGGTCAGTGCTGAACACAGGAAGCGATCGTTGTTGACCATTTGTGTCAATCAAACAGTTGCACGTAGCCTCGGTTCGGTCAAACACTTAAACGTCCCAAATTAGTATTCTCTCAGCGAAATGTTTACGAAACACAGATGAAACCTCTTTTGTACCGTCGTGAAGTATTAAAACCATCTGAAAATTAGACTAGAGAAAGTTAAAAAAAAAGAAAGTGTAATACCGCACCAGTATCAACTTCATCAGTGAACAAACTCAGAAAAAAAATCTGAGGCCCTCCTTGACACAGGAAGTAATTTTTTAACCACGTAAACCCATCACTTCCTGTTTATAGCACTTTCCCTTTCCATCCGATGTGCAGCTTGTAAATTTGTATTGCCACTGGTAAAAATATCGTTCATACTCTCATCGTTTTCTTTACCAGAATGTACCAGTGTTAGAGCGTTTCACATTTTGTATTTTATTTTCTGATTTTGATGCCGTATATATCTATAATGCGGGTGATTGATATGATTCGCATTTCACATAACAATTACATTTAATTGCACATTTACAATTTTGGATTATTTGTGTTTTGATCTTTTTTTTCCCCCCGCAAATATTGTTTATTACATCAGGATAACAGTTGATAAAGAACATTTTTGCACTGATTTGTAATCAGCAATTTAAAATGTCACTTGCCAAATATATATATATATATTGCAATATCCATATTGCATTGATTTGTGAGTTTTTTTAACACATGTGACTTTACCTACGTTTTTCCATGCGTATATCCAGGTCCATTTGGGAGTGTGCTGGACACTGAGTTGGCCTTAAATCAAATAGCAGCGCACCGCAGCCACCTGGAGGCTCTGAAACAGGAAGAGAACACCATCCATCAGGGGCTGGACTTCTTTCAGATCGAGCAACCCACATCTAGAAACCTCCAGCTGATGGAGAAGGTCTGACCCGACACTGGTGCTCTTACTATCTTTACACAAGCTCATGCAGATCTGACTGACGGATGTTAAATCCCAAGAGGAATACAGTAACAATTGTGGTTGAGGCGTTAATTTGGGGCAAAATGTTTGAAAATAAAGTATTTGAAAATATGATTTGATGTAAGATTAGTAGGAAATTATCAGGATATAAAAATCCCAATATGCCAGAATGGATTTTGAATGATATAGTTCTTGTTGTAGATGCTAACCATGTCACAGTAACGCCAAATGCATCTAATGATCGAGCTTTTGTTTGTGCACGTGTTTGATTGGGCCTGCATGTTTCTTACAGGACATTGACAACCTGCAGCAGATCTGGGAGATTTCAAAGAGCTGGAATGCCAACTGGGACATCTGGAAGGTTGGTCAGTTTACAGACCTGAAGACAAAGGAAATGGAGAACACAGTACAGGACATGTCCAAAAAAATCAACAAGCTCAGCAAAGAACTAAAGGTCAGTCCTGCAAGAGATAGGATTTAGCTGCCTTCAGGCTGTCATAGGTCTCCTGTGATAGGTCCATAGGTCGTTAGCTTAGCTTAGCTTTGGTTTCAGTGCTGTGTGATCTAGAAGCTATACTAAAAGAAATACATAATTTTATGTTATGTGATTAAGAAAACAAATAAAATAAGGAATAAAAGTCGGTGGGAGGACACATGATGTCGGTCAGGGTCAAATATTTCATGTGATCATGTGATAACTTCTGCTGTGTGTCTTAAATGTTAGCTCTTGGGTTCTACAGATTCAAATCGTGAGCTTTCACGTACGCTCCAGTCAGAACCGTGTCTTTGTCTGATTGCAGGGCAAAGATTGGGAAATAGTTTCTTCCACCAAGAACAAGATTAACCATTTCAAGCACATCATCCCTCTGATTAATGATCTGAAGAACACGGCCATTAGGGACAGGTACGTACAACAACCCCCTCACTGAACTGGTGCCCCCCTTCTGTTTACCGTTGTATTATTGTGTTTCCCTGGTTACAGGATTTATGTTCATTTCCTGAGATTAGGCTTTCTGAAACATAACTCCTAAACTTTTATTTAATTGTTACCGTTAATATGTTTCCACCAGACTTTATTCTTTCTTCCCATCAACTGGAAAGGTCTGTTTTGGATATTTTGGAAATTTTTTAGAATTTCATTTATAATTTTCCCATGAAAATGTAAAATTTTATCAGACATGCAAATAACAATGAAACTTAAAAACATTTTCTGTAAAGCTGTGCTTCTTCAGTGCAGACGATGATTATAGCAGGCTCGCTTTTTCTTCAGCTGGTAACAAACCTTGCTTCCATACCAACCTTCTTTCAGGCACTGGAAGCAGATCAGTGAGGAGCTGCGGTGCAATTTTGACCATAGAAGCCCCGACTTCACCCTGGAGAAGATCATGAAGTTGAACTTTGACAAGCATGCCGTCAAGATCTGTGACATCTCTGGAGCTGCCAGCAAGGAACTCTTCATAGAACAGGTCCACTTTCTTCTTCTTCTCAAGACTGATGCTCAGTGGGCTTCCTCTGCCTCCATTCATTCTAATTAAGATCTAACAAGGCCCGCCCCCTTTTTCTACCTTGCCTGTAGGCTTGTTATATCCCTGAAAAGTCTGGTCGGTAATGGAATCATCATTTTTACTGTATGGAATGGAATCAGACTTTACTGTAGCAGTTCATATTTTACTCAATAGGGGGCGCCGAAGACTTTTTTTACCAAATAAACTTCCTAACATAGTTAATATTTGGTTTGTTATATATATATATATATATATATATTAACGTTACTCTTTCTGTTTGATATTGAAGGGTCTGGAGGGAATTACGAAGACGTGGGAGGATACGTTCCTGGACATAATAGCTTACAAAGATGAAGGCCACCACACACTGAGGTGAGAAAGTGACTGGAAAGTGTCAAAGATATCAGTATAAGGAAAGATTTCATTCTATTGTAAAAAGTTCTTCATTAAAAAAACGTGCCAAAGTGAAAATAAGATATTTATTTAACTGGCGTAGAAAGCTAGAAAACCGACAACCTGAAAGCGTTTCACCTTTTCTGTAAACTGTAAAAACCATCAAAGGCTGGATTTCACTGTCCCTCCCGGTTTCTCTCAGAGGAACGGAGGATGTTTTCCAGGCCCTGGAGGAAAACCAGGTTGCTTTGTCCACCATGAAGGCGTCTCGCTTCGTCAAAGCATTTGAGCAGGAGGTGGACACCTGGGAGCGTCAGCTGTCCCATGTGTTGGAAGTCATTGAGATGATCCTCACCGTTCAGCGTCAGTGGATCTATCTGGAGGTACCGACCTCATCGGATGGTCATCGCCTTACCGTTTGGTTATCCTCCAGAGTTTTCTATCATTATTGTTATTATCAGATCATGTCACCATACAGACAGACTTCTGATGGTTCCTGCGCCTGTTTCCACACTGGAGGCGCGTGTTTGAGGTCCGTTCTAGCTTCAGTGTTACAACTGTCTTTATACGGGATGCGTTTAGGAACAATAGTGAGTGTGGGTCAATCGCTCAGACCGATACAACATAACTGGAGCTAGGGTTTGAATCGGAGAAACTCTACTTCCATCCAACCTTTATCTGTAACCACTTATCCTGATCAGGGTGGCAGGGGGGGCTGGAGCCTATCCCAGCTGACGTTGGATGAGAGGCGGTGACGCCATATTGAGTCAAACAATGACTCACGCTTACATTTCACAATCAGAGGTTAATTTAGTGTCCCCAATTCTCCTGTATGGCATGTTTTTGAAGTGTGGGAGGAAGAAAAGGAAACATTTACACCACAAACATTAGATGGATAATTATCAAAGTTTCTGTGATTAACTTTCTTGTTTATTTTATTTAATTTTTTTCGAATGTCAGGATTTATTTATTGAATTATTGTTGAACTATTATTCCTTCACGTAAGTGTTTATTTCCACCTCACTGCTGTCTCACATGTGGGTGTATATGGGATCTACTTGCAGGTATGAAGTCTCTGGTATGGGTTGTTGGAAGTTTGATCTGTTTTCAGACTGCTGGTTACATAAAAGTCCCTTAACTGCTTTCAGAAAGATTTTGTGGATTGTTTGGGTGCCGGGGAAGATCCAGACAAAATGGGTTTTCGTCAGTATTGAGAGATGTTGCAAGAACTACTTACCTGATTTCCTTAAAACGAGGAGGGGGACATTGGACCAGGATAAACAGACATGGCTGGAAAAGTTAGAATTTTTGGAGATTTGCTCTCTGTTGAATTTCTATTCTGACGTATTTCACCCTTCGCTCCAGAACATTTTCCAAGGAAAAGACATCCGGGAGCAGCTGCCTCGGGAATGCCAGGAGTTTGAAATTGCAAGTGCTACTTGGAAGACCATCATGGGCATTCTGCATAAGGACAACAACGCCCTGAAAGGAACGCACCACCCTGGTATGACGGCATAGCTTACGTTCCTTTAAAGACTCACAGTCTGTGTATGTCGTAGAAATCCATGTCAGGAATGAAAATCAAACATGTTTGAAGGATGTTCTGCATTATATTGAATTTTATACCTGAAATTAAGACTGAAATGATATAAAACATCTGTTCAAACAAACATTTGAAGGCATTCTATCATGTAAGAGAAAATGTGCGAATGACGACTTAATCAGCCTCTCTCCTCTCCTTCCTCTCCCTCCTCTCCCTCCTCTCTCTCCTCTCCCTCCTTCAGGCTTGCTGGAGGATCTCACGGAGATAAGCAACAAGATGGAGGAGATCCAGAAGGCCCTGGACATGTACCTGGAGACTAAGAGGCAGATCTTCCCAAGATTCTACTTCCTGTCCAATGATGATGTACTGGAGATCCTGGGCCAGTCACAGAATCCGGATGCCATGCAGCCTCACCTCAAGAAGTGTTTCGACAACATCAAGCAACTGCGCATTGACAAGGAGGGAAACCTGGCGATGGTTAGTGCGACGCTAATACTGAGAAAGAGGAATATAGTCAAGACACGATTACTGAACATTACATAATTACATAATTGTTGATGTTTATTTCCCTGAAGTTCTTTAGTGCGTTAGATCATCACGAAATCTTGTAATAGAAAAAACTATTTTATAGTCTACCTCTCTACCTCTATGAACCTTTATCCTTTTTTTAGCCGACAGAAAGGGTCTATCCCTGAAAAGTGCCCATAATTACGATTAATAATCCCAAACAGTCCATATGGACTCAACTTAACTATTTCGATGAAGTCAGCAGTCTGCTGTAGGATCAGATCCCATAATGACTCCATGATGAAGATAAATACACTTAACTAGTTTTCTGAGCTCAGGAATGAAAGAAGACAGATTTCCCCGTCTTGATCGATGCGACACATCTGGATTTAAGGTTCGGGGTTACGGATGACTAACTCTTCCACAAAAAATCTCCTCCTAGTGGGAAAAATATGAACTTTTATCTTGAAATGATATATATCTATACAGTGTAGCTCTCCGTATGTATGTGTACAATTTGAAACTAATTGACTCAAGGAGTTCCATCCTGTATATATAATATTTTACTAAAATAGATCACATTTTACTCATTTGGCGGGGACGCCCTTTTACGAAGGACAATTTTTCTCAGACATAACTTCCCAACGGTCCGATTTAACCCATAAATACCTCAAAGGAACCGCCCAAACAGATCTAACTTGTATTTGTCATATTCTACTGTAATGGTTGACATTTCACTCACTAGGAGGCTTTTTGGGCTTTTTTGGGCTGATCCTAGAGCATAGTGCTCACTTCATAGAAATAGTCGTATGAGATTATCAATGAGTCACATTTAATTTGTGGCGTTCAATCAGGGGGATTTCTTGTACAACGCAGGGGATTGGGAACTTTTCGGGGATATGCCCTTGCTATCAGGAATGACAGCGTAGGCCTAGTTTACTAGACTCAAAATCACTTTCAAAAACCTTCAACTTGAAACTCTATTCAGATTCCACACATCCAAAGGCGTGCTGACGGCGGGTGTGTTTCTCTTTCATAGCTGGCCCGACAGCCTGTTGCCGTCGGGATGTTCTCCGCTGAAGGGGAGTTTGTGGACTTCGTCAATCCGGTGGAACTGGGCAGACCTGTGGAGGTACAGCACTGATGATTCGGATTTTGATCATGATGATAAAACCACTAAATCCAAATGTGGTCAAAACACGCCAGATGGGTAAATTGGAGATTGTTAGCGCCATCTTGTTTTGTGCGTATGTAGATCTGGCTGTGTGATGTTGAGAAGATCATGAGGGCGACACTGAAGGATCGTCTGGTCGACTGCATTGCCGCCCTGAAGAAGATGCTAAAGAAGAGGAACAAATGGGTCAAAGATTGGCCCGGACAGGTATGGATTTTTAAAATAACTCCACAACTATCAGGTGTATTTGCATGACTTTGGTATAATGGAAAAGTGAGAGCTGAAATAATTTGTTTAATGATGCTGAAAACAGTGTTTTTCGTTAAAAAAAAAGTATTTTGATTAAACCAAAATTATATTTTCATTATATACCAAAATATTGTTATTTTCTGTGTTTGATTTAACAAACAATACCAATATTGCTATCCTTAGTTGATTTTTTTTTTTAGATAAAAGAGGCTCATACTTCATTATCTTACACTAACAGAATGAAACAGAACAATTACTGAATTCGCTCAGAAACTTTAAATAACTCAAATTCAACAGAAATGCTACAGCGTTCATGTTACTCTGCACAGTTTTTGTGGGATGGGACCGGGTCGACAGACAATGGACCCAAAATGTCCCAAAAAGGAGGTTTAGATCCCAGAGAGGGATCTAAAATGCTGTATATGTCCACTAGAGGGAGCTATTGCAAGTACTACAGCCATTGACTCTGACATAAATCAATGTTTATATTAAAATTGGGAATTGTTCACTTAAAAAAAAATACAAAAACGAGGTAGGAAACCAAGTTATGGGCCTGTCGTGAAGAAGAAGTAATAATAATAATAATAATAATACATTTAATATTTAATGCACTTTACATTTGGATCAAATCTCAAAGTGCTACAAAGTCAAAGCAGATAAAAGCATCAATAAAAAAATAACTATATAAAAGCCTGACCAAAAAGCAGCAATGTTAATTTAAGATTATAGGTTCTGCTAAAAAGGAAAGGTTTAAGTCCTTTTTTAAATGTGTCAGTCGTCTGTGGAGCCCTCAGATGAAGTGAATTCTCCATCTTTTTTTTTTTTCTATCAGTAGTGGTAATGAAAGATATACGCTGGAGTAATAAAAACCTGGGTGTCTCCCAATTTTTGCTCGACCGAATATTTCCTCTCTCTATTTCCATTTTTTGAACTCTTTCATGTCATTAAGTTATCATTGTAACATCGTGCTTCACGAACATCCTGGTCCCAAAGTTATAGACTCCTCTGGTTCAGGGGTTTAAAAGATAATACACTTAGAAATAGCAGTAGCTCAAAACGAATGAATCTGTTTCTTTCTTCCCTGTTTTATTCAAATGTGAGTTTCTCATCTGTTCTAGATGCTGATCACAGCCAGTCAGATCCAGTGGACCACTGACGTCACTAAAGCTCTCGCCACCTGCAAGGAGAAAGGCGATAAGTCTGCCCTCAAGTCCATGAAGAAGAAACAGGTTGGGTTTTTGTGGAATATTATTAAAATAACACATTTTTATACTGTACCAGTCCAGAGTTTGAACCCACCCTCTCACTCGTGAAGACTTTTTTTAAACATCGGACGTTAGAACTGTGGAATAACGCAGCTGGAACAAGCCGCAACAGAACTCTAAGAAGATATCACTGTGATCAGAATGAATTACGTCACTTTATTCAGGATACTTTCTAATTACTGAACTCATCAAAATAATATGGTACCTTATGCAATGCATTTGAATTAAATATGAGAGGAGGAATATTCAGCACTGAAAATACGGACGGTCATTGAACACAACACGGTACGTTAACGGCTCAACGCCTTCAACCAGATCACTTTTTCACGAACGTTTCACACAGATTTGTTCATTTATTTACGTTATTGTTAGCCTCTAAATCTACCATTGACTCCAACAAACTCTCTCATACCCCTTTTCGGCCGAGCTGGTTCCAGGGCTAGTTCAAAGCCAGTGCCTGACTTAGCACCATTTCTTTTCTTTTTGAGAGCCTAAGCACCAGCTCCTGGCTCTCAAAGCTGGTGCCAGACAAGAACCAACTCTTTGCTGGTCTAGAGCCAGGAACCCATTATGTCATACAGTGACGTAATTGCGCAGCTCTGACTTGGCTTCCTGCCTATGGAATAGCAAACAGGTTCTTAGGAGGTGCTTGAGTTGAACCAACTAAGCACTGGCACTAACACCAGGTTATTGTTGGTGGAAAACTGGTATCAGTAGTAGCTGTGAAATACTCTTGAACCGTCTCTGAAAACCGACAGAGTTTCAAGAGAGCGCTTTGACACAATGTGACATCGCCGCTCCAAATAGCTTTTTTATTACTTTATTTTATTAAAAAGGCTGTTTGTTTTCTCAGGTCTCCATGCTTCGGGGCTACTCAGAAGCCATTCGTGGGAACCTGTCCAAAGTCCTGCGTCTGAAGATCGTGGCTCTGGTCACGGTGGAGGTTCACGCTCGGGACGTCATCGACAAACTGGCCAAGGCCGGCTGCAACGACGTCAACGCCTTCGAGTGGCTCTGCCAGCTGCGATTATACTGGGATAAGGTGTGCTAGATTCTAAGGAGAAATGGGAGGGGCTTTCAGAGGTGGGGGTGGACACCCTGTAATTAAGATGGTCTTTTTTTCAAATATTTTCCAGTGCCTTGATGATAGTTCCACTGCATTCATATTTGCCCACGGTTCAAACAGTTGAATGTCCAATTCTGCCTTTTTTGCGTTATTAACTACGGAGACAATAAACATTTTCAGACATAAGAGGATCACCTCTTAGGTATTCGGCTCAAGTTACGAAAGTTTATTTTGTTTCTTCTCCCATCAGGACGAGGCCGACTGCATAATCCGACAAACCAACACACGTTTCAAGTACGACTACGAGTACCTGGGCAACTCGGGGCGTCTCGTCATCACCCCACTCACAGACAGGTCACAGGGAAATATTCAATCGACTCATCGATATGTTTTTGTCCTATTTTATGTAGATAATATTGAATATTTAAACCGAGGATCAGACAAATGAATGATTCCTTAATTCCCGCGAGGATTCACTACAGATTTGATTATGTCTTTTCATCTAATACTCCATTTCTATTGGACAGCATCTCATATATTTCTTTTTAAAGTCATGAGATCATTTTACAAATGGAATATTATGGAAAGAATGATTATAAACTCGCTCTTAACCAAAAACATATTTCGATCATTGTGTCTGTTTATTACTAGTAATCTTCTTCGTCTGTGTTCAGGTGTTACATGACCCTGACCACGGCGCTCCATCTCAATCGGGGGGGCTCCCCCAAAGGCCCAGCTGGTACCGGGAAGACGGAGACGGTGAAGGACTTGGGCAAAGCTTTGGGCATGTACGTCATCGTAATCAACTGCTCCGAAGGTCTCGACTACAAATCCATGGGACGCATGTACTCTGGGCTGGCACAGGTAGGACAGACGAGGGATTGTGCTGACGGTGTTCCAAAGTTGAAATCATAAAAGCACTGATGTCAAAATACACAACAAGCGATCATTGGATGGTGATATAGAGACGAAGACGGAGCTCATCAGCTGCAGACAGTAAAACTTTAATGAGTCACATTTAAGGGAGGGATTCAGGGAATGTTTGGTTCCATATTTCTGACACTAGAGGGACATTTATCTGCATAATTGTGAGGCCATAACTTCTCAACTGTTGGTCCGATTTAGTCCAAACCTGTTGCATATGATTCGAATCGAGGAGCTCTATCTTGTACATGTCATATTTCACTCTAAAAGTTCATATTTTACTCACAAGGGGGGGCTTTTTTACTGGGAAATGTGGATTTACCTTTACTTTTTATTTGAGGAGTTAAATCAGGCGGATGTCTTGTACAACGCAGGGGATTGAGGACTTTTTTGGGATATACACTTGCTGTGGGTGATGATAGCTTAGCTTTGAAAACAAACAGAATATTTAACAAATTAATCACAAATGTCGGACAAGGAGAAGGAAGAAGCAAAATGCTCTTCGAGTGCTTCCGTACCTTCACTTTACCTACTTATCATAACCTTATACGTAATTTACTCTCTTTTCACAATACATCATCTTCATACAATGTGACATTTGTCTTCCGTTGTGTTTTTGCTGAGCAGACGGGAGCGTGGGGCTGCTTCGACGAGTTCAACCGCATCAACATCGAGGTGTTGTCGGTGGTGGCCCAGCAGATCCTCTCCATCCTGTCCGCCCTCTCAGTTGGCCAAACCAGGTTCGTCTTTGACGGAATGGACATACGTCTGATCAAGACATGTGGCATCTTCATCACCATGAATCCCGGTGAGGCTGCGCTCGCCTGAGCGCGCGTGAGCTACAACTTGTGCTGGTGGAACATTTTCATGAAAATGTTACCGTTCAGCGTTGCTGATTAGAATCATTTCTCTCCGTTTTGTGGTTTTTCCCAGGATACGCCGGTCGTACCGAGCTTCCAGACAACCTCAAGTCCATGTTCAGACCCATCTCCATGTGTGTGCCGGACTCTACTCAGATCGCTGAGATCATATTGTTTGCAGAAGGCTTTGACAACTGCAAGGTACGGCTACCCGGACAACTAGAAGTGTGCTGGAAAAACAAGTCAAATGGAAAAGAAGATGAAATCGGAAAAACAGTAGAAGAAGTTCTAATCCTTATGTTTAGAGTTGGGGGATTAGAAGATAGGATGCTGGTACAAACTGGTCCTAACCATGTCACTCTGCCTCTCTCTCTGACTGTGTCCTCATAGCTCCTGGCGAAGAAGGTGTTCACCCTGTACTCCCTGGCGGTGCAGCAGCTATCTAAGCAGGACCACTATGACTTTGGCTTACGAGCGCTCACCTCCTTACTTCGCTATGCCGGGAAAAAGCGCCGCGTTTGCGGCAACGTTCCCGATGAAGAAGTGGGTATTTGTGTATTGGCCACGAAGAGAACACTTTATAATTTAATCGCAGTTTAAAGGAGGGACATAAAACACAGTCAAATAAGTATATTAAGAAAACGCTTACGTTTCAAATACATAAGCTGTGCAGTCAGTTTCATTCTGTCCTTTTATTCTGCTCTCCCTGGACGCTTGCGTTCACTTTTGCAGATGAACAGTTCTTCAAACGATAGACAAAAGCTTCCAGGGGAAGTCTGAATGTTTACCGCCTCACAGAAATATGGAAAAAATGATATGCGCTGGATGCTAACTTATAATTAGAATTGCCATATACGTGCTAAAGTATTTACCATGGGGCGCGACCATAAACAAAAAAAAAAAACAAGTCTGTACTAGTAAAGTGTTTCACTAGACATATGTTTGTCAATTAAACTTGAGAACGTGTTTGAATGTGTTTTAATATCTTTGGATGATAGAGAGAGGTGAACACTTGGCGCTTCTCTTTACTTTAGGCGGATCATATACCTATTTTCACAACAATGTGCATCTGTAACATCTGTCCTTCCAAATGAACTACACTCTTCATTAATTGTTACCGAATCTGTCCTCAGATCCTGCTCATGGCCATGAAGGACATGAACGTTGCCAAACTGACTTGCAGTGACTTGCCACTGTTCAACGGGATCACCCAGGACTTGTTCCCTGGTGTGGAAACACCCGTCATCGACTACGGCAAAGTATGTAAAAAGCTGACATCAGCGTTCCTTGTATTTTAAGAGACATATTTCTTTTGCTACATTTTCTCTATTTTCATATTTACATAGAATTTCTCTCACCAACACTGAAACTGGTATGCTCAGCAGAGTTAGACAACGCCTGAACATCACCATGCTGCGTTATAACAAGTCTCTCTGTCTATTATAATATTCTGGAGTCAATTGGAATTAATAGATGTGGAACAAGAAAAGCACCCAGAGAGCGCAAACCATCGCCCAAAGCACAACAGAGCCCAAGTTAGAAATAATTGCGGAAAAATTTCGAGCAAATCCGTCCATTAATTAAGTAGTTATAGCCAAAAAAACTAAAAAAAACTCCACAATGGTTCAGAAAAAAGTTATGACATTCAGCATAATGTCGCCCAAATGTAATCAAATCTAGATTTGATCTAAATTTGATCACATTTAAAAAGTCAATGTAAATGGTTTGTTTGTTTTTTCTGTACAAACAAACCATTTTTATTAAAATGACAACTACATCTTGGTTGAGCTTGGCTCTTGGAGTTCGGTATCTGCCCTGGTAGACTCAACTCCATCGGGCATCACCCTGACTGACCATCTGTCATGTCATATCATCTCATGTCATCCCATGTCATCTCATGTCATCTGATGTCGTTCTGATGTGGTTCTGATGTGGTTCTGATGTCGTTCTGATGTCGTTCTGATGTCGTTCTGATGTCGTTCTGATGCAGCTGAAGGAGGTTATTGAGGCGGAGATCCGTAAAAGCGGGTTGCAGGTGACTCCTTTCACCTTGACCAAAGTCATCCAGCTTTATGAGACTAAAAACTCCCGACACTCCTCCATGCTGGTGGGAAAGACAGGCTGCGGGAAGACCGTCACCTGGAGGATCCTTCAGAACTCAATCACCGCCATGTACCAGAGGAAAGAGCCCGATTTCCAGCATGTCCAGGTGGGTGTCGGTGGAAAACAGTTCCTACAATGTGATTTAATTTTGATCTACTGCTGACCAAACTAAAAATAATGTTCAATTTATACGTACAAGACGGTTAAATGTACACAAATGATCTTATAAAAACAGCTGTGGCACTTGAAGGAGTAGTTTTAAATTTCAACCCTCAATAAAGTTGTTTTTTTTTCACTTTCATTCCTTGTCCTCCTGTGGCTCATCAGGTTTATCCTCTGAACCCCAAGTCGGTGAGTCTGGGAGAGCTGTATGGAGAATACGACCTCACCACTAATGAATGGACCGACGGAGTGCTGTCCTCACTCATGAGGTCAGCCTGCGCAGGTACTGACACTGAAAGTACAGGTGGGAGTTGGTGCATTGTGGGATATATATGCGATTAAATAAGTTCAAAATCCATGAGAACCTCACTAAGCCTTTGTGCAACCATGGCAACAAGTTGTATGCCCTATTTGCACGGGACTCGTATTACCTGAGGACCTCATGTGGTTTAGAAATGACACCCCACTTCTGTGCTTCATGCGGTGCGTGATTTGGGTTACCAAATGTGAAAAGGACCTAGTAGTCCATGTTTTACTCACTAACGGCGGATTTTTCACACAATTACTGGTTTGAAGACAGAACTTCTTAACCATTAACCCTAATTATTACAAATTCTACGCATATGAGTCGCCTTGAGGATATCTGTCTCGTATATATTATACTTTATTCTAAATGTTCATATTTTACTCGCTAGGGGGAGTTTTTTAATTTTTATCTTTTTTACAAAAACACAAAGTGTTTCGGACATAACTTCCGTAATCGCTGGTCCGATTTACTCCAGATTTGGTTTCACATGAATCAATGCGAGGAGATCTTTATTATACTTTACTCTAATATTTTGTGTTTCACTCACCAACGTTTTTACAAAAAGAAATACTGGGTTTTTGGCTGTGGTTGATCAAACTCACACCATTCAGTTCAAAATGCATTTACAATTCTGAAGTGAATCAGGAAAGGTCCAATATTCTTTTCACTCTCTAAAACATTGCCGTCCTTTTTTCTTGATTATAATAATAATAACGATAGATTTGATTTATAAAGCGCTTTTCATAATATTTGAAAAGATTTACAGCTACTCTTGAGTAAAATAACATTTAGATCAGACAAAAAATAAAAATATAGACACAGGCATTTCAAATACAAACAGATAAGAAATTACACACTAATTACACATTAAAAGCAGATTCATCATTTCTCCCTATTAGGTATAAATTCCATGATTTACTTGATCACAGTTTTTAAGTGGATCAGAATAAAAACGCAGATTGAGGAATGTTTTCAACTTTTTCTACTTAATTAGATGAGACTGTTTGAGACATATTCCCTCTATTAAGTGACCTACTGATAGTGATTTTGCTATTTTTCATTCTTAGATGAGAAGCCGGATGAGAAGTGGATCGTGTTTGATGGGCCTGTAGACACTCTGTGGATCGAGAGTATGAACTCTGTTATGGACGACAACAAGGTGCTCACGCTCATCAACGGAGACAGAATATCCATGCCCGAACAGGTGAGAACTCAATTCTAAGTCATATCTGTTCTTTTTGGGACTCAAAGGAAAAGAAAAACGATATCTTTTCATTCTTTTTGTCATAGGTGTCTCTGCTGTTTGAACTGGAAAACCTGGCCCAGGCGTCTCCAGCCACTGTGTCTCGCTGCGGGATGGTCTACAACGATTACAGCGACCTGGGATGGAAGCCTTTTGTTCAGTCCTGGCTGCAAAAGCGACCAAAGGTACAAAGCACCCGCCAATAATGACGCTATATGGAGATTACATTTATTAGATGAACGGAAGATGTCCTTGATGAATAACAGTTTGGGATGTCTGGGATCTTAAGGAATTTTCATGGACGCAGCGTCCACCCCAGATCCTTCATATTAATGCGATAACTTAAGAACTAATCATAATTCAAATTTTATACCCAGGTAGACCTTAGTGTGAAAAGAAGCAGGAATGATTTTTGGAAAGAACAGTTGCATATTTCCGCCACTAGGGGTAGTCTTATCTCCACAATCACAGTTTTTTGGCCATCATTTCTCAGCCGATGATCCTTCAGTCTAAATTTTGTGCACATGAATCGACTGAAGGACATTTACCTTTTACATATAATATTTAACTCTAATATTTCATCATTTCTTTTTTTTTAACAAAAACACTGGTTTTCTGACAGAGCTTCCTAAGGGTCGGTCCGATTTAGTCCAAATCCACCTCTTAAGAACCGCCTCAAGGAGATCTAACTTATATTTGCTATATTTTACTAGAATTGTTCATATTGTTTCATATATAAGGATTTTTTTTACCGTTACTTTACAATTTTATGTCCAATTTTAGACCCATATGAATCTAAACACTGAGACCCATTCTTTTGTTTTTCACTAGAATAGTTAATATTTAGGTCAAGGAGTTTTTTATGGAAACACAGTTTCTAGTCTGTTACCTTCCAACCATAAGTCATTGTGTGTCTGCATTTAGCTCACATGAATTGAAGCTTGGTAATCTATCTTGTTTTACTACTGAGCTCAGAAAAAACATAGTTAACTGTATTTATCTCCATTATGGAGTGATCTCATCTTAGAGCAGACTTTTATGACTTCATAAAACAGCATAGGACTAGTTTTGTTAAATTACTTTCTCGGACCCTCTCTCCTCCTTTCCCTTCTATGGATCTCTTCATTTCTGCACAGGCTGAATTGGAGCATTTAAATAGTCTGTTTGAGACATACATAGAGATCACACTGGACTTCAAGAACAGCAACTGTAAGGAGCTGATCCCCATCAATGAGCTCAATGGAATAATGTCTCTCTGCCGCCTCTACGACTCACTGGCCACAGCCAAAAACGGGGTATGAGTTTAACCTGTGACCTGAAAACTTGTGACATTATCCAACTCCAACCAAGTTCTTTAGAAAGTAGTTTTCAATGTAAGCCTGCCCTCGTTTCAAGGTGAAACTATCAGACACAGAAAACCTGGGACGCATGGTGGAGCTCTGGTTCATTTTCAGCCTCATCTGGTCCATCTGTGCTTCCGTGGACGAGAACGGACGGAAGAAAATCGACAAATTCATACGAGAGCTGGAAAGCTTCCCCATCAAGGTACGCCGTCTGTTACACCTTCATGTAACATGTAACATGAGTCCAATGGCCTCTCTCTCTCTCCTCTTTCTCTCTCTCTCTCTCTCTCTCTCTCTAATGCATTTACACTCTTGACTCTCTAATAACTCGATTGTCAGACTTTCTTCAGTTAACCTTGATACACAAGGTAGTCTACTGGTTATAATGATTGATTGACATGCGGGGGAGCCAGAATTCCTCGCTTTATTATATGATTAAATACCGCTTTTTATAGAGTGATTAAAAGTTTTTCTGCATGTGATATTTATCCCTCAGGACTTTAGGGATTTTCTTTCTTGTTCAGTACTCTGCTGCAGCTTCTGTGGCTGAACTATGACTGTCGAATATATCACATAAATAAATCGTAAGCAGTGATGTCAACCAGAGCCATTCACTCACATTTTACCCAGAAGTAGATTTTGGCATATCCTAGAGGTGATTACATTTTGGTAACGTTACGTGCTTTTGCAGCATTTGAAATGAAATAAAAATAAAATAATAAGTCGTTTGGAGTAGTGTTTGCTGACTTTGATCCTGCCTTTGCTGCTCATAGAAGACGTCCTTTTTGCCGCTCAATCAACCCATAACACAATTATTACAGTACCCTTTTACTCTTGTACGTCTTACAGCTTTAATTTTCTACTGAAATCCTTTTGATCTCTCAATATATTTTTTTTGTTCTTAAGCATGTTGAACTGTCTGCTTTGAAACTGATCCATTTTTCAACCTTGTGAATGCCTCACGGGCATGAAACGGTTAAGATATACTGGAAATAGAATGAATGAATGGAATCAATCTAAATGTATTTCTCTGATAAACTCTTTCAGGACACAGTTTATGAGTATTATGTCGACCTAAAGAACAAAGGCTGGGTTTCTGTAGAGGAGAAGCTACCAAAGGCATGGTGCTACAATGCCAAGTAAGTGTTGTATTTGTTCTTTTTAAGTGTGAGGATGTCTTACTTGTTTCACAGTTAACCATCTCCCTCCAGAAGATTCTAACCTTAGCGCTACATTTGTGTCTCTCTCCTGCAGAGCACCATTCTATAAGATCATGGTTCCTACAGTGGACACTGCTCGCTACAACTTTCTGGTCAAAGCTCTGGTGCTGGGTCACTACCCAGTGCTGCTCACTGGACCAGTGGGGACCGGTAAAACCTCCGTTGCCCAGATCATTCTGCAGGAACTAGATGAGAAGTGGACGGCCCTCACTGTCAACATGTCGTCACAGGTTGTTTTTTTTGTTTTTCCCAGTTTGAGTGTCTGTGTTTGTCAGATGTGAGTCACTCTCCTCTGTCCTACGGAAAGGGACAAGAAAGGTAGTTTTGGTAAATGGTTAAATCAGATAGAGAAAAACGGCACAAGGTAAGCGATAAATAAAATGTATAATTATTATTATTACAAGCAAATTGGAAATGTTAGAATAGAATCTGATAAATACAAGATAGATCTCTTTGAGTCGATTCATCTGCTTCGTATTTGGACTAAATCTAAAACTTTGTGAGATAACGCGCTCCCTAGTGTTGAAATAAACAACTGTCCCTTCCCGAAATCAATCCAGTTCTTCCTCGCACTAAGGTCTATGTGGGCATAACATTTGAAAATGATCCATGAAATAGTTTTTGGGGTTATGTGCAGAAAACAAAGTTTTTCATGACGAAATATTGCTCCCCCTAGTGATTAAAATATGAACTATTAAAGTAAAATATAATATTTACAACATAGATCTTCTTGAGCCAATTCATATTCACTGAATTTGGACTAAATCAGGAAGTTAAGTCCTAAAAATGTTGTTTTTTTTATAAAAAAAAGCTCCCCCCTAGTGTTTAGAGTATGAATTATTAAAGTATAACATAATGTTTACAAGATAGATCTTCTTGAGGCGATTCATTCTGCACAGAACTTCGACTGAATCGGAACAAACAATAACTAATACCACAACCACGACTTATTACGAACCGATGGTGTCGTTTAGGGAATGCGTCTCCCTTATTGTCTCCGTTTCTACCCAGACCACCTCTAACAACATCCAGTCCATCGTGGAGAGCCGCCTGGAGAAGAGAACCAAAGGTGAATTTGTGCCAGCAGGAGGGAGGCGCCTGCTGTTCTTCCTGGATGACCTCAGCATGCCGGCCCAAGACCTCTTTGGTTCCCAGCCGCCGCTGGAGCTGCTGCGCCACTGGATCGACTATGGATTCTGGTACGACCGCCTGAAACAGACCGTTAAGCACGTCAAGGTGAGAAAGAGGATTTGGTGATTATAGACCTTTTTGAGATGAAGATTTGATAATTTTTATGCTTCCTAAGTCCAGAATTACCCATCATCTTTGTTCATGCGTGTTTGCCGTGTTAGGAAATGTTCTTAATGGCGTCCATGGGGCCTCCAGGCGGAGGGAGGACTTGCATTTCTGACCGCCTGCAGAGTCGATTCAACCTCATCAATATGACCTTCCCTCACGTACGTCCTGCTGACTCCTCCTCCTCGTTTCCCTTATTGCTAAAGACTGAATAGAATGAATAGGTGCTTAAATACTGATCAAAAAATGCTTAGTATGCAATTTTCTTTTTCCTTATGTGTTATATTATCCAATAATTTCTCGGCATTCCAAAAGTATCTTATAATCTTCCACCTGTCAAACACGAGGTTGTCTAATTCTAACCCTTAGAAAATTGGAAAAATCTATCCCATTGTCTCCTCTCTTTGTTGTCTTTGATTGAACTTCTTTGCGTGCAGGAGTCCCAGATCAGGCGGATCTTCAGTACCATGATCAACCAGAAGCTGAAGAGCTTCAAGGAGGACTTGATTTCTATAGGAGACACTCTGACTAAGGCTACTTTAGAGCTTTATGATGGCGTTTCGGCTCGTTTCCTCCCCACTCCAGCCAAGATACACTACCTCTTCAACCTCAGGGACATCTCCAAGGTAGACAGTGATATATAACGAGGATAATACAAACACAACGGTAGCTTTTGTCTTCAAGGAAAAGGAGAAATCTCCGCTAAATCCATTTATTCAGGATCCAAAGTCTACCTGGCTACAATGATGCAGCGTGACTTTCTTCTTGTTACGCCTCCTTCAGGTGTTTCAGGGTCTGCTGAGATCACACCCAGACATCCATGACACCAAAGACAACATGACAAGACTCTGGATCCACGAGTGCTTCAGGTAACCTTTAACCTTCTATAATGATCTGGCATGTTGACCATAGAAATAAGAATAATGGATAATCTGAAAATACTCTTAATGATACTTCCCTCCACTATTTGGTCCTAAAGAACCGATATGGAAAGATGTGTCAAATGTCAAACTTCCCTCGAACAATGGATAAACTGAGTTTGGCAAGATGGACATGGAGATCATCTTTTGAGAAATTCTTTGGCTGCTTTGTTCAAAAGCAGCCAAAGAATTATTTTGTATTTCTGTCAATGTTGGAGTTTTATTTCCAAATGTTTGGCATTTGGAAATAAAACTCCCATGTGGGGCATAACTTCCTAACCATTGGTGCGATTTAGTCCAAATTTGTTGCTTATGAACGGACTCAGGGAGATCTATGAGATCGCTCGTCGGGGACGACTGCATACAGCAGGACAAAGAACTTTTCTTTTTAAGCTCTGTGGTTGATTTCAGGGTTTTCTCCGACCGGCTTGTGGATCACAGTGACATCGAGGCCTTTGTCACTTTGCTGAGTGAGAAACTGTCTTCAAATTTCGAACTCACCTTCCACAACATCTGCCCTAACAAACAGCCACCAGTGTTCGGTATTGCACACACACACGTACCCACACACAACACACACACACACACAAACCAATGATTACATTAACTGATGAACATGTGACGTTTGCTTTTATTCATTTCTCCCTATCATTGTGTTTGTGTGTTTAAGGTGATTTCATTAGTGGCTCTGGCTTGTATGAGGACCTACAGGATATGAAGGCTCTCAAGGCCTTCATGGAGTCCCAGCTGGAAGATTACAATCACTCGCCTGGCGTAGTGCCCATGAACCTAGTGCTCTTCCGCGACGCCATCGAACACAGTGCGTCTGAGAACAAACGGTGCAATTGCTGTTTTAAGGAAACGTTTGGGTAACATTGTTGTGTTTCCTCCTCAGTAACCCGTGTGGTGCGTGTGATCAGTCAGCTCAGGGGCAACATGCTGCTGGTTGGCGTCGGGGGCTCTGGTAGACAGAGCTTGTCCAAGATGGCCGCCTTCATCTGCGAGTACGCGGTATTCATGGTGGAAGTCACCAAGCAGTACCGCAAACAGGAGTTCAGAGAAGGTGAGATGGCGCCGCTGTGACGTTCACAGATGTTTGATGAACGGAGCTGGCATTCAACATCTTGCATTGATGATTTACAGATATTAAGAAACTGTACCGTTTGACCGGTGTGGACAACAAACCCACCGTCTTCCTCTTCAACGACACCCAGATTGTGGAGGAATCCTTCTTAGAGGACATCAATAACATCCTGAGCTCCGGAGAGGTCTCCAACCTGTACAAGCCCGATGAGTTTGTTGAGGTACCTTCAAATCTGTTTTGTTTTTCTTGCCTTTCGATCTGCTCACATATTTGCATATTCATATCCCCGAAAAGCCTGGATAATAATGGATTCTTCATCGCGGCATCCTCGTCCGCCACAGTTCTTTTGTGTTAGCGCTCAAAAAAGTCCAAAACTTTTTCATGGATCATTTTCACATTCTATACCACCAAATACCTTAGTGTGAGGAAGAACTGGATGGATTTTGGTGGTTCTGGTAACGGCAAAACCTGTTTCAGGTAACGCTGATCTGATGATTTTATAGATTTGATTCTTCCACGATATGCAGCTTGACTCAAAATGTGACTGACTCCCATGAGCATCTGGATCAGTACAGTATAAAAGACACGGTCCGTTACTTACAGCTTTGATAACCCGCTTCTGTTGTTGTTCTACCTCCAGGTGTGTAACTTGCTGTCAGAACCGGCCAGGAAAGACAACGTGGTCCAGACTCCCGACTCCTTGTTCAGCTACTTGATAGAGCGGGTCAGGAACAACCTGCACATAGTTCTCTGTATGAGTCCGGTGGGAGAGCCCTTCAGGTAGGTTCTGATATTGTTTCATGCAGAAACATTGTGTTCTATAATAAATCCTGAGTCACAAATGTTTCTGTCTTCGCTCTTGTTGATGACACGAACTTTTCAGGAAACAAAACTGTAGCTTACTATTGGACAGAGGCGCCACTTTCATCCCAGCCTATATCAGCATTTTTGTTTCCCTCCGAAGGCCCGTTGTAACCTAAGACTATAGAAATGCATATGTTTGTGACCAAAAGGGACCACATCCTCCAGTACCCAGCACTCGTCAACTGCACCTCCATTGACTGGTTCTGTGAGTGGCCCAATGATGCGCTGCTGGAGGTAGCTGAGAGGTACTTGGAACCCCTGGATCTGGGCACCCTGGAGGGGGTGAGGAATGCAGGCACCCACACATAGTCACACATGTCCTTTAAGTACCAAATTCAGCGACTCAGAGTCGGGATGACAACCGCGGTAGTTTAATGTCATACATCAAAAGATCTGAAGGCTTGAAGTGGTTTCACATCTCATCCAAGAGTCTTTCATGGTTATTTTCTGATGATTTTATTTCTCTGATGTTTGTGTACTACGACGTTTACGCATATATTAACGCAGCGGCGTTCGCGCTTTGCCCGCTATAAAAAATTATGTTGAAAATCAAAGTCTCTCAACCCCCTCACCCACTCCCTCTACCCACTCCCTCTCTCTTACTCTCTCGCCCTCACCTTCACCCTCTCTCTCTCTCTCTGTCTCTCTCTTGTGCCACTGCAGCTAAGTGTTTGCTCCTGGGGTAATTGTTGGGTCTTTAAAACAGCTAAATTCTTTGTATTATAGTCTTCCAGACCCACAGTCCCAACAGAAATGATCAACATTTTGACAAACTGTGTATTGTATGATGTCATAGATCAAGACAAAGGTTGCCAGTATCTTTATGACCACGCACCAGTCCGTAGCGAAGATGTCCCAAAAGATGAAGGTGGAGCTGCGAAGACACAATTATGTAACGCCCACCAACTACCTAGAGCTGGTTTCTGGATACACGAGGTAAGCCCCCGATGAGTTTCTCTAGTGTTTCCTCCGGCTTCTCTTCCCTTCTGCTTTAACACCATCTTCAGCTTTATGTGGGGACGGAGATTTTGCCCCTTTGAAAATTAGATTTAAGAGACATGGGAAGACTACAAAAATCAGCAAACATATTTCTAGGAGAGATTCCTTCGGCTAAAGCCATTGCTTTCCGGATTGGTCCAGAATAAATTATGTCTTTCAGAATAAATTATGTCTTTCACTGAGCTTGAAGCAAAGTACTACATCATGGTGCTCTAGGATCATCTATCATGTGATTTTGTTTGTGTGTGTGTGTGTTTTGTGTGTGTGTGTGTGTGTTTGTGTGTGTCCCTCCAGTTTGTTGGGAGAAAAACGTAGTGAATTGGGTGAACAGGTGAGCAAGCTGCGTACCGGCCTCTTCAAGATCAGCAGCACGCGTGAGAAGGTGGAAGGAATGACCGTAGAACTGGAGCAGGCCAAGAAGCAGGTGGCCGAGTTCCAGATCCAGTGTGAGAAATATCTGGGCGTTATCATACAGCAGAAGAACGAAGCTGACAAGCAGCAGAAGGTAAACACCACAAAAATGTTCACACGTTAACAAATGACCGGATATCTTAGTTTGTGTTGCAATTGGCTCATAGCAAATAATGACCCGTTGGATAATTAAGAAAAAATGGTTGATGGCCACACCATCCTTGGCTTATTAAAGTGTTTGTGGTTCGATCATTTGGTTGTTGGTGTCAACATGTAGAAGCATCCTTGGGCAAGACACTGAAGAGGATTGTCTGAATGATTATCACGTGTGATTAACCCTTTCATTTCTTCTCCAACAAAAGAAATAGAAACTGTGGAAAATGTATTTCTTCGCACATTTTCTTTGGGGTATTTTTTAATTTAGTATCTTAGACAATCTAAATTTAGCATGGTTATGATGGTTTAAATGTATTTTATTTCATGATGAAATTTTGTATTTCACAGAAGGTGGTCAATTTTAATTAAATTGGCAAACTTTTGCCACATCATTTTTTTAGAAAAAATATTTGACCCTAATCAGAACCACTTTGAACGGTTGATCAGAAAAATACCATACAAGCTCAACACATTTCTGTGTTTTGTCTGTAGGTGGTGAGTGAGAACAGTAAGAAAATCCGAGCAGAAGGGTTAGAGTGTCAAGCCATGGCTGAGAACGCACAGAGAGACCTGGACGAGGCTCTGCCTGCACTGGAAGAGGCCATGAAGGTAGATGTCTGTCCTGCTGGGGACAGTCTGGATTGATGGTTAGATTCATGGATGGGGTTACGAGTTGAATGGATGGATGGATGGATGGATGGATGGATGGATGGATGGATGGATGGATTGATGGATGGAAGGATAAGGTTATGACTCGGATGGATTGGTGGTTGGGTTTATGAGTTGAATGGATGGATGGCGTCATGAGTTGGATGGATGGAAGGATGGATTGGGTTTTGAGTCGGATGGATGGAGGGAGGTGTTGGTTGGATGGATGCAAAGATGATGGATGGATTGGGCTTTGAGTCGGATGGCTGGAGGGAGGTGCTGTTTGGATGGATGGATGGATGGATTTGGTCATGAGTTAGATGGATGATGGATGGATTGGGTTTTAAGTCAGATGGATGGAGAGAAGTGTTGGTTGGATGGATTGAGGGGGAGACAGATTGAAAGATGATGGAGGGATTGGGTTTTGAGTTAGATGGATGCAGGGACGTGTTGGTTGGATGGATGGATGGATGGATGAAAAGGTTATGAGTTGAAGGGATGGATGGATGGATGGATGGAAGGATAGATTGGGTCATGAGTTAGAACGATGGAAGGATGATGGATGGATTGGGTCTTGAGTTGGGTGGATGGAGGGAGGTGTTGGTTGGATGGATTGATGGATGGATGGATGGATGGATGAAAGGGTTATGAGTTGAATGGATGGATGGATGGATGGATGAATGGATTGGATCATGAGTTGGATGGATGGATGGAAGGATGATGGATGGATTGAGTTTTGAGTCGTATGGATGGAGGGAGATGTTGGTTGGATGGATTGATGGAGGGACGGATGGATGGATGGATGGATGGATGGATGGATGGATTGGATCATGAGTTAGATGGAGGGATGGAAGGATGATGGATGGATTGGGTCTTGAGTTGGGTGGATGGAGGGAGGTGTTGGTTGGATGGATTGATGGAGGGACGGATGGATGGATTGGGTCATGAATTAGATGGAGGGATGGAAGGATGATGGATGGATTGGGTCATGAGTTAGATGGATGGAGGGAGGTGCTGCTTGGATGGATGGATGGATGGATGGATTTGGTCATGAGTTAGATGGATGATGGATGGATTGGGTTTTAAGTCAGATGGATGGAGAGAAGTGTTGGTTGGATGGATTGAGGGGGAGACAGATTGAAGGATGATGGAGGGATTAGGTTTTGAGTTAGATGGATGCAGGGACGTGTTGGTTGGATGGATGGATTGATGGATGAAAGGGTTATGAGTTGAATGGATGGATGGATGGATGGATGGATGAATGGATTGGATCATGAGTTAGATGGATGGATGGATGGAAGGATGATGGATGGATTGAGTTTTGAGTCGTATGGATGGAGGGAGGTGTTGGTTGGATGGATTGATGGAGGGACGGATGGATGGATGGATGGATGGATTGGATCATGAGTTAGATGGAGGGATGGAAGGATGATGGATGGATTGGGTCTTGAATTGGGTGGATGGGGGGAGGTGTTGGTTGGATGGATTGATGGAGGGACGGATGGATGAAACCTTCTGCAGTAATGCAAACACTGACTGCTGACGTCTCATCATCTCTTCCTTCTTGTTTGATCTCAGGCTCTGGAGACGCTGAATAAGAAGGACATGACGGAGATCAAGTCTTACGGCCGTCCTCCTGCTCTGGTGGAGAAGGTCATGCAGGCTGTGATGACCCTCTTGTGCAAAGAACCCACTTGGGCCGAGGCCAAGAGACAGCTGGGTGAGAGACAGCAGCAGAGCAGAGCAGAGAGAGAGAGAGAGACTGATCGGGAGTAAACTGACTCTAAAAAGAATCAAAGAAGTGCAAAGAAAGTTTAACTGAAGGAGAATTAGATGAAGAGAATGATGATGTTTTTTTTTACTCAAATTACAGCTTAACAGTAAAATAATGTGATTCTTAAAACATTTGAGGTGATAAATAAATGTGATGCAGTGACAGAATCTGGACTCATTTTGGATCAACACTGCCAGGATCCCACAGTTTGATCTGTGTCTCATGGGTCCGGTGCTGTTAGACGGGCCTGTGCAAATATGAAATTTAGCAGACCTGCCAACAATGTAGTGTAAAATAAAGTTAAAGTACCCGCTGAAAAAACAGTAATGCATAAAGAAGGTAGTAAATAATCACTAAACTTTGAGGAGAGGTAGTCGTTCTCCCAGTGCAGTGCAGAACAGTATTATCGGTGCTAATTAATAGTATTCATTTTCTAATACTTTTGACAGTGTGACCTTTGACCATTTTCTTACAGGTGAGGCCAACTTCATCAAAATGTTGGTCTACTTTGACAAGGATAACATCTCGGAGCGTGTGCTGAAGAATATCAACGTGTACTGCAGGCAGCCGGACTTCCACCCAGAGATCATCGGCAAAGTCTCGTTGGCTGCTAAGTCCCTCTGCATGTGGGTCAGAGCCATGGAGGTAAGAAGATGTCTGCCGGCCACCAGCACACACACACACACATACACACACACATACACACATGATTACAGGTAGTCACCACAAACACAAAAGTGTGTGTTTCACTCATCCCGGTCTATTTCTGGTCCAGTTGAATCTTATTCCACCAAAAACCATCTGATTCCCATTTGTCGAACGCATGTATGAACAGGAAAAGAGGGAAATAAAAATAACTCTCTGGATGCGCTCAACTCTTCCTTCAGGTTTACGGACGTATCTTCAGGGTGGTGGAGCCGAAGCGGCTCCAGCTGAACTCTGCCAAGACCAATCTAGCCCAGAAACAGGCGGCTCTGGCCGAGGCTCAGGAAAAACTGCGAGAGGTACAGCAGACACGGTAGACATGTGACGAGATCCGTGTCGGGATTTGACACAGTGCTGTGTGTGTTGGGGAGTAGGTGGGGGAGAAGCTAGACCAGCTGAAAACCCAGTACAGCGAGAAGCTGGCCACGAAGGAGAATTTGAGGAAGAAGTCCGAAGACATGGAGCTGAAACTGGACCGAGCTGACAAGCTGGTGACTGGACTGGCAGGAGAGAGAGTGCGCTGGGAGGAGAGAGTTGCTGTAGGCCATACACACACACACACACACACACATACACACACACACAATAAGAACACGTTAACATCCGTGTGGATGCGTACATGAATACCTGTGTGACCTGAGCGTGTTCATCCTTCAGGGTCTTGATGAAAACATGCAATACCTGGTAGGGGATTGTTTACTAGCATCATCCTTCCTGTCCTACATGGGACCCTTCCTCTCCAACTACAGAGATGAACTACTTGACATCTGGATGAAAGAGGTGAGATGCACTTATCTCACGAAACATCTATAAATATCTTTACTTATATCTCAAACAAACTACTTTTTGTGCCTTTATTTTTTGTATCATCTCCTCAGATTCGGTCCTTAGCCATCCCATGCGCACCAGGATTCAGTTTTTCAGTTTTTCTGTCCAAGTCCACCACAGTGAGGGACTGGCACATTCAGGGTCTGCCCTCAGATCCGTTCTCTACTGAGAATGGAGTAATTGTTACCCGCGGAAACCGGTTAGTACATTAACAGCTTTAATCTAGAAACAAATGTAAATGTTTTTTGTTTTTTGATTTATTCCCTGAAGGCCGTAGCGCCAGGAAGAACTTTACTAATTTTGGGGAAGGTCAGTTGCACAGTTCAGCCACTAGAGGGAGCTTCATCTCCAGAACTCTAGTATTAGGGCCATAATTTATCAACTGTTGGTCCAATTTAGTCCAACTTTGTTTTGTATGAATCGACTGAAGTAGATTTATGTTATGTGTGTCATATTTATCTCGAATACTTCATATTTCACCCACTAATGACCTACAAGAAACAAGATGGGCCACTTTAATCTAACTTTGGTGCATATTAACATTTTTGTTAGGATACAGAACATTTCACACCACAAAAAGTACCAAAGAAAACAAGAAAGAAAATATTTTTCTACCCCCGGTCTTGTTGTAAGATACATTGAAAATCATTGAATCAAAATCAATGGTTTCATGAATTAAATAAGGAAAACTTTAAATGAATAAATAATTAAAAAAAAACAAAATAAAATAAGTAAAGGATGCTTAGAATCCCGCGATACCGTTCCTCTTACTGCTTGAGATTATTAATGAGTCACATTGAATTTTTGAGGAGTTAAATCAGGAGGATTATTTGTAAAACGCATGGGATATGGGGGTTTCTTGGGGATATACTCGAGGTCGACAGCTTTGGGCTAGTTTTTTTTGTTTCTTTTCCTTCAACATTTGTTGACTTTTTTATTACTTTCACTTCTGTGAAGATGGCCGCTGATGGTGGACCCTCAAGGCCAAGCTCTCAAGTGGATCAAGAATATGGAAATGAAGAGAGTAAGTCGTGACTTGACACTTGATTATAATGGTTTTTTTTTTGTTTAAATAAAGTCTATATCTGATGGTTTTCCTGTGTGTTTCTGTCTTTGCAGGATCTGAAAGTTGTAGACTTCCAAATGCCGGAATACCTGCAGATTCTGGAGACAGCCATCCAATTTGGGAATCCTGTGTTACTGCAGAATGTCCAGTCGGAGCTGGAGCCGTCTCTCAATCCAATTCTCAACAAGTCTGTGACAACGATAGGTCAGACATATACATGCACAGATTCACAAATGCTTTATTCTAAGAAAATATTCAGTCAAATGTGATTCCTGTGTGTGTGTGTGTGTGTGTGTGTGTGTGTGTGTGTGTGTGTGTGTGTGTGTGTGTGTGTGTGTGTGTGTGTGTGTGTTCAGGCGGGAGGACCTTGATTAAGCTGGGTGACAAGGAGGTGGAGTACAGCTCAGATTTTAGTTTCTACATCACCACCAAGCTGTCCAACCCACACTACACGCCAGAGATTTGTACAAAGACCACCATTGTCAACTTTGCTGTCAAAGAGCAGGTATGTGAATATAAATGTGTGTGTGTGTGTGTGTGTGTGTGTGACCGAGGATACATTCAAGAAGACATTATAGACTCCTGACCCCTTTATAGGGAAAGTGAGTGATTCCCTCATTGTTGCTGGTATTGCGCTTGTACATGCCTAAAGCCTGTTTGGGGTAATCCATGTATAATTATACTATGATACTCTGTGTGTGTGTGTGTGTGTGTACGCAGGGTTTGGAAGCCCAGCTGCTGGGAATTGTGGTGCGTAAGGAGCGTCCAGACCTAGAAGAACAGAAGGACTCTCTGGTGATCAGCATCGCCACTGGCAAGAGAAGTCTGCAGGAACTGGAGGATAAGATCCTCAGGTTGTTCACCTGTTCATGATAATATTATTATTACATAGCATTATAAATTAAATGTATTATTATTATTATTATTAATAAAGTAGTCATAGAAGGACTTTTTTCAATAAAATCGTTTTAAATGTATGGGTGTTATTTCCTTCCCGATCCAATTACGCTGTCAGCCGATGAAGAAGACTAGTGTGTTCATTTCATTATTACTGAGTGTACGGTATTAACGGCATTTAAATCGACGAATATTATGGAGTCGTCGTTGGCGCCGCATCAACCGCAGATCCTATGTGTTAACGCTACAACTCCAAAACTCTTTCATGCTTCATTTTAAAATTCCATACCCACATAGATCTCATTGTAAAGAGGAACTGGATTGATTTTGGGAAACGTCAGTTGCATATTTGCGCCACTAGTCGTGGTTTCTTCTACAATGTCAAGGTTTTCGAGCCATAGTTTCTTAATGGTTGGTCGCAGGGGATTGGGGGCGTTTCGGTGATATATCCTTGCTGTTGGGGCGTTGGCCTAGTTATATCTCCTATTTTTTATTTCTTAATTTGCTCGTGTGTCTACTCCCCCAGGCTGCTGAACGAGGCGACTGGATCCCTGCTGGATGATGAACAGCTGGTGAACACCCTTCAGACCAGCAAGGTGACCTCCAGTGAGGTTACAGAGCAGCTGGAGACGAGTCAGCAGACGGAGATAGAGATCGACTCTGCTAGAGAGGTAAGGTGTATGGATCGAGGGACTGGTAGTTTTTCGGCCCCTTAGCAAATCAAAGTAAGCAGTTCTAGATAATTTCGTGTCTCCTTGTTCATTTTACTCTACATGAAAATGTTAAATCGGAATCGCTGTCTCAACAGGCCTACCGCCCATGCGCTCAGCGAGCCGCCATTCTTTTCACCATCCTCAACGACTTGGGCCGCATCGACCCGATGTACCAGTTCTCATTGGACGCCTACATCAACCTGTTCAACCTCAGCATCAACAGGAGTCAACGCAGCCCCAAGCTGGAGGACAGGATCGCCAACCTCAACGACTACCACACCTACGCGGTGTACAAGTGAGCATGAACGTGTCCAGAGAGGCAGACAGAAAGAAAAGCTAAGCTGAGTATCTGTGCTGTGGAAAATGATGGATGAAGGTGGATGGACCGGTCTTTGACGCTTTAACGCAGCCATAAAGCAAATATTCAGACAGACATATCACACGTACATGAACTACGTCTCCTAAATTCACTTCATACTTTAGTATAGATCGATGACGACATGTATATAATGGGCATTTATATAATATAAACCAGATATTTATTTTCTGATGTCTTCTGATGTGTTTTGTCACTGCTCTGTCCTCCGCAGATACACATGTCGCGGTCTGTTCGAGGTCCACAAGCTGCTCTTCAGCTTTCAGATGTGCGTCAAAATCCTGGAGTCCGCCGGCAAACTCAACATGGACGAGTACAACTTCTTCCTCCGTGGAGGACTGGTAAGAAAACCAGTATCCAAAGTCTTTGAAGGTGTTTAATATTCCAAAACCCATTCCACTGGTCTGTGAACTCCATTAAATAAAAGTCAGAGCACTGATTCCTATAAAACGTATGAGTAAACAAACATTCTTCAGCCGGTAGGACATGGATTTATCATGTTAATATCCCCGGGACAGAGCTGATACTAAACGACTGATGTGATCATCTGTGGTTTGGACTATCTTTTGACGCACCGTTGATGGATGTGTCTCTAGGTTCTGGATAGGGAGGAACAGATGGACAACCCCTGCACCAACTGGCTGATAGACTCCAGCTGGGACAACATCACAGAGCTGGATAAACTTCCAAATTTCCATGGCATCATGACGTCCTTCGAGGAATACCCCCCGAGCTGGAAGCAGTGGTTCACCAGCAACGAGCCAGAGAATTCCACGCTACCAGGTGAAGTCTATCATACCGATAATTCATTCTGATTTGTGTCTAAAGTATATTATACACCTCCTTCACTCCTGCTTTTCCTTATTTGACCCTTTCTCTGTTTTGTTTTTTTTTCCAGGCGAGTGGAGTGACTGTAATGAGCTCCAGAAGATGCTGATTGTGCGCTCTCTGCGTCAGGATCGGGTCTCTTTGTGCGTCACCGCCTTCATCATTAACAACCTCGGCCCGCGTTTTGTGGAGCCGCCTGTCCTCGACATGAAGTCCGTGAGTATCAGCCGTTACTTTGCTCAGTTCCCCGAAATCCTCACGGTTTTTCTATTACATGTTAAATGTATCGGCTCAACTACTGAGTTCGTCATTTTCTCTGCTTGGTCTCCAGGTTGTGGAGGAATCCACATGCGCCACTCCTCTCATCTTTGTCCTTTCTCCTGGGGTGGACCCCACTGGAGCCCTGCTGCAGCTGGCAGAGACCTCTGGCATGAGCAAGAACTTCCATGCTCTCTCTCTGGGTCAGGGACAGGCACCCATCGCCCAAAGTATGATAGAAGACGGAGTCAAGAAAGGTGAAGCACCTCCTTTCTTCTGTCTGATAGCATTCCTCTGGAGAGCTGTGTGCATAGTTGGGAGTTTACCCAGTACAGATTTTTCCACTCATGATCGGGTCACACGGATTGGATAGATTTGTCAAAACCACGTCTGTATCCGATCTATTGTGTTGCAGAGGAGTGGAAGTGTACTTCACAAAGCTTGTAATGACTATAAATATCTAAACATGATGTATCAGCTTATCTCAAGCCCTCTTTTTCCATGACCAGGTCATTGGGTGTTCCTTGCCAATTGCCACCTCTCGCTCTCATGGATGCCTGGCCTGGACAAGCTGGTGGAGCAGCTGCAGGTGCAGAAGCCCCACCCTGACTTCAGACTCTGGCTCAGCTCTTCGCCTCAGCCCGAATTCCCCATTACAATCCTGCAGGCTGGCATCAAGATGACCACTGAGCCTCCAAAGGTGCTGTCACTCACACATACTGTATATATATATAACATAGCAGCTTTTAGTTGCTTACACACACACGGTAAGATGTTTGTTTTTAGCTCCGGCGCCCTCCACAGCATTAACACTGCCGCCGTCTGTCCTCAGGGCGTCAAAGCCAACATGAAGCGTCTGTACCAGCTGGTGACTGAGAATCAGCTCAGTCGCTGCTCAAAACCCGTAATGTACAAGAAGATGCTCTTCGCCCTCAGCTTCTTCCATAGCATCCTACTGGAGAGGAAGAAGTTCTTACAGCTGGGCTGGAACATCATCTATGGCTTCAACGACTCTGACTTTGAGGTCGGTGTCAGCTAAAAGATCAAACTCCTGCTCCGTCCAGGGAGGATGATCAGGATGGAAATGATTGTCTTCTCATTTCTGTCTGTCTGTCTGTGAGCTGTATTTTACGTTTGACTCTTAAGACAACTGCCTTGATTCCCCCCTCCCCTCTAGGTGAGTGAGAGTCTGCTGAGTCTCTACCTGGATGAGTATGAGGAGATTCCCTGGGATGCGCTGAAGTACCTTATATCGGGCGTCAACTATGGAGGTCATGTGACAGACGACTGGGACAGACGTCTTCTCACCACATACATCAACGACTACTTCTCTGAGACTGCTATCAAAGAGGACAACTTCAAGTGAGACAAGATCGCTCTCTCTCTCTCTCTCTCTCTCGTTCACATTCACATGCACACTAATGGAAACAGCATGCAGTGGCCTCCTTATTAGGTCCCTTTAAAAAAAAGAGTAAAATGAAATGGGAAAAAAATGTCCTTATTCTCTTATCCCATGATATTTATTTCAAATTATTCACAAAAGAAAACAAATATTTATTCAAGTAACAAAAGTTTTTCAAAAAAAAGTACTTTTTTTAACATAACACACTTTTTTTCTTGCAATTATTGTCACATCCTGTGATTAAAAGGTGAACTGTCGCATATTTCCAGTCCCTTTTCATATTTCTAGGTTCACATGTTTGAGAAAGGAAACTCTGAATGACGTCCTGTTTCATGGGGTATAAATATGAAGTGACAAAGACCTAATTCTCTTTGATGTTCCTCGCAATGGGAAAGACCGGAGAACGTGGCAATGACGTAAAAAGGAAATCTTGCAATAATTGAAAATGTCCATTTCCATAATTAAGAAGTATAAGAGACTGGGGATGTTGAAAATTGGCAAAGAAGAAAACATGTCTACAAACTGACCCCACACACTGTGAAGAGGATGGTTTGACTGACAGAAGACCCTCTAAAGATTACAGCTAGGGGGTCAGTGGTCAGTTGAATGTTGGGGTCAGAAAGTCTTCCTAACCAGCATCAGATGGCGCCTACATCAACAACAACTGTTTGCGAGGATAGCAAGAAAAAACCCTCTGCTGTCCTCCATACACAAAATACAACACCTAAGGTTTGTCAAAAACAACACTGAGACTTTAACTGGAACAGGGTCAAAGGTCAGATGAGACCTAAATAGCTTTTTGGCAACATACGTCAAAGATGGGCGCGATGTTGCAGGTAAAAAGCCAGAGAGAAAAGCCCTTCATAACCACTGTGAAGTCTGGTGGCGGATCATTGAGGCTCTGGGGCTGTTTTTCTTCCAAAGGCCATGGACAACTTGTTCAAAGACATGGTTCCATGAACATGGAGATATTGGATTAAAACCTAAAAGCCTCTGTCGCTTAGGATATTTTTTTGTTTTCTATAATAAGAGAGCAATGTTTCTTTCAATTATGTTGCTTGGGCTTAAGGCTTATATTTTTGTGGATACTTTGAATGAAAGATCATGGATGTAGACAATAAAAACATTTATTTTTTATATAATAAAGTATTAATATGTATAAGATTATTCACCATTTTTCATACATATCACTGAATTTGTGTTCTTGTAACTCCTCCACCTTCCAGGTTGTCCTCCTTACCCTTCTATTACATCCCCCCGGATGGGCCCCTGTCCTCATACAGGGAATATATCAGCAGGCTGCCCCCCGCAGAGCACCCCGAGGTGTTTGGGCAGCACTTTAATGCTGACATTGCGAGTCAGATCGCGGAGACCAAGACCCTGTTTGACACGCTGCTCTCGCTGCAGCCTCAAATCACCAGTCCCACAACTTCAGGGGCGGCCAAGCCTACTCAGGAGGAGAAGGTGAGGGTGGCTGATGGATAGCTAGGCACTATATAGCAAGCACTTATCGAGAACACAGGTGATGTTCTTACCTTCCTTAAATCGAATTATTGATACACGCTTTGGCATCAAAGTTCAGGTCGTGTTTGCTTACATTGAATTTTATCTGGAACCTCCCCAGTTTAACAGCTGATGGCAGACGTGTCCGACAGTTATTCAGAGTCCTATATGTCGGATTGGGAAAGGACTGCTACCATTAATCATAGCCTGAACTATTTTAAGTCACTCACGGAAGTTGACCCTGGGTTCTTGTGATTCTGTTTGATGTGTAATATTTCCCTACAGGTGTTGGAAATGTTGGCAGATGTTCGTGGAATGATCCCAGGGCCGATTGACTACGGCGGCACGATGGTGCAACTCCAGGAGGACCCTTCGCCTCTTAATGTGGTGCTGCTGCAAGAGATCCAGAGATACAACTCTCTGCTCGACACCATCCTGTACGTACTCGTGTGTGTGTGTGTGTGTGTGTGTGTGTGTGTGTGTGTGTGTGTGTGTGTGTGTGTGTGTGTGTGTTAAAGCTCTGAAGACATTTGGCTCCAGACAAAGTTTAAAATATATGTGTGAACATCTTAAAGTCGCTCTGTATCACATTTACAGCAATATTTGTGAACTTTGTCAAATACACTTTTCTTAAAACGATGTAGATTCAGATATAAATGTTAAATTGAAAGCTAAACATTCAATCTAGAGATGACAGATGTGTTGCTGTACCTGTGTTCCAGGTTTTCGCTGCTGGAGCTGGAGAAGGGAATCAAGGGATTAGTGGTGATGTCGTCCAGCTTGGAGGAAACCTTCCACTGCATCCATGATGGCCGCGTACCACCTCTGTGGGAGAAGGTTTCAGAAACACTAAAACACACACACACACACACACACACGCACACGCACACAGGGTGCAGTAAAATACTCACACAATCTCATCAGCGTTACAGACATACATTAATTCTCAGGAGAGAGTAGATAACAGCCTCTACATGGAGAGGCTGTTCATTATCCAGCGTGTTGTTTGATCTTCGTTTTTGGCATCTCACGTTGTTGAACTCCGCTGATGACAGACGTTATGTCTGAACCGACCCGTCACCAAAACACGGCCATTCTCTACTGACCTTTTGTCTGTAGCATCATTTTAGCAGCTTCCGTCTTCTTCATAAAGCCACTACTCTTTTACACATTATCCTTATTTTAATCATTAAAGATCACTCCTGCACTTTACTGAGCTTCTTCCCATTGTGAAAGGCTGACTGTAGGTCTGACACTCTCTCTCTCTCTCTCCCTCTCCCTCTCCCTCTCCCTCTCTCTCTCTCTCTCTCTCTCTCTGTGTCTCTCTCTCTCTCTCAGGCCTTCCCCTCACTGAGGCCCCTAGCATCCTGGACCAGGGATCTTTGCCAGAGAGTCAGTCAGTTTGCCGACTGGGCAGAGACCGCCGAGCCGCCCACCTTGTTCTGGCTGTCGGGCTTCACCTTTCCCAACGGATTCCTCACCGCCGTGCTGCAGTCCTACGCTCGGCAGCACAATGTAAGAGTCCACGCAGCCACATAAACAGAATGACCGCCGTGAAGTCCATCAGGAAGTTCTGCTGGTGTCGTATGTGTGGTTCTTTCACAGCCTTTCCTGCAGGACAGTTCCCCACACAGAGCACTTGAACGCATCGTGGAGATGCTGTGGTGTTGAATACATATAGAGGACATTTTAAACTGATCCCACCATGATTGATGGGAGTTATCCCCGCCTCCTCCTGTTTGACTGGTTTTTCTCACCGGATGATTGGTGTCATTTTTTTTCTCAAACAGAGCAGCGGAGCGTGAATCTCTGCCTCCACCAATGAGAGTGTGAGGAGGGAACATGGTTTGAGTTTGTAAGCAGGATAAATGAAGTGTTTTTTCACAGATTTTGATTAAATTCTGCCGAAAGGTGGACCCGCTGGAGAGGAACAGGTGATTAGGTTTATCCAGAAGATAGGATGGATACAGGCTTTTTTTTTTTTTTCTTTTTTTTTTAATGAATGAATCCTAATATATTATTTCATTCTTTCTTTTAATGCTAAATAATGCTTATAACACTTCATGTTGTAAGTTTACTGATATTAATGCACAAAACTTTATCAAAATTCTTCTTGGGACTAAAAGGGCCCGATTAAGGATTCTGAAACACAAGTTTTTTTTTATACAGAAACTATAATAATAATTACAATTACTCTCTTGATCACATTTAGTCAGTAGGAGGATATTTGGTTTCACTCTACGTCAATCAGACTGCTGGACTCGAACTGCCGACCTTCTGCTTTGGAGTAGTGGCACAATATCTTGGCCATCGCCATTTGAGTTTATCCGGGAATATTTGTTTTTTAAGGGTTGAAAGGCTGAAGTTACTTTTTTCTCATCAACACTGCCAAACTGTCGTTACAGATATCAGTGGACACGCTGTCCTGGGAGTTTGTAGTGTCCACCTTAGACGACAGCAACCTGGACCCGCCAAAGGTGCCTCCACCTACACCTCATCCCCTTTAGCTATTTTGTGTTTCTCTCACTTTATCTTATTTTCTCTCTCTCTCTCTCTCTCTCTCTCTCTCTCTCTCTCCTCTAACACACCCCTTCTCCATCACCACCGTTTATTCCCTCTCTTCCCTGAATCTCTCCCTCATGACTCATGGCTCTGACTCCGCCCTTTCCTTCTTCCACCTCCCTCTTCTCTATCGTCCCCCTTGTTTTTTTTTCCCTTCCCTCATTGTAATAAACATTATTTTCATGTCTCTCGTCTTTCCTCTCTCTCCACCAGGACGGAGTATACGTCAGGGGGATGTACCTGGAGGGGGCCGGTTGGGACAAGAAGAACTGCTGTCTGGTGGAAGCTGAGCCCATGCAGATGGTCTGTCCCATTCCCACCATCCACTTCAAACCTGTGGAAAACCGGAAGAAGACGGCCAAGAGTGAGTCGTTTGAGTTGTTGGGGACTTTTTGTCGAAGACTTCCTTTTCTTCCTCGTGTTTGATTTTATCCTTGCTTTACTGTTGACTCACATTGTGTATCCTGTTTTTATGTGCAGGTATGTACGTGTGTCCGTGTTACTACTTCCCCATCCGTTCAGGCGGAGCAGGAAGACCATCTTTTGTGGTCAGTGTGGAGCTGAGGTCTGGAGCTGTGACCCAAGACCACTGGATCAAGAGAGGGACGGCTCTCCTCATGAGTCTGGACAGCTGAAGGCCAGAACCACTTCACCTCAATTTTATATGTTCATATACAAAGAAAATCGTATTTTTCACACACATTTGCTCACCTGGGATATTTTCCATGAGGTTTAAATAAATAGGGTCATTATATAATTCTTTAGGTCTCTCTACTATTTATATGTGGTCAAGATTCTGTTTTGTTTGTATTTATTATTGACAAAATGAATGCTAAATAAACAGGTGACTTGGACTACTGGTGAACTTACCTGCCGATCTCTAAATATAAATAATATAGTTAAAATAAATAACGGTAATAATCTGTGGATGAACATTGCGTCTGGTTGCGGGAAGAAAGTCAACAGTATCAGCCATAATAATTTTTTCTGTGCTGCATGGCTGCCTGTTCGCCAGCAGAGGTCGCTGTTTTGTTACAGAACACAGGCTTTAAGTGTCTCTGTGGGGATTTATGAAATGGGTGGGTTAGATTTGATCAAGTTTTTATTTTATTATAAATATATATAATATAAGTAATTGTGAAGAAGAGTCATGTGCAGTGCTAAGTATAAGTAGTGGAAGGCCGTAAAATAAATTAAATTAATATTGTATTTAATGAGGAAAGAAAATATTTCTCATATCTAAATCAACAGAGTGAAGATTTTAACCGCTAGTTGTTCCATCCTTAGCCATAACAACTGCATCCAAACGCGTCTGATAACTGGAGATCAGTCCCTGACATCATTGTGGTGCAATCTTGGCCCAGTCCTCGTCGCAGAACCGCTCTAAGCTGACTACTCTCCTCTGGATGCCATGTTTTCCTCAGTATCTGTTGAAAAGTGGAGCCATGAACTCTGACCTTTACTGAGGCGAGAGGGAGGCCCCTTAGGTGTTTTCTCAGGACATTTTATGACTTCCAGAATGAGACTCAAGCATTTGGATCAGTTCTCGGTCTCACTGTGGATCTGTGGAGTCACAGAGCTTTAGAACAGCCCTTCCCAAAGTGATGGATTTCATCTTCTTCCTCTTCCTCATCTCTCTGCTACTCCCTGCTACTCCCTGCTTCTGAAAATGGTCCAATTAAGGGATGATGTGATTGAACATGGCTGGTAGTAATCAGGCCTGGGTGTGTCTAGTCAAGCCGGAGCCAGTTTCTAATACAGTTTGGCAGTTTCTGTTTTCTCACACAGCCCCCCTTTCTTGGCTGAATAAATCAAATATCCATGTAAAGTCAAGGATATTATGGAATTACCATCGCCGCTCGCTCGCTGCAGATCCCTCAAGTTGAAAAGTGATAACTCAAAAACTGTATCATGGATCATTTTCAAATATTATACGCCTGTAGTCTCAAGTGTGACGATGAACTGGATTGATTTTCCTATTTTCACCACTAGGGGAGCTAGATCCAAATATTTTCAGTTGGTCAGAATTAGTCCAAACGTATCTTCGAACCGCCTCAAGGAGATCTATGCTGTGATAAACTACTGTAATTCATATTTTAATCATTACGCTAGATTTTTGCAAAAAACAAAACAAAAGAGTAGTCAATCTAGTTTACTGTATTTATCTTCCTTATTGAGTCACTATGGGATCTGATCCTAGAGCAGACTACTGACTTCATAGAGAAAGTTAGGTTGAGTCACTATAGACTGTTTGAGATTATTAATGAATCACATTTAATTTTATTCAATCAGGGCTGATGCTTGTACAATGATTGATTGGGGGGTTTTAGGGAATATATATACCCTTTAGGCCTCAATAGCCCTCAAACCTTGAATTCTGTGTTTACTCAGGTTGCCTTTGGGATGCACATAAAAAATATGAGAAAGCCGGAGGGGGTCACCACACACAGAGAGCAAAAGACCATATGAAGCACATTCCATTTTAATAATACAAACAACTCTGCGGGCGTTTCATTTTTGACAGACAGAATTTTATGTGACAATACATCAATCCTTTTAATCACCCGGTTCTTCTGTTTTCCAGCTCTCTTCTCGCACCGACAGTCGACCCGACCCTTGGAAAACCAGTAAAAGGTTGATCGCGATGAATTGAAACCTTCAGTTCAGTGTTGTAAGACAACTTTCCTGTCCCCTGAAACATGAGAACGGAAACGAAAGCCGCAGCCTGACGACGTGTGCTTTAATTGTAGAGAACTCTTTTAAAAAAAGCAAAAACCTATTCGCTCTAATCTTCAGGAGGAGTTGAGGGTGTGCGTCCGAAGGAGAAGTGAGCTTTGAAAGGTTGCAGTAAACACAAATTAAAAAAAAAAAAAAGCAGCTGGGGCGATCAGTGGTACCATATCGACTCCAGACTTTGACCCATAAACAGTGGGACCAGTCGTCCCATAAATATGTAATATAACAGAAATATCAAAAGTCTCGTTTGCACCCCTCTTTTTCTTGGACCGTTGGATCCACGTCGTGTCCCTCAATCCTGACAATCTCTTCGTTATCAGACGCAGGCGTAGATTATGAGTCCGACAACGATGACAACCACCACCACGGCGACGCCGATCAACACCATTTTCAGTCTCCTGTTCTCCCATCGTGTCTTCTGCTTCACCTGGTTGGTCTTCTTTTTGAACACTTTACTCTGCAGGAGTTTAAACAGAGACATAAATAGAAGATGATTGCACTAATCTTTATATGTGCACAAATTAAACCAGTTTGTTTTCCCTGAGTGTGTCGGAATGTGGAGTAAAGTCCCCCCCGCTGTTTGTCACGCTCTCAAAGAAGCTGCGTTCCCGGTGTTTATGTTCCCAACGGATGGTTCCGTCTGCGGCTGGACATGCGGCTCACATTGTTCCCCCCCGTGTGTTATGTCACGCAGCACTTCTCAGAGAAGCGTGAAAGCAAACAGGCGGCACCTCTTCGGCAGACCTCGGGGATTAGGAGCGGGCAAATTAGACCGGCACCTCTCGGGGGACCTCAGCAACTGGGTGGGATAATAAACCACTAGAGCAGCACAAATAAATATTTTAATCTTAAGCCTCTTTTTTCATGCTGTTTTCATATGGGAGCAGTTACTTTATCGCATTTTTTCCTAAAAGGGAGTAACATACAGCATAATACATGTTTTGACTGCTTCATTTAAAAAAAAAAAAAGGGTGCTTTTACTTTGAAAGGACAAACACGCATCACATCACAAGAGCAGGAAACCCCATCTGAAGTTTTTTTTTCATTAGTTTCTGGGTCCAGATGATGAGCTAGAAAACTGCCAAAGCGTAATAATGGACTGTTCCGTATGAGGGGAGGTTTGTAAAAAGTAGCAAATGCTGATTTTAGCAGCAACATGTTGCCACATTTAGTTCCAAATGTTAAATCGAACTCTTAAATATTATAATATATCTACATGTTCTACCTAAATCTAAATCTTAGAAGTTATACATACATGTTCAACCTAAAATTGAATGTCATAAATATGTGTTAAATCTTAAGCTAGATGTCTTAATGTAGAAAAAATGCAAAAGTCAGCGGAATTACCAAAATAAAAGCTCGATGAAAAAAAAACACTTCTTATGATTTAAAGGCAACCAATTTTCCACCAATGCAGTTTGGTTGGGCACTTTTTTGAGTCACTATTTCTTTTTGAAAATTCGGGCCACTTGACTGACCCCGTTTAAAATACGACCCAGCGGCAGCATGTATATGCTCAATCAGTGAGGGGCCGAGGATGGAGCCCTGGGGGACACCACTGATCTAATGGGTCACTGAGGAGGAGCCTACTGAGGACAACCTATTCCATAAGGTTTTTTTGGTACATTAAAGCCATATATATATATATATAACATAAAATGTATAAATAAATTAAATCATCTCAAAAGTCAGATTTTTTTTTTTTTTTTTACTATTTATGACATGCTGGACCAAATGATTTGTAATTATACGGCAAATTTAGACTTAAATGTAGATATTAAAAAATATATATATGTATATAAAAACCTCAAAGAAATAAAATATGGGTGGAAATATTTTTTCCTTGTTGTTTTGAATCAGCTACATCATCTCATCAGCTCTGGCTGATCCTCCAGGATGTGGCAGCCGAATCAGCCGCTCAGGTTTTGATGATTAATGCCCCCCACCCCCCACCCCTGTGCTCCCGAACCCCGCGCGCCTTCTCCCTCGTCATCCGTCGGCGCCGACGCTTCACTTTATCCCACTCCTTAGACAGCTCAGACTCGGCTTGTTTGCTTGTTACTTCTCTGAGAACTTTGTGAGGCAACAACACGAGGAATTGTGGGAACGCCGTGACCTGCTTGCCGACCCCCGGATGGACATTTGCCTCGTGGCACGTCCTGGACTCACTCCGTCTTACCCAGGGAGACCAGCTCGCTTCATTCATCTTAGGAAACAATAGGAAATACCTTTCTAAAAATAGCGCCATAAAACACAATCAGGATGCAAATTGTATATTGGTTTTCCTCCCCACCTCCGCAGAAGGAGTATTTATAGGCATCAATATGACATTTCCTTGTTTTCCTGTGGAAAGGGAGTCCGTGTGCCGTTTCCTCCAGTCAGTCACCTTATCCACACCAGCCAGACGCTTCCACTCGCGGCTCTGAAATAACCTCGGCTCACCTGTGCCAGCAGCTCATCAGCCTGACCCTCCAGGTGATCCAGTTTGCCAGATCTCTCATCCGCCTTGTTCATATTCTGCAGCATGATGCCCCTCACCTCTTCCACGTCATCCTGGGCCTGCTGGAGGCGGCTCTTCCCGTTCTCCTGTCCAAACAACACATGAGGCCCGGTTCAAGATCAGACACGATGTGGATTAGTCAAACCAAAGCGGGGGGGGGGGGGGGGGGGGGGGGGAATTAGCCCGACCGATCGTTGCCTACATCAATGTTGTTTCTTTAAAATTGCAGTTCAGTACTACTCCTGCTCTGTCGTCCCCGACAGCGAGGGTGAATCCCCTAAAAGCCCCCAATTCCCTGCATTGTACAGGGAATCTCCCTGATTGAATTCCTCAAATCATATGTGACTCATTAATAACCTCAAACAGATCATATTGACTCAACCTAACTATATTTGAAGAACACAGCGGTCTGTTTTAAGATCAGATCCCGTAGTGAGTCATTAATGAAGATAATTACAGTTAACTAGTTTTTCTGAGCTCAGAAATAAAACAAGACAGATTTCCTTGTTTCTGTTCATAAGAGCTAAATTTGAACACCATTGGATTTATAGTTGGGAAGTAACGGTCAAATAAACAAAACAGTTTTTCCAGTAGAATTTCTCTCGTGGGATTCCCAGTAAACCCAGGAAAAGGACGGAACTGGGGGTCTTTTATCATAGGTCGTGGGCTAAGGGTCCTCGGGAACACTGGCAGAAGTGCATCATGTTTTTGCAGCAGGTCATAGCAGCAACGGTCATTAATCCTCTGCAGTCGGTAAATTAGCATTTTTCTGGTGTATTTCAGGAAACGCACCTCTTATCTTACGCATTGAGGCGTTTTAAGCGGCTTTGTTTGATTAGACAACAGGCGATAAACCGCATATATGAAAATAAACCTTATCTATGATGGGGGTTGAATAATGCTGCTTCCAACTTTATCTAATTACCTCAATGCTGACGGGAATAGGGTTCAGTTTCTGAGTCCAAAAATAGTTCTGAGTGCCTGAAGTGCACAGCACAGGAAACTCTACTGACTAGTTTTCTGCCAGCCCGCTTTTACTGCGGGTCGAGTCTCACAGTTTGGACAATTTATATTCAAATCATTCGTCAAAATGTGGATCATGGTTCAAATCACACTGCCATCTGTTTCAGAGACTATTATTTTATTTTTTTGAGGGGGGGTTCTGCAAAGATCGCAAAACAATTTTGGAATTCAATCTGTAACCATGGCAACGTGGTTTATCGGGTTCATACGGATAAAAGAAGTCCAGGTTCATACAGTGAGACAATCCAGGTTCAATGATCTCGCTGCCTGTCCGACTTCTAGCTCTGGTTGACGTGAAAAAAGGACATCAAAGCCATCAAGTTAGATGCCACAATGAAATCACTACTTCTACCGCTAGACAGGAAGTCAACTCAGACGCGGTCCGCTGTGGCAACACCCGAAAGGGAACTGCCGAAAGACGAAGAAGAAGAAGAAGAAGACCACCAAACAGGAAGTGGCTTTAGCTCCATTGTACATTGGTCCAGTTTGGGTCCAGTCCGCCACAACCTTCAAATGCAGTTACTTCAATACTATTGCTATAGCTAATGCAGTGCTACTTGAACAACGCAGGAGATTGGGGGCTTTTGGGGACATGCCATTACATTTAAATGTCTACTTTTTGGTTGATGGTAGAAAAAATCTGCTGATAAATTGCATATTTTGACAATAAACCAAATATACAAGGAGCGTTTGAACAGTATAATACGACTATTAATTGTTCTGGTAATAACCGGCGCCATTGGTTGCGTGGTCCGCTGTAAGATCCAGCCGGTTGGAGGTTGTTCAGACATGTCGCCAACAGAAAAGAAGACCAACCTGACTGTTTTAAAACCTGACTGTTTTATAAACACAGCGGCGGTCCTGCAGAATTGCCCTTTCTGCTCTGAAGAAAGGGCAACTGTTATGTAAAGACAGCAAAGCATGAAACCTGAGGCTTATAAGAGAGAAAAGGAACAAGTTGTGAAACATGGAAGTTAGAAACCCGGTTCTAATGGGTGCTGTTTACACAGAAGCCAAACGTTCACACGTGAGGCGAAACAACAACAACAACAACAGAGCAACTAGAGATTGATAAGAACTCTGGAGCAGGATATCCAGACGGTAGTTTGACCTCAAAGCCATTAGTATCCTGACAGGTTTCTCCTTCACCTTTGCCCCCGGAGCCACGGCAGGAAAACTCCATGACAGAACCTGACAGGAACAGGAAACCGACAGATAGAACAAAACACACGTCCGCTCTCGCCATCTTGATCTCAGACCCGGTCACCTTCTGAAAACCCGCTGGACGGGTTAGGCTATGCAGGGCAGACTTTCGGGTCACTGACTGTTGGAAAAAAACATTTGTGGCTGCCGTGAAAAATGACTTATCTCGTTTTTGGCCCACCAAATTTCACTCGAACAATAGTGTATATTTAAAATTCTGCTGGCGACACTCAGGAACCGCTACCCAGTCCAGTTCCCTTCCTCGCTTCCTTCCTTCCTTCCCTCCCTCCTGCCTACATTTATGTACCTGGCAAACCCAAAGACACCGCACCCTCACATCATGTAATAACATGTTTATTACAGTGTAATGTCATCTCATTGGTAAAATAGAATACTTAAGAAGAACAGTTAGGATTGTTGACCTTTCAAAGGTCACACGTGGAGTTCTGGCTGATAGGTGGTTTACGTCTGTCGGCTGTCACTCAGACGAGGGTTATTGTTAGGGGTAACGGTCGCTGGTTATGGATTGTGGTTCTGGTTATATTTAACCCCTTCAATGTCTTCACCAAGAAAAGGGGAAAACAAGCAACTTGAAAAAAAAAAATCATTATTTTCATATATTCATATATTATATATTATTAATTCATTAATTTAATATCTTGGACGTTTGAAATTCACCATAAAAGAACAAATCCGTTTGGTAAACATTTTCTTTTTTTAATAAATCCGTCTGACCCGTATTATTAGAATTTTTCTGGTTGTATCAAGTCACATCCTTCGGTTTAATAAATCCTCAATGTGCCAACAAAACCAAAGAAAAATGATAATTATTGAAACGCATTCGTCTTAATAACCAGGGTTAATGCCTCCTACTCCGTCCAGGGCTCCCCCTTCGGCCCCTTACTGTTCAGCATTAACATGCTGCCCCTGGGTCGTTATTATTCTGGTTCTGTCACGTTCTTCAACAGAAATAGTGACTCAAAACTGTTTTTTTTTCGGAAACCAAACCATCAAGCGGGACATTAAAGGGTTATTAAACGATTATGGGAACCGTTAACCATACTCCTGAACCGTAAACCATTAACCACTGGTTAGTGGTTGTGGTTATTGAGTTATGGTTAATGGTACTAGTTACGGTTTAGGGCGACTGTGGCTCAGGAGGTAATATCAAAAAGGTCGGAGGTTCAATCTCAGAACCACCCCTGTAGTCTACGTTTTTATTAATATACTGGAGCCAGAGACTAAAACACCAATTTTCTCCCAGTAACCTCACCGGGCCGGGGTTGGGTCAGATTCACAGAACTCATTTCTGCGTGTTGCATAATGTATAAGTGATAATTTATATATATATATATTTATAGATAGATAGATAGATAGATAGATAGATAGATATACAATAATAGGTATATATTATTATTGTGTGGTTAAGGGCTATGGTTACTGCTTATGATTCGTGATTATGTTTAAAGATTATAGGTAAGGGTTAAAAAGGAAAGGGGGTTTTCATAAATTAAACACATTACCTGCGGTTGGTTGGTTAACACCACCCCTCCCTTCATTTCCTCATTTAAGTCACTGAATCGACCAATTTCTCTTGTTGCATGCTTAGATTTTTTTGTATGTATTCTATTATAATAAACAAAAGTTCTTCTCCGGGTTATTGGACCTGACTGCAGTGTCATGTGTCTAGAATCAGAGTAAATATTAGTTCTGGGTCTTAATGTTGTGGTTTTTTGATAAGTATGTGCTCCTCAGTCACAAAAGTGTCTCGTTTGTCCCACGGTAAACGTCACCTACTGGGAGAGAGTATCTCAGATCGAAGCGGTTTGCGCTTCCATGTTTTCATCTATGAACTTCTATTAGCGGTTATAACGCATAAACCAGGACTTGAACGCAGACTCACCATGTCTGTATCGTCTCGTGGTGTGTTTGAGTCCCAGGCTGTCACCGGATCCTCAGCATTGACAGAGCGACTCGGATTCAGCTCTAGAATCAGGAAACGGAGTAAAACAACTCTGCAGTTTCGAACCCGCCTCGGTATTCCGACAGAAGCACACCAACCGGTTAAGGCTTTCTTTATTTATATATATAAAAAAAAAAAAACTGTTTAAAAGTGTGACTTTCGCTTTCACGAGCTGCGGTCGGTTACTCCGCACTCTCTTGACTGTGGTGCGTTCAAGGACCTCCCGGTACTTTTAAACTGAAGTAGTCAGTCACGTGACCACAACGAATCCGGACTTGTGCTCATGACGGGCGATATAATTCCCATCTGTTTACCACAATCTACAAATTCCGAGGGCAAAACTTGACTTAAGTGCTGTTAGGAACTAATTTGAAATACTTTGATGTTACTTGAGCTTTTCCAGCAAATGTTTGTTGGTACTTTAATGTTACCGCCACCCAAGGAGCTTATGTTTCTCTTCATCTTTGATTGTTTGAAATTTTACCCATAGGTAGTTTTGGACATAGCCAAGAGATTTTTAAATATTCGTGACGTCACGTCGTGAGGTCATGACGTGACGTCACCAATATTTAATAATCATGATTTATGAATTTGTGAGCAAGATTAGAGAAAAACTAATGGACGGATTTACATGAATGTTCCTAGAGAATAGGAAAATGTTGGTGAAGTTTGCATCAAAATAAAGTTTAGAAAATGTAATTATTGTAGTTTTATTAGATGGACTTAATTCTTTTGAATCATTCGTACTCATGTTTGTTTTTTTTGCAATATCATAAATTAAGGGATGGATTTGACTATTTTTAGTCAGTTTCATTTTGTTTATTCTGCCATCATACATGTACATTTATGTACAATAACTATAATAAACACAAAAATATAATCCAGAGGCCGTTTCTGGCATATGGTAGTGATGATTTTTACTCTCTCTCTGTGCTTTATAGTTTTTATGTGCAGCCAAAAAGGACATTTAATGTTTGCAAGACTCGCATGAATTTTAACAACTTTGTTTTTTCAGGATTCAATAAAGTCGGCAAGAATGGATGTGAGTTCTGACGTTTGTCTTGATTTGTGCGTTTTTTTTTTTTTTTACGGTTTAGGTTGTTTTCCCTCTTTTGATCCATTTAATTGTAATCATGGAAAGTATTTCTGCACCATTAAATGAGTTTCTTTCAGCACTAAGTAATTCAGTCGGGCCAACTTAAGATAAGATAAGAAGATATTATTATTATATAACTAAATATATTAACTCACTTTTATTATATAACTAAAATAGATTAACTCACTTTTATCATGTAACTAAAATATATGAACTTACTTTTATTATATAACTAAAATATCTTAACTCAATTTTATCATGTAACCAAAATATATGAACTCACTTTTATTATATAACTAAAATATATTAACTCACTTTTATTATATAACTAAATATATTAACTCACTTTTATTATATACCTAAAATATATTAACCCACTTTTATTATATAACTAAAATATATTAACTCACCTTTATTATATAACTAAAATATATTAACTCAATTTTATTATATAACTAAATATATTAACTCACTTTTATTATATAAATAAAATATATTAACTCACTTTTATTATATAACTAAATATATTAACCCACTTTTATTATATAACTAAAATATATTAACTCACTTTTATGATATAACTAAAATATATTAACTCACTCTTATTATGTAATTAAAATATATTAACTCACTTTTATTATATAAATAAAATATATTAACTCACTTTTATTATATAACTAAAATATATGAACTCACTTTTATTATATAACTAAAATATATTAACCCACTTTTATTATATAACTAAAATATATTAACCCACTTTTATTATATAACTAAAATATATGAACTCACTTTTATGATATAACTAAAATATACTAACTAACTTTTATTATGTAATTAAAATATATAAACTAACTTTTATTATATAACTAAAATATATTAACTCAATTTTATTATATAACTAAAATATATTAACTCACTTTTATCATATAACTATAATATATTAACTCACTTTTATTATATAACTAAAATATATAATCTCACTTTTATTTTATAACTTAAATATATTTAGGAAATATAAATAATTGGTTAATTTCTTTTTTATTTTATATTTTTTCTGAATAAAGGTTTAGTCAGAAATTTAATTGGATAATATTGAATAAACTTCCCAAATAAAAAAATAGTACTAATTATCAGTGAACTGTTGAATTTATGAATTAAAGAGAAATATTACAGCTGTGTCAGAATCTAAAGTTTAATATAGGACGTTATGCATTTACAACGTTTTCATTCACCCATTTTGAGTCGTTCTTGAAAATTCCCAGGGGAACCTGAACACAGCAGCACTCAGACATTTCCTCCAGTGACACTTCCTTATCTCCTTCATCCAGCAGGGGAACTAGTGTGAAGTGCTGAACAGACCCATCAGGAACTTAAACTCTTCATCCCGTCAGACCGACTCCGCAGTGAGAGTCTGGCAGAACCTTCAACCTCAAGGATCTGCAGGCCTTCGCGGAGTTGGAGCAGAACATTGTGTGCTGTTCTGTTCTGCTCACTGGGTGTTTCCTCCTTCAGATTTGAAGAAGGTGAAAGTTGGTCCACCCTTGTGAGAAATATGTGCAATATTCACATAATATCCCCGCAGGGACTTGCATTGTGCAGGAAATGTACATTTGTTCTGTCTGCTGTGTCAGAACCTCCTACTTCAGGATTCTATCGCGAACATTTTTGAAGTAGTGGAAGTATAAGTATGTGTGTTTTCATTTTAAGCACAACAGTTGTGTGTTTGTCCTGCAGACCCGCCGCCGTGTGGCTTAGAAGTATTCTACGGTTATACATTATACATTCTCGGTGGTAAATGGGTCACATGGAAACCTGTGGGATCTGTGGAGGAGAGTTGACTCTTAATCACGACCGGTGTGTGTGTGTGTGTGTGTGTGTGTGTGTTCCTGTCACAGTTATGATAAGGAGCTGACAGGCGGAAAACACAACTCCATTGTAGCACAAATAACTGCGTCACTCACGGGGGCAATTAAAATTCTTTCCAGCAGTCTTTCGATTCATTTCTGGGACAAAAACCCTGCTGTGAAAAAGTATTGGACCCCCCCCTTCCTGATTTCTTCTATTTCTTGTGTTTATCTGGTACAACAAAACTGTGTCAATCCTTCGGACAGAACAACAACATGAACCAAAGGCAACCTGAGTGAAGACAAGTTTTGAACAAGCCGTCGTCACCCCATCAGCAAGAGTATATCCCCGTAGAAGCCCCCAATCCTCTGCGTTGTACAAGCAAAAAAAAAAAGTTGTTTTGTTTTTTGTTTTTTTTTGCTAAGAGCTCCCCCTAGTGAAAGAAATATGAACAATTCCAATGAAATACGACACGTTTACATTAGATCTCCTTGAGGCGGTTCTTTTGAGATAAGTGTCCAGTTTATTTTTTATTTATTTACAGACTGTACTATCAGAACGCGGCTGAACTCTGAGTACAAATTCTGCACACGTGGAGTGACAACCAATAAACCTTGAACCTTGAGATCTGATCCAGATCCTAGCATCGGTTAGTCCTTTAAGGTTCTCCCTAAGAAAAGAAAAAATAAATGTATTTGTATATTTTATTCCACGATTAATCCGATATCGTAAAAACACCTTAAATGTACCATGAAATGACATTGTTTGGTAAAGTGTGTTTGTAACGGAAAACAGTTCATTTTAATTCACCATTACTACCGTAACAACGTGAAATCTCTTCACTGTTTTGGTAAACTGTCTTTTAAGAAAACTATTGGGCGTGCGGTGTCCCCCAGGGCTCCGTCCTCGGCCTCTTACTGTTTAGCATATACATGAATCCACTGGGTCATCCTATAAACGGGTTCAGTCTTATTTTTCAATAAGAAATAGAGACTCAAAAGGAGTTCAACCAAACAGTGGAGGCAGGACATCAAAGGGTGAGGAAGGTGTGTCTGAAAAACTGTTCTTTTAAAAAAGAAAACTTTTAAAAAAAGAATTAAATCGGATTAACGGTTGAGAGATTGTGGCCCGGATGAGCTTGAGTTTCAACTCACACAATGATGACCTGACATTCTGTTCAACCTTCTGAGAAGATTCCTCCTCTGAGCTCTCAGAGGTTTCTGCTTCACCACTCTCGCCTGGATGCCTTTTATGTCTGGTGTCTTTCCACCAGTGGAGCCTTGAACTCTGACCTCTCTGGCGGCGAGAGAGAGAGAGAGAGAAGCCTTCACTTCCTTGGATGTTTCCCCTGGATCCTCTGACTACATGAATGAACCTTCGTCGTCCTCTTGGAGGGATTTTGGAAAGCCGCCCACTACGAGGAAAGTTCACTATTGTTCCGTGTTGTTCTCCGTTTGAAGATGACGTGTCTCACACAGTGGGTCACTGACACAGATTTGGAACCTCTCCCAGACTGGAATGGATTCCGATCACCTGGTGGAATTCCTTTTGATTTTGAGGTGGCGCGCTACTGGTGAGACGTAGGAGCCGACTGCCTGGGAAAAACGCTTCCAGTGATGATGTGGTTGAACGGGGCTGGTAGTGATCAGAACTGGGTGTGTCTTCAATCCAGCTGGAACCGGTTACTAAGGCAGTTTAGAGGGGATGAAAATGGGGGAGAAATACTTTTTTCTCACAGAAACCCGGTTTGCTGTTAAACAACAACCTTTTTGTGTTTTGCGTGTTTTGTTTCATGTCACGTAGAATCAAACACACACAAACAGACAATAAAGCTTTTATTTTTATTTTCCCCCCACACAGTCAGACAATGATCCGGACCGTCACGGGATTATTTCCCAGCACCAGCTGGCACACGGCTGTGCGACTCCACTAACGCCTGAAACAGTGGCTCCAAAGTGAAAGTAAGAAGGAGCACAAGTAAGCGGAGATTGAGGTCTTTTCTGTAAATGTATTTTGGTAAGTTACTCACTTCTTCCTCCGTTTTTTTCTTTCTAAAACAAAAATCCCCCAAAAGCCTCACTTCATGTAGGTGAACGTGAAAGAAGCCCACTTCCTGTCCAAGAAGTGGAAGGGAAAGTTTTCATGGTAGTGATCATGTGGGCCCTCTTCCTCATGGCTGCTGGACTTTGTACTTTCTTTGTAACCTCATCCTATTTTACACATTATTGTGTTGGATATTAAAGGTACGTTTGGGACCACTGGTACTGGTACGAGCCCAGCAGGGATATGAAACCGGACACAGAACCGGAGTGGGGTGCATATTAAGTGCTGTGGGGGAAAGAAAAAATCTTTTGTTTAAATTGTTTATTTTCATTTGATTTAAGGTATGGAAGTTCTTCTTCTTCTTCTTCTTCTTCTTCTCCACAGCGGGTCGCCTGTTTCCATCTTCCCCTCACCTCTGAGTGTCCCTCTGTCACAACAACCTACTGCATGTCCTCTCTCAACCACATCCAGAATCCTCCTCTTTGGTCTTCCTTCTTCTTCTCCTGCCTGCAGCTCCATCTCCAGCATCCTTCTACCAGTAGATCCACTATCCCTCCTCTTCTTCACGGGTCAGAACCATCTCAATCTGTCCTCTCTGACTTTGTCTCCAGGACGTCTAACCTGGACTGTCCCTCTGATGTCCTCCTCTCTAATTCTGTCCTTCCTCCTCAGTCCCAGAGAACATCTTCATCTCTGCCTCCTGTCTTCTGGTCAGAACCACCGTCTCTAAACCATCCAGCAGAAAATATGTGCAAAAGTGATGTTTTTGTGCAGTATTTTAATATTTCAGATGCTCTGGCTGTTTCTGTCCATTAAACATCTAATATAAAATAGAATATTACATACATGTATATCATTTAAAAAAAATATCCTTAATTATAATTATTGTTATATTATATTAAATATTAAACATTTGTTATATAATATAAAATACAATATTACATATATATATATATATATATATATATATAAATTTATTATTATTCTTAATTGTTACTATTGTTGTATTATATTAAATATTAAACATGTAATATAATATACGATATATTTTTTAAAATATTATTCTTAGTCATTATTATTTTTATATTATATTAAGTACTAAACACATAATATAATATAAAATAGAATAGATTTTTATTCTTATTCTTAATTGTTATAATTGTTGTATTATATGAAATATCAAACATTTAATATAATATATTTTTTTAAATATTAAACATATGATATAAAATAGAATATTACATATATATAATTGTATTCTTCTCCTTAATTGTTATTATTGTTGTATTATATTAAAAATTAAACATATAATATAATATATTTTTTTAAATATTAAACATATGATATAAAATAGAATATTACACGTATAAATATATTTTTAATATTATTATTCTTAGTCATCATTATTGTTATATTATATTAAATACTAACCATATCATCCTGTATATATAATATGTAATAAAACACAGTGCACAACAACACTCATTCTACAAGAAGAAGAAGAAGAAAAAGTGTTATAATACTGTCACAAACATGACTCAGCGTGACGTTAGCCTTCCTCTGCTCCTACGAAACATCACATCATTTCTTTTTCCTGATGTTATTCACATAATCACTGAATTACTGGGAAGAGTATTGAGCGTTTCTCTGACAGAGGGCGACACCTGACACTTTGTCCAATCACGCTCAAACAAAAGGTTGTTCTGGGAAAAGCCGTCCAAACACAAAGGCCGCATTCAGCCTGGTTGGCCTTCCTCCCCTCACATCATTGTCTGACCCTCGTCAGCGGGAGTCAGACTCACACCCGCATGACTGCAGCAGTCTGAGTCTGAGTCCAGGCCCATTTCCCCTCAGCAGCAAACAGACGCTCAGTGGAGGTTTTGTGTCTGTGTTCTGAAAGCTAATCTTTAATATATATGAGTCACCAAATGTTGACAAATCAGAACATCCCCTCTGGCGGGTGCAGAGGTCCGGAGCCGTCGAGACATCCGGAGAGGTCAGGCTGAAACCAACAATGGGCCTGAACTCTGGACCGCAGATGTTGTCTGGGAAAATCACATCCAAAAAAAAATAGTAAAATACGCTAAAATTCAAACGTATATCGCAAAATGACATATAATGATGTAAGATTTTTTATATAAAAATAGTAAGAAAAAATATACAAACTTTTGTTAAAGTGATTGGAAACACACCCTGAAACAATCAGGTAATTACTGTAAAAGTATTATTTAGTGTAAATTACCAATTTTACTGATATTCACATTTAACATTTTCATTTTCAACATTTAGCAAGAAATAGAAAAAAAAAAAATACTTGTCATAAAAGGGTTCAGTCACATTTTTCTATAAGAAATTGTGACTCAAAATGAGGCTTTAAAAAAAAAAATACTTTAAGCATTTAGCAACGACATTTCTTAGTTTCTACATGAATAAGATGTTAAAATTTTATAAAATTAAAGTATATTTGTGAAAAATTTTGGATTCCAAAATAAATTTGATGTGATGTTTCAAACAGATTTACAGTATCACTATCTGTTTAACGTTTCAATTTAATTTAATATGTTTGTAACCACGGCTGCAGGTATTTAAATTATTATTATTATTATTGTTTTTGACAGTGTAGTTCTTTTACCCGCCCCGGTTGGACCCGAATAGAAGATCCGAGGTTTTATATATATGTTTGTTTGACAAATTTGCTGTTCTGATTTTTGAAAAATGCTAAAATAATAATAATTTCCTTTCATATAAATTTAGCTTTATTTAGCCCAAATGGCCTTCTTCACTTTCTCCAGAGGTGTTCTGATCCATTAGAGAACCCGCAGGGAGAATCCCCTCAAATCCATTCCTCCTGTTTCAGACTAGTCCAACCCTTTGTCTCCATCTGCTGTCATCACAACCAACGGCAGAGCCGCGCCGTGGCGGTTCAATAACACCAGCTGAGCTTTGGAAGTTCCCCAAAAATTCTAAATCTAAAAATAAGATGAAGCTTGAAAACACCTGGAGGTTCAGAGTTTGTGTTTGTACAAGGGTCACTAATTCACCAATTTAAAGCAAACTGTCCTTCGATTTGAAATTTACCTGTCAGGTAAGTCTTAGTGCGTGACGACAGCAGGTATTGGGGCATGCCCCAGGGATCTGTCCTGGGACTAGGAGAGAGGTCTGCTCTACTTGTAGTGGACATTCAGGAAAGCCCATTTTCCTGAATGCAGCCTTTACTGTCGATCACTGACGTCTTGTTCACACATTAACGTCAATTAATCCATTTTATGACATTTGATGTACTTTAAGACATCAGAAAAATCAAAGATGAAAATGTCAGGTTTTCCTGGAAGCTCTGATATGAACGTGTTTATTCAGCAAGAATACTATTGGACAGTGTCTTTAAGTCTTTGGTGAACACGTAGTGGACGATTTGGTCCAATTATAAGCTGGATTTTTCCAGTTAAATGTCAAAGAGGTACACAAATGCATCCCGTCTGGTGTTTCTATGACATTCATCAAATCTAGTCTCTGAGTAAAGGAGGATTTTCTGCTTCATTTTTATTTTATTTGAACCGTGGTTATAAATCGAATCAAGGGAATTTCCATTCTTGTATTCTTGTGTATATTAAGGTCAATATATTAAGGTTTTTAAACGCCATTTCTCATTATTTTTGGTGCTTGACTCAACTTCCTTGTTGTGTGGTCATGTGACTCAGAATAAAAACCCTTATCAAGATCATGAACACAACAAATGAAACCGAAGGGACCCAAAGTTACACCACGCAAGGAGAATTATACCGGCCTCCTTAGATGAAGGTCTATTCGGTCGCATGTTTCCTCTCGGTATAATTGACTTATAACGTGAACACCGGTTATGAATATCTCACAACTGCCCGTAGAATGACCTCTGACCTTTGGAGAGTGTTGTTGTGGATTAAACCGTCCTCAGCAGGGACAAAAACATGGAAAAGAGTTGCGTGATTAGGCACTTAGGAGCTCTTGATTTATTTTTGGATCAGAGAAACGTACACAGACTAGAGGTCCTTTTATTTAGAGAACATGTAGAATCTGTCGTTTACGGCACAATCAAACTCTCCGACGCCTCCCAGCGCTTTGCCTCATCCTGCGCCAGGAACCCAACGGGTCCGAGGATCCAACAGCAAACGTGTTCAGAGAACTGGTTAGTGATGTCACAGGAAGTTGTTGAGATGTGGATCCGGGTGGGACCTCTGTAGGCTGCAGGTGATTCCAGTGCTGGGAGAACTTCCCACTCGGGGTGAGAGCACCTGAAGTCAGCTGGGCTTCAGGAGGTCAGGTGACGTCATTGAAAAGGTGACGGGTGGTGGATGAATGAGTCAAACAGAGGATTTGTGTCTCTTGTGGAACCAGAAGTCAAGTCGAGTCATTAATATCACTATTAGTTCAAATCTAGGGAAAAAGAAAGTCGCACTTCTGGTGAAAATGAGGCATGCAGGGTTTAGGCCGACTGCAACGCTGCCGCTGCTACACGTGCGTGTTCTTCACTCCTAATGTATCCACTAGAACCCAGAACCCAGACTCCAGAGAAAACTGGATGCTGTGTGATTCTCTGTAAACAGGACCGGTTCCGTTGGAGTTCTCTCCCCCCGACTGGAGACATTACGACATCTCACCAGCACTCGCGTTCATTACCGACGCAAACACATTCCATCTCGAACGTGACGAACTGCTCAAGGAGAAAAGGCTTCGCTGGAGGTTTTTGAAGGACAGTAACAGTTTTTTTGAAAGCGGACAGGTAGCTGTAACAAAACACGACATGTGACGCCCCTATCCATACCTGGACTGGGAACTGGGCGCCCTTATTGGACTCCAGTCAGTGTGTCGGATTATGCAAAAGGTTATTTTGTAAGTACAATAGGCTTGTTTTGAGAAAACTAACTGCAACATAAAGAATGGCTGACAGCCTGGACAGGAAATGCACTCTTGAGAAGATGAACATCTTGGACCACGGCCGGTTCAGGGACCAGAATTCGCTGAATGTCTCCAGCGAAGGACCGGCAGGAGTTTTGTTGAATAGGAATGAAGTGGAGGAGGCGTATTAAAGGTCACAAGGTCACAGACGCAACGATCCCGTTGACGATTTATCATTTTAATTCACCAAGCAGCGGGAGCTGGGCGTCTTTACGTTAGGTTTGAGCTCAGCGGGTCTTTGAGCAGAACCCTGATCCCCCTTATCGCTTCAAAGGGGCTGCTCTCTAAACTGCGGCGAGTACATTTCACAATGTTGTACTTGTAAGACGGCGTGCTTATTATTATTAATATTATTCAAAAGGCATTTATTGAGTCTGCTTTCCTGAGTTTCCTCCTCAGCAGCAGGGAGGGGTTTGGATCCGGTTCTACCATCTCGGTTACCAGCACACTTTATGTTAAACATGCACACATACCCACCGCAGCTAACGGACCTTTCCGCTGCAGCTGGTTGATATAACTTCAAACTAATAACAAAAATGTTTACCTTGATTTTTTTGATCAATCGAAGCGACCCATAGTTTCACATTTTAATCTTTAAGAACCCGTAGGACCCGGAGACCAATGATGTTCTGCAGGACTCCAGGCCGGAATGGGGGGAATGTCAGACAGGACAGCATCTAGCGTCTGGGGCTTTTCTGGGTGGACTGTGAAAAACAGTAATGGATTGCTCATTTATTCAATTTGGGTTCTTAGACTATCTGATGTTCGTACTTATAAGCGTGCACGCTTGCGCCTGTGAGGGTTTTATACAAACAACGCTGTGGCACCAAATACATCAGCGGCCTCATTTATAAAAGCTGCGTACAATCAAAAGCAGGCGCACGGCACTTTTGCACGCAATTCCTGGGATTTTTTCGAAGGTTAACTTGGCGGGAAAGCGTTCGGAACCTCCACACGAACTGTGACCCATGTGTGCGCAGAGAATCTGGAGAAAAGGGGGGAAACCACGTCTCAGACGGCGGAAAGGTGGAGCGAGTGTGAAATGAATACCAGTGTGTGAGTTTACACGCGCGCGATTTATCGTCACCGTGGGATAAAATACAAGCAGGGATATCTGTGACTGCAAAAGAACTCTCAGACGTTTCTGTCATTATCAAACGATATTTATTTATTTATGTCATTAAAATTCTCTCTCGTGAACAAAACCGCTAACCGTCAGACAAACAACGTTAACACTGAAGCCGGTTCCGGTGTCTCAGGCGGTTGGGTTTCTCATCATATATATCTTCTATTGCGTTTCATTTGTCAGCCTGAACATCGGCTGCGTCCAAAACACTTCCTGTCGCCCTCAGACCTTCGTTTCGTAACAGACGCACTCTGTCCCCCAAACAGAACCGTTCTCCGATAATATTTCTGCAAATTCTTGTGTGAGGTTTATTTTTTTAAGTCTCGTCTCTCCGTCCTGTGACTGACGTCATCAATCGGTGGGCGTTGATATTAATCAGTAACCGTGGGGCGTTGCATGAAGCCTGCACATGCTGCGCCAAACCTCCAGTGGGTTCTGACTCATCAAGAGAAATCGGCGTGGGACGTGCGTTTGCATTGTCTTTCAAATCAGGTTGTATTTTTTTTTTTTGCGCGGGTGAACTTCCTATGTTTGTCCGGGCGCCACCTTCTGATGCAAATCCTACGCACAGTTTTATAAATGAGGCCCCAGATCTGTACACTTGAGTCACATCACATAGCGTCAGGATCAACGGCTAACATTTTGTTCCTGGCCAGGTCGGCGGTTGGATTCCCAGCTGCTGTCAAGTACCTTGGGTGATCGCTGCCATACAAACTATCCCTCTAAGGAAAGGTTTCCACGCCATAGCCAACGGAGAGAGTCTGAATGGACCAACCTCTTCGTCAAAGTCCACTGAGTGTTATTAGTTTTCAGCAAATATGAACACCTAGATGACACATGGGGGAGGCGGGGCCATGTAGAGTCAATGAGGACACTTATCTGGAAGGAAAGGAGACGAGAAAGTGGGGCAGGCCATTCCAAAAGTCCAGGCGGTAGTTCAGTCAGGTCACCCTGTTGGAGTCGGTTCTCTGATTCCTACCTCAACATACAATGTCACTCGGATGCCACCACTGCTCTCTGTCCTAGCTGTGGTATCCTCATTTGGTGAAGGCGGCCACCACAGCCCATAATAGCTCATTGGTATTGGCCTTCATGCTCTCGCCCTCAGGCTCCAGCTCCAGCAGCTGCCGTACTCTCTTCATGGCCAGGTCGTACTGGTCATCTAGCAACGGGGCAAAGGCATTTTCCAGGACGTCGGAGGAATGGGCTAAGAAGATGAGGGCCAACATCCGCTTGTCCATTCGATGGGGGTCATTCACCCACTTGTCCAGCACAGCCTCCTGGACCTTCTTGATGAGGCGCTGCTTGATGTTGTTGTTGGTCAGAGGATGTGTGGTCATATCAAACAGCAGGAAGTTCTGCTTCTCAGTCGTGAGGACTCCTTTTTCCACCAGGTTCTTTGCCAGCCGCTCACGGACATTGCGCAGTTGATAATGAAGCTTCAGGGGGTTCCAGGTCTCTCCTAAAGAGGAGCCGATGAAAGAAAAGACAATTAATGTCAATAGATTGCTCATGTGGAGCAAATCTGTGAAGAGACTCCATGCCTCAGGCTCTGGGATGAGCCTGTGCCTGACTATCTGTCCACGGAAACAAAGATCTGCATTCTGTAAAGAGAACTGATCTCGAAAAAATGGACCAGAAGTACTGTGACCGAGAACTGAACCAGGAAACACCGATGTCGCCCCAGAGCTCATTCTTAAGATGGTTTAAAAATACATTTAGATCACTTCAGTTCATTTAGGGTCAGGCTGCAACAGGCCTTGATGAAACCGTTAAAAAATACACCCGACTCCAGGTTGCTGGCCCTGGTCCTGGTGCAGGTCGGTCAAAAGGTACCACTTGCCCTCACAACTATCTTGACAGGAAGCCAAGATCACACTTGGGCGTATCACACTTATAAACATTCATTTAATATGAAGGCCGAATAAACGCTGATTTATCGGCCAGCACTAATAACCCAAACAGAGTGAGGCGGCATGGATCTCTCCACATATTATGGGCTGCAGCAGCTCAACTCACCACTGAGAAGCTCAATCCAGCTCTGCACCGTCTCCGGTGGTTGGGTGTCTTTGATGTGTTTCAGGGCTTCATCCAGGAGAACGTCGCCTGTCGGAGCATCGGACTTACAAATCACCTGCGGATGTCGTTCAGAACGATGGCGGTCAGCTACAAAATGAAGTCGCTGGACAAACTGACCCTACTATTTTAATGAATTCAGGCTCTGCTCACATCACTGACTGGTGTCCCTCCTTCACAATCAGACTGGTAAAATAAACGACTGGTTATTCTGTAGTTCACTAACTATTTCTGCTGATAGTCCTGAACTTTTCTGGTTGATTGTTTTAAATCATGATACACGTGACAATTGAGAAAAAACGATATAATGACAGTCCAGGCCGATCTTTTGCCAAATAATGATCTAATATCTAATCTTATGAAGGTGACATTTGGTTTAAAAATACATAAAACACACAAATCCAAAGGAAAATCCTTGAATGGCAGGAGCGGACGCATGAGAATGTGGAGCCAACAACCGACAGCTGGGTTCAACTCCTGTTCTTGAAGAGAAATCCCTTTTCTCCGAAGAAAACGTCCTCACTTTCAGTCAGCACTTTATTCTAATGCAGCCCATAATAACAAAGGACTACAGAAGAATGTCCCAGCGTTTTCATTTTGGAATCGTGTTCTAATGGTTCGACGTTCCATCAAACGTCATAAATATAACATTAACCTGAAAAAAATGATACAAGATGAAAATTATAATTCTACTTCCCGCAGCAAAAAGGTTCTCTAAGACCAACTGAGCCCGTGTGGAGAAGAACCCACCCCAGGGAAACTCAATAATAAGAAAAAACACAGCTGCAGCTGGACCAGACGCACCCGGACCGGATTACTACCGGAGGACGGCCAGGGCCCATTCAGGAAGTCACGATCCAAAGAAAACATCCAAGGACCTGCGGGCCTCTCTCTCCTCTATGAAGGTCGGTGTTCATACGTTCACTATTTGAAGGGCGCTAAATGGCATAATGAGAAAGAGGCGGGCAAAAATAAACCCGACTGCTTTTTGTAACAGTCTGCTAAAACAAACAAGTGACTAATCCAGTTGTTGAACTGGATTTTAGTCCTCTCATGTTGCATCTACGTGGCACATCACTGCTGATACAAAATACATATCAACTTTATTCAATGCAGACGTACTTGAGATCGAGCTGATCGCGCCATTTTCCAACACACCTACCGAGTCACTGAACGGGTCGATACCATAAGATAACGCCCCGCCTAAGATTAGTCATGGACGTAACAGCCTAGCAGGAATAACGACAATAAAACTTCCCCGAACGGACTCTGAACTCACCATAGCAGCGCAGACACGTGTGTCTTACCTTCCTGGCCAGCAGACCTTTTCTCCTCATGCCACAGGCCTCCAGCTGGAGGCGTCCTCGCAGGGCAAGTTCAATCAGCATGCAGCCTCGCAGCCCCGATGAGATGCAGTCATTCCAGAAAGAGGTGTAGCCCTACAACGTGGAGACACACCAGAATCCAAACGTTCGTCAGATAGAGAATGTGTTGAAGGGCACAGTTGCCCGCACTAATAAAAAAACATATGTTTTGATATAAATAGACTTAAACCTCTATTATTTCACACACACACAGATGACGACTGTGTGTGTGTGCTAGATGTTGGCAAAGAGGTGGCAGGAGCAGGTTCCTCCTGCTGCCTATGAGAGTGACACACCGTCCTCGACAGCTTATAATGACAGTATGTCTCAGATGAGCTGATAATTATTGCGGCGTGTAATAACAGTTCATTTCTCACACACTTGTTTTCAATGTTGGGCTTCATTTAGTCATTTTTGCTTCAAGTATTTCCGGCAAGCGCGGTTTCGGTCCTCATCAGGTGGCTGCTGAGACAAACGTCTCATGTTACACCTCGCTTAGATGCAGATTATCACCGCTCAAATGAAAATGAAGCTGTGTAGCTTTTCACGAGGGGTCGAAACATGGATTCAGGGATATTCCATTTATTGAAAATGCGTCAGGAAACTTTGAACTGGAGCTGTTTCTCCAGCAGGAGTAGATTTACTGTTATATAATATATATATATAGATTTCTGCAGGTTCCAACAATTTGTATTCTAGACATTTTATGAACTTAGATACCACAAACGAGAAACGTAACTAAAAATAACTTTTAGTAATCAATAAGTATTCTGTAGTGTTCAGATGTACCATGAACACTCTAAATTATCTTAAATTTTAAAATCTATACAGAGTTAGGTTTTTGTATATCCTAGAGATTATTTAATTCCGGTGACGTTAAAGTCATGATGTCATGTCATATGAACATTTTTCTTAACCACTGGGTGATAAGGCACCTATGAAGTATTTTGGCCATTAATCTCTTAATAATGGATCAATTTGGACGATTGTTATGGTAATATATCATTACTTCCCTACATTGACAAACCAGAACCGACTTAGATGGGTTCAGTAATTGTTAAGCATCCTAAAAATGAATGCTGATCATAATAATGTCTACCTTGGGGACTGTTTGACCTTGGCGACATTGCAGGAATCTTGATAAACAGACAATGCAATTGTAAATTTAAGTAAATATAAACTCTGAAGAAATAGAAGGAAGATAAGAATAAAAAGTGGATTTGCTTACTCGCAGAACTGTAAATTGAAAACAAACAAAAAGCTCTTTTTAAGTGCAACTGAAGCATGTAAATGAGCGTTATTAATCAGAATGAGAATCGGAAATACCCTATTTTACCCTATTAGAGTAAAAATGGATGATTAACATATAGCTATCAGATATATATATACATATATATATATATATACATATATATGTATATATATATATATATATAGCAAATATTTCAAATCCAAAAAAATCAGTATATTCTTTGAGGTAAAAAAGTGTTTGTCTATGAGTGGGAGGAGTTGGACAGTTTGATGGACATATTAAACTTTTGATTGCCCCGATAAACGATCTGTCAACAGACTTTATGAAGCTCATTCCCCCCACAGAACAGAAGATGATGTGTTTCTTCCTCAAACGCTCCGCGGCTATGAGGCCCGCCGTTGTTGTCAGGATGATGCTAACAGCTATGGCGGCTAGGAAAACAGAGCTAACATTAGCTTCCATCGCCTACTTACAAACGCTGAATACATTTTACTGCTTTTGAGGGCAGCGTTTATCAACTTACCTCCCTGTCCTTCAGTCCCAACAACAGCACCTCTTCCATCAAGCTGAGACGGGTCTCTTTCGAGTCTCCGACATCGTCTTCCTCCTGCTCGTCTTCCCGCCGGGGCTCCTGGTCCTCCTGGCCGGAGGGACGGTCTTTATCGGCGGCGATGCGCGAGGCTTCCGTCCGCCTCTGCACCAGGCCCGAACTTCGCAGAGACAACGAAGTCATGACTGCGGGCGGGTTAACTCGACGACGAAGAGAGATTCGCCCGAGATATTCGACCAAACGCCTTGTTGTAAACCATACAGCGGTCACCGGGGGTGTTCTGTCAACTGACTAGTGCCGCCTGAGTGTGCTTGTCATCGGGAGAAACGTTACTGCTCCCTTCGGAGAGTACCTCCGTCTGTCCAATATGGCGGCGTGAAAGTGAAGGTTGTTCCGGAATCATCCAGCAGGTGGCGCAGCGAAGCGAAGTGTAACCAAGAAATGAAGGAGCAGTTTGTCAAATTAAATGTTATTTTTAAAATAAATTAATAATACAGCAGCACCCATAATTATGTTTCGCTAATGAATAACCTGCTGTAATCTTTTTTAAATTTTATTTTATTTTATTATTTTTTTAATGTTAACGAGTAAAAGCCCTTTGATTTATTCCTTCAGCTTGAATTAGATAACCAAAATAAACTTAAATGAGCTTCTCTACTATCAGGTGTGTTTGCAAGACTTTGGTGTCTACAGATAGGTAAAACCTAGAATCATTTATTTTAATAATCTGTGATTAAGTTAAAAAAAACACTATATAAACAATACAATATAAAATTACACATGACACAAAAAAGCAAAACAATCTATGAATTATTTGACAATTATTATTATTTGGGGGCTATACGTACATACTGCAACCTTTGACTGTCATATACTGTAAATCCTGCACTTTATAATAATCCATCACCGTGCACTGGAAACTAATAGCTTTTCTTTTTTAATGATTTTCAGTCTGATGAAACATTTATTTAAACCCAAATCACTCAATAAGTAGATTTACATGAACTCCTGCTGTTTCAGGATTCTTCCTTTGTGTGCTTCTCCTCATTAATCAAACGAGGCTTTTGTTGTTCTATATCTATTCCCACACCCCCGATGGAACTCTTCATGTGTTTTGTTTTTTAAGTGAAAACTAGTTCATTGTAATTATTTGAAGGACCATTAATAATGAAATGACATTTAACAGTTTTGAAACGCAAACATGAATCTGGTTTAAATCTGATAAATAAACTACACTAGCTAAAGTATCACTTTCCCTCATATCCAGTCTAAGACAGAAAACACACTACCGGCCTGTTACACTTCATTTAAAAACACTTATTTTCTCATCAGCGGACTCTCATTAGTGTTATTTTCTTTTTTGTAGAAAGAGAAAAACAGAAACAGGCTGTGTGGAAGAAAATCACAAGTCAATTTAGGGATTATTGGAAATCGAATTATACACGGTCTAAAAGCAAACTTTTAACATAAGCCATTAAAAGTTCTATTAGCTGACTCTCTTTCTCGCTGTTCACTAATGATTTTCTGAAAGTTGATTTTCTCCCAAATTCAAATATGTATGGGTAATAAATGTGTGTTAAGGAGGAAGGGATAATTTTTTTCATACGTTTAATGATGGATCCTGAAGAAAAGGAATGTAGCCTGGAAGTCTTTGTCAGTAAAAATAGATGTTTTATGTCATTATAAGGATATTATTTACCTTGAACTTTACTGATCGTGGGACACTTGGCTGAGGAAATAATTAGAAATAGGTAATTATTGATAAAAGTTTGAGGACAAAAGATCCAAACATTCAAAAAGTAGCTGATGTCGTCGTTACGCTGAGTTTTGTGATTTAAAGTGTTTCTACAGGATTAAAGGATCTGCATCTTGTCATTCGTGACAGCTTCTGATCCAGGCTGTGGGAGATGTGAGGAGGCAGCGTGTGGAGCGTGAGGAGAAGGAAAAGCTGAAGACCACAGCAGGGATCAGCATGGTGTTAGAAGAGAAGAACCCTCCAGATGACAGAAAATACGAAATGAAGCCAAAATGACGAGAATTTCATCAAAATGTCGAGAATTAAACCAATTTTTTTTAGATCCAGTCGAAATGTCAAGAATAAAGACGAAATGTCAAGATTAGTTTGAAATGTAGAGAATAAATAAAAAAAGGGGGAGAATGAAGTAGAAATTTTGAGATTAAGTCAAAATTTCGAGGTTAAGTCGAAATGCCGAGAATTAAATCAAAATGTCAAGAATTCAGTCAATTTTTTTTTAGATCCAGTCGAAATGTCAAGAATAAAGAAGAAATATTTTGATTAGGTTGAAATGTCGAGAATAAATTAAAAATGTGGAGAATGAAATCAAATTTTTTTTCTTTTTTAATTTTTAAGATTAAGTCAAAATTTCGGGAATTAAATCAAAATTTCGAGATTAAGTCGGAATGTCGAGAATGGAGTCAAAATTTCGAAATTAAGTGGAAATGCCGAGAATTAAATCAAAATATCGAGAATTAAGTCAAATATTTTTTTAGGTCCAGTCAAAATGTCGAGTATAAAGTCGAAATTGCGAGATTAGGTTGAAATGTCGAGAAAAAAATTCAAATGTCTAGAATTAAGTCAAAAGTTTGAGATTAAAGTTCGAATGTCGAGAATTAAGTGGAACTAAATCAGAGGAATAATTTAGCATTTCTGTGCCGCTGTCAGCGCTCAGTCGCTCTGGGCGTCCTGAAAGCGGCCTTTGGATGTTATGACGTTTTCTGCTGTTACTTTTGGGTCGTTGTTCTGTAAGCCTCCATCCACACCACGTAACCCCTAAAACCATCAATACAACCATTGATGACACCGCCGTACGGCTTCAGCTCGTCATACCAATCCATATTTCCACTTTATACTCGAGATGAAGGGTAAAAAAATAATCTTTCTCTTCTGGATTTGTTCGACTTTGTTCTCAACATTTCAATTTTTTCACAAAATGAAATCTTAATTAAAAAAAGAAAATTCTTATGCTTGGCCCTAAATAGGTAACGGTTTTAACGCTTTTTTATTTTTATTTTGTTGATATCCCTCTTGCCTCTCAAAAACAGAGGAGGACCTATGGACCAGCCTCCTCTGGTAGATTCTATAATAGAAAAGATTCCCAGCAAGAACATTTCAGTATTAAAGATTTAAAGCCACATCACACTTGTGTGAACAACATAATATTCTTCAGTTCTAAGCTCACAAATTACTAGCAGTACTAGTCCATAAGTGAAACGTTACATGGCCTTGGTTTTAGCTTGAATATGAAACGTGAGTCACAGATCTAGTCTCTAACTTCCTGCTTCCTGTTATGTTTGGATTCCTTCTATAGGAGTTTTTCCCTCAAATCTTTTAGAAACAGTATTTTTCGTGACCATATTTTTTGCCTATCAGTGTTAAATTGATGCAGTGTAAAAAAATAATCTGTATAATGAACAAAAACGATTAAAAAAAAAAAAATTTTTACACTAAGAGTATTATTTAGAATTGTTTTATGAAAATGTATTTTACTTGATTCAGTGTTCAATGTTAATGTTTTTTTTCCTAGAACAAAAAAAATCCACCAAAAAAAAAACATTTAAAAATTGAGGACCAGCATTTTTGCTGTAGGGACTGACTTCGCCACTAGAGGTCAGTGTTAACCCATACATAAAACCACCAGTGTGGTATTTTTGTTTTTTTGTTTTTTTTACCATGTTCTTACAGAACACCTTCATCTGCCAGTATTTCTCTGAAACTGCATAGAAATCGCAGACTGGAGAGGTTCTGGTACAGTCAGAACAGCACCGGTACAACGACATACTGCATTATAAAGTACATTATAATTATATATTATATTATATAGTATTCTAATCATTTGAACCTCATTGGACGACTGTCTGGATTATATACATGGTCACATTTTATAATATAATGTATGATGTTGTTTATTTTGTCATTTTGAAATGACTTTTTCCAATAATTTATCAAAAGTTACGGGATTATATTTAAAATTATTTGTTTTTACATTTTTTTATTTAAAATTTAAAATAGATTTTTTTTTTTACATTTCAGTTAGTTTTTATTATTATTATTATTATTATTATTATTATTATTATTATTATTATTATTATTATTATTATTATTATTATTTTCATTCTTCTTCTTCTGTTTTTTTACATTTTGACGTGACAGGAAATGGCTTTACAATCATGTACAGCCCTTTGTTACTTTTTTGATGCCTAAGCAGTGCTTGATAAACAAAGTTTGTTTGATTGTTTGACTGATTGTCATGCATGTAGGCGAGTGAGTGATTGCTGGGATCGGTTCCAGCCCTCCGCCCTGAATAGAATAAGAGGTTACAGAAAAACGGATAGATGCATGGGTGGATGTATATTGGTAAAACATCATATGAGTGTTTCAAGTATATCTGAAACATTTCTATGAGACCAACTGTATACAAATTGCACACTATTTCCATAATATTAAAGCCTGGAACGACTAATGTCCCACAATGCCGTGCGGCTGTGAAGAGAACTACGACACAGACAGTGGCGGCTAATGGACTCTAAGTTTAAGGTTTAATTTGGGCTGTGTGTAACATATTTAAATTTCTATGATGTCCTTAATGCCATGTGTTACCACGGTTACCACGGAAGGAGGCTCCATCGGAAAGTGGCGCCGTAATCGCTCGGATAATGGCTATGTTTTGCGTGGTCCGTGATTCGATGTGCAGCGCCGGCGTGTTCCGTGCTGACGCTGATTTGACTGATAGATGGACCGGGGCACGAGAGCAACACACCTCTGTGCAGAAAATCACGGCTCTTATGAGGTGGCACACGCTCACGTTTCCATGGTTACCAAATGCTTTGCTGAATATACATTGTAAGATTGTTTCCTTCCCAGCTGATGGTGGATATAATATCAGGCTGGATCTGGAAGCCCTTGCTAGAATCACGCAACCTTAAATCCACAGCAGGATGTTTGGAAACTCGACAGAAACCCTCTCAACTTTAATCCGGGCTCCACAGACAGTCTAATTAGATGTCTTAAAATGCTCTGTTTGAAAATAATGAGTCGTTGTCAGTCAGTCAGTGACTCAGGAAGTGGAGTGTAGGTGTCAAAGGTTTATACCAAAGTCGGAGAGTTCACTCTACGCGACAAAGAGTCCGTTTTTCTTCTCTTCATATCCCACCAAAATTGAAAGGGCGATTTACTCCAGCATCACCATCGCTGTGTAAACTGGCAGAATGCACTTCTTTAGAAACTGCGATGACGAGGAGACAAACGCGTGGACCATCTTTTCAGCATCACTGAAGGTGGGTGAAGAACGGAGTTAGGAAATATTTCTGAGTTGATGGAAGGAGTGTTGAACCTTGATTGAAATGGAATCTGATATTTTAATCAATGATGAAAAATTCCGGGTCTTCATTAACTTTCATTTGTTGTTTCTACAATATTGATTCACGGATTTATTCTGGGTCACATGACCGCACCAGAAGTTAAATGAAGCGTAGCCGGTCGATTTATTCGGCTTAAATGAAATAATGCAGCTATGAGGCGCCTGGTGAATATAAATAAAACGACCTGATTTTAACGTGTTAGCAGGAGAAAACGGTGGCTCGTTGTTTTGACATAGCGGCACAAAAATAATTATGTAGCCCTAAGGCCGCTCTCTGTTTCCATTAAACAGGAAGTTCTTAAAAGCCCACCTTCTAATCCATCAACAGGTCAAAATTCAGCTTCAGTCACAGCACCACCTAGTGGCAACACGGAATTGTAAATATTCTAGTTTGACATTCACCTACTAGCCTGTTGAACGTCTTGACCTCAGACTGGATCAGAGTCCCGCCCACAGAGGTAAATCCAGCAGCATGCTGCCCCCTGGTGGACACAGGAGGAAGAATATTTACTCTTACGTTTATATCTGAATCCGAATCTGCAGAATTGTTGCGTATCTGTGATAAACATACCGACATACTTTGTTACTGACGCGCTTCCTTTGACAACGGCACTGTTAATTCATTTAAATGTTTTCATCACTCAGAAAAAAGGCAAAATTCCAGGAAAAGTTTGCTTTTCAAAAAAATGATCTCAAGCCTGCTCCTCTTCAAACTGTGTAAAAACTCAAAAAACACCTTACCTTTGAGGTGGCAGTGAGGAAAAGGTGTTTATGAACAATATAAGCAATAGTTTTGAATATATAATGTTTTTCTTCACTCTGCTCTTCAACTTTTAATTAAAACTGAACGCGCACCGCAAAGAAAGAAGGAAGAAAAAAAAAGTTTTCTTCCATTCGTCGTGAAGGTCGGAATGAGTTCCAAAGCGTCTCGTGCTGTATTCATCAGCGTTCTCCGTTATGGCTCAATCAAAACGCATCTGCCGCAGTGTTTTCTTCGCGCTTGGGATCAGTCAGGAGTTCTGTTTATCGCAGGATGGAGCGTCGGTGAAAGAGTGCGTCGTCTCCCCTCAGGATGTTTTTATTCGGGTTTCGTAGAATCGGACCTGCAGTTGAAAACAGACGTATCTGAGCCAGAAAAATGAATATATTTTTGAAACTATGTCCATTTAGACAAAAGAAATACAACCAGAATTTCAAAGAAATGCATTGATTGGTTTAAGGCCCCCTGTCCCCTGCGTTTTACAAGCAATCCCCCTGTTTGAACTAAACGTGACTCATTAATAATCTCAAACAGTCCATATTGACTCAACCTGACTGTTTCTTATGAAGTCAGCAGTCTGTTCTAGGATCAGATCCCATAGTGACTCAATAATGAAGATTAAATATAAATCTATTCAAGATAATACAAAACAAGACAGATAAATGTCAATTCCTATGAGCTAAATTTAAACATAATTAGACTTAATATGATGATATGATTATATCTGAGGCTCAGATAGTTGATTTTATTAAATTCCAGCTTTTATTTTTTCATTAATCTTTTTAATTATTTTATTCTAGCTTTTTTCCCCCTTTTTTTTAAAAACTTTAATGTTTTATAACTGTTTTTAATTAAGTATTAATGTTCTTTTGCACTTTGTCACATTGTTCTTGATGGTTTCTGCAAAGTATGTTGCTGAATACGCTGTATAAATAAAGTTGCCTTGCTTTGCCTCATGGTTGAGAAGCAATTTAAACAAAACTAAAAAGGTCCCCCTAGTGGCTCAGATATGAACTGTTTGCCTGAAATATGATATAAACATGATAAACGTCCTCAATTCAATTCAAATGCACCACATTTGAAATATATCGGACCAATGGTTGAGACGTTTTCTCCAGAAAACTGGGATTTAGGCAATAAAGCTCCCCCTAGGGGCAGAAATATGAAACTGACCTTTTCCCCAAATCAATCCACTTCCTCCTCGCTCTTTTGAAGACGTAAAATTCTCGAATTATCCATCAATATTTTTTGAGTTGACACAAAGGATCGATCTGCGGCGGACACGGCGGCGACGACGACTCCGTGATGTCGCTGACCTTTCGGCGATATTCTTAAACTCCAGGTCTCTAGGTTAAACTGTAAATCTAGAGACAAATGAAAACGTCTTGGTTTTCCGTGTTCCTCAGGGCGTGACCAGGATCCATCCATCCATCCATCCATCCATCTTCTTCCACTTATCCGGGGTCGTGTCGCGGTGGCAACGGGCTAAGAGGAACTTTCCAGACCTCCCTCTCCTCTGCAACACTCCCCAGCTCATCCTGGAGGACCCTGAAATATAGCAAGGCGCATCAACGTCATAGTAATTGCACTCATAATAATTAAAATATCCATTATGATAATCAGGAATGTCTCTCTGCAGATATGCTGCAGGCTCCAGTCAGGAGCGAGCCAGAACGGCAAAAAGGCAACTGGTAGATTTCCACTCCAGGCCTGAACCCGGCCTCCTGCGGTGTGACGTGGTCACAGTTTGTAAAATAGTTTGTAATATTTCTATATTTTAAATGGAGGGGGAGGCAGAAACCTTTCAGTAAACAACTGATTGGTAAGATTTATCATCCGACCATGTGGGAAATCAAACAATCACACTGGGAGGCAGAGCGAAAAGCCACCCACTGTGGTAGAGAGGAGAATATGTAACACGCCTGAAATATGTGGATCTCACTCCGTCGCGAGGGCTTTCATGGTGCTTCACCTGATTGTTCACACGGACGCTCACAGAAAGAGAATCGCAAATGGAAATACGGAGTTGAAAGGGAAGTCACAACCCTGTGGCTTCTCTCTCACCTCCAGACAGGCGCATCCCCTGAATGTGATCAGAATCTTCAACTGTGGTCATGATGGTTTCTCTTGTTTGAATTTCGTCTGCCAGTCACATAATACTTTCATTTAAAGTGATTTAAAGTGTCACCTGAATTACATAGCCATCATAAACTTCAAATAGCTCCACAACTATTAGGTGTATCTGCATCACCTTGGTGTCTGTTGACAAGTAAGGATCAAAATATTCATTTTCAGTATCAGTAACATTGTACCTGTTACTAAAAGTGAGTAATCTTTTACATGTGCGAGTAAATTTTTACTATGTTTGAGTAATCTGATACTATATATAAGTAGTCAGTTAATATGTGTGAGTAACTTGTTACTATGTTAGTAATCTTTTACTATGTAAGTAATCTGTTACTATGTGTGAGTAATCTGTTACTATGTGTGAGTAATCTATTACTATGTTTGAGTAATCTGTTACTATGTGTGAGTAATCTGTTACTATGTGTGAGTAACTTGTTACTATATGTGAGTAGTCTGTTACTATGTGTGAGTTATATGTTACTATGTGTGAGTGACCTCTTACCATGTGTCTGTAACCTGTTGCTATGTGTGAGTAATCTGTTGCTATGTGTGAGTAACCTGTTACTATGTGTGAGTAGTCTGTTACTATGTTACTATATGTGAGTAACCGGTTGCTATGTGTTGGTGACCTGTTACTATGTGTGAGTAGTCTGTTGCTTTATGTGAGTAGTATGCTACTATGTGTGTGTAACCTTTAACTTGGTGTGAGTAACCTGTTAATGTGTGAGTAATCTGTTACTATGTGTTAGTAATCGGTTTCTATGTGTGAGTAGTCTGATACTATGTGTGAGTAACATGTAACTATGTGTGAGTAACATGTAACTATGTGTGAGTAACCTGTTACTACGTGTGAGTAACCGTTACTATTTGTGAGTAACCTGTTACTATTTGTGAGTAACCTATTACTATGTGTGAGTAACCTGTTACTATGTGAGTAATCTGTTACTATGTGTGAGTAATCTGTTACTATGTGTGAGTAACCTGTTACTATGTGAGTAATCTGTTACTATGTGTTATCTGTGAAGAAACTCAAAAAATACCAACATTTCTCACCTCACCTTATCTGTTTTAAAAAAAATAAAACAAGACTATAAGATAATTATAATACGGAAACACCATGAAACATAAAATCAATGAATTTCCTCCGACACTCTTTGATATCTAATGCAACAAATTTGATAGAAATAACACAAAGTACCTGTTATTCTACACAGAACCGGGGGGAGTCTCCATTTGGACCAGCTGCATAGACAATGGACCCAAAATGTGTCAAAAATGGGATTTTGTATGCAAAAATATGATAATTTTTTTAACATGAAACATGCTTAATGACACTATATTTCATAAACAACACTGTTTTTTTTTATTTTCTTGACTTTCTTTTTTGCCGGGAGCTCAATAAGTTTTTTATCATGTACTGTAATAATAATAATAATAATAATAATAATAATAATAATAATAATAATAATAATAATAAATTGGACTTATATAGCTCCTTTCTATGTTGTGATGAGAGTGGAGTAGTGCAGTGATTTGGTGGGTGAGAGGTCTTCCTTGCAGGACCGGATATGGTCTTTGTGGGCCTCCAGGTGGACGGGTGAAAGAGGCAGTCCGGGTTCTCAGGGGGACGAGAGAGTCCAGGCAGAGAGAAAGAGTAGGCTGATGTTCCCTGAGATCAGAGTAAATATAAAGTCGATCCTAGGATGTTTACATTCCTAATTTGTCCCGCCGTGTCTGGACTGGAGAATCATTTCTCTGTTAGCGGCAAAGTTTCGCGTGACCTCAGATGAACAAACTGAACTTTCAACTAGATTTCAGCCAGTGGAAATCCTGACATCGGATGCCATGAAGCTTTCTTTCTACGGCTCCTCCAGTCACCTGATACCGATATAATGAGTTACAGTGCGTACGTAGAAGACCATGTCGGAATGTTTTATTAAAGAGCAGGGATGCATGAGCGGCATGAATCCTGAGCTCATTCATGTTTCATGTAGCATGTGGTTATATAATGACTCCATAAGAAGCTGCTTCTCCACCCTGGACCCTCTGTTCACAGTCCCAATTAATCTCATCCACATCATCTGTGAGACATTTATACATATATATATGTAATATACTATATAATATATACATATATATGTAATATATTATATAATATATACATATATATGTAATATATTATATAATATATACATATATATGTAATATATTATATAATATATACATATATATGTAATATATTATATAATATATACATATATATGTAATATATTATATAATATATACATATATATGTAATATATTATATAATATATACATATATATGTAATATATTACATAATATATGATATAGTATATATTATATAATATATACATATATATATGTTATATAAAATATAATATATATACTATATATATATATACATATATATATATATATATATATATATTGTATATGTATGTATTTATTATATATATTATATAATGTATGATATATATATTAAACATTATTATACATTATATATATGAATGAAATCGTTCCTCTGGATGATCCGTTAGTTTTCTGAAGCATTTTACTTTTACTGAATTTTTACATTTGTGATTTTCTTCCGCGCTCAAATAGACTCGGCGAGTTCTTTTCCTTTAAAATGATACATTTATTCTCGTAATATTTCAACTTACTTCCTCATAAAATTCCAACTCAATCCTCATCTTTTTTCACGAAACATAGCGAGTTTTTTTTAAATGTTATATTACGCATTTAATCTTGGTATCTCACGTTAAAAAAATGTTCTTTGTGGAGGCGGCCCTAACCTTCCGTCCTAGAGAAGAACCAGAACACAAAAAAGAAAAACAGAGAATGTCGAACAAAACCTTTAGAATATGAGAGGACAGGAAACAGGTCTGAACAATGACAATAACCTTCACAAAAAAGAGAGAAAATCTATACAAAATAAACCAGGATGAACATGATAATGAAAATAAACATTCAGCAAAATCAGAAAACCAAAACAGAATGACCCGAAAAAATATGATATTGAGTTTGTTCTAAGGAGATCGGGAAATGAGGCCAATGAGCCAAAAATGCTGAAATCTCCATTCAGCTGAAGGGAACCAAAGAGTCGAGGTTATATAAGGTTCAAACGGGTCTGTTAGCGGCGACTATAAAAATCTCTACACTAATGCACCTTTAAAGCTTATCAAAATCGGTTACGAGCGGCAGAACTTATATTTAATTCAAGAAATATGAACGGATACCTGGGTACAGGTATTCCTGATGACCCCCTGAGCTCCCCTCCAGAAATTCTTCTTCACGCCTCTTGAGACCTCGGATCAAACTAGACAAGTGGAGACAGAGAAACTCAGAGTATTTCTACTGGAAAAAAGTTTTTCACAGCATGTCGATTGGCTGGAAAGACGTCACGTGAGAGAATGCGGTACCACAGCCTCTAAACAGCCGTTACCTCGAGGAAATTACAAAAAGATAACCAGCTATGAATGTTATTATCGTACTTTTGGGGATTTTTGACATTATCGGTCTTAAAGATGATGAAATTATAGTTCATTTTGGGATTTTGGGTATTACCTATCATTCAGACCCTGAAATTATCGTACATCCGTTTTTTTTTGGCATCATCGATTGTAAAGATGCTGAGATTGTCGTCCATTTGGGAATTTTTTGTATTATTGATCGTACAGACGGTGAAATATCGGACATTTGGGGCTTTTTGACATTATTGATAGCACAGACGTTGAAAATGATCGCACATTTAGATTTTTTGGACATATTGATTGTACAGTTGGTGATATATCGTACTTCTGGGAATTTTTGGCATTATCGATCGTAAAGATGATGAGATTATCGTACATTTTTGGGATTTTTGGTATTGCTGATTGTACAGACGGTGAAATTTCGTACATCTGGGGATTTTTGGCGTTATCAGTCGTAGACGGTGAAATATCGTACATTTGGGCTTTTTGACATTATTGATAGTACATACGTTGAAAATGATCGCACATTCGGATTTTTTGGACATATTGATCGTACAGACGGTGAAATATCGCTTATTTGGGGATTTTTGGCATGATTGATCTTACAGTTGACAAAACATCGTACATTTGGGGATTTTTGGCATTATTTATCGTACAGACGGTGAAATTATCGTACAAATTGTCCAGCAAAACACTGACAAGCAGTAGAAAACGAAAAGCAACAGCGGAAAGCGGATACACGCTAAAACCAAACACTTTTATTCCACAACAGAGAGCATTGTGGGGCCTTCTACTTACGCGGCACACAACACCACTCTGGGTCCATTAAGTGCTCTTTTTAGCGACGACAGGAACGTTGGCGCTGGTTATCGGAGTCACTTATGTGTGATTTCACAGCGAAGGACGGTTTATAAAATGCAGCGTCGGTATGGCAACTGCTCTCCTTCAGACAGAGCAGCATTTTTTGGAGAGAGGAAGCAACCTTGATAGCGAACCATCTGCAAGGTGTTTTTATTATTTCTTCCTCAGCGAAAAAACCTTGAGAGCTTCCATAATTTGCTCCAAAAATAGCGTGAGGAAGGATTCATCTTGAACTTGAGGCAACAGGCTGGAGAGTTTGGGTATTAAATTAAACAAAGTGGTGACCTTTGTGTCATAAATAAAAGAAGACAGATCGCCTTCACAGCAGAGAGTCCAACAAATATGCTAATCTAGGGTGTCATCCATTTTTATAAGGTCTATTTCATGAATCCGCTTATCAAGTTGACAAGCGGTCCACCGGAGTTGCCGTCCTATAAATCATCAAAGGAAGAAAAACATTTGCTTGCATGTTAAGAAAAACGAAAAAAAATGTTTTGGACGGCGTCCATGTCGGAGTCCTTTAAGTCCAACTCCAGGCCGCAGGGCCGGACGGAGACGATGATGCCGGTATTCTAGAGGGAGAAGGAATTTCCCAACGCCAGCGCGATCTCACCAGGTCGCAGGTCTGAGGAACGACCGAGACGAAGGGCAGGCAGGGGGATCTGCAGCAAAACACAAAGACATAGCAACCCACAGAGGACAAAAATGTCCTTTATGATTAGAGCAGAGACGCGTTGTTTCATTCAATGGATGGGTTTCGCTGTGTGAGATTATTTAACCCTTTAAACTTTCCTTTTGAGTCATTATTATTTGAGTCATTATTTCTTCATGAAAAATATGACCCAGTGGCGGCATGTATATGCTAAATAGTAAGGGGCCAAGGACGGAGCCCTGGGGGACACCACGGGTAAAAGGGATCACCGAGGAGGAGGCATCAATCATGGTTGAAGAAAAACTGCTATTCGATTAAAATAATTTTTTTATGGCATATTCAATAATGTCAGTAAGTAATAAATATATTTTTTTTTTCGTAACAATGTTAACTTATGGGAAAATTATCTTTGAAAACATGCTTTTCCAAAAAGTGGAGTTCATGTAATTAAAACTGACTACTGTCCATGAAATACAAAATTTGGTCGTTAAATAATATAAGTCAGTTTTAACCTTATAGGTCAGATATTTTTTTAATGTTTAAAACATGCTTTCAGAATTTTTTTTTTTCGTTTTATGGTAAATTTAGAGCATCTACGTAAATATCCCTAAAGGAAAAACTTTTCCAATTTCTCCTATTCCCAAAGCCCTTTTTATTTATTAAAAAAGACGTTAATGGTCCTGCAGTTATTTAGGTCGTGACATGTCGATTATGACAATATTAGCGGAGATTAACGAGCTACGTTATAATAAAGTAATTTAAAAAGCCACGACTTAAAACTTTAGATATGGCAAATTCATACAACACAACAAACAAACAAAAATAAATAAAAAGGTGTTCCAAATCCATCCTTGCTCGTAAACTTCTCAGGGCTAACAGCTAATTGCTAAGCTAACTGCCAAAGCTGAACAGCTATATTTGAAAGCAGCTCCCAATGAATCAGTCTCTCCTTTATCTCCTTTATTTAAGTGCTTTTATTTTGAAGTATTACAGAGGAAGTGAGGCTGGACGGCATTGTGTATGTATTCTGACCTGTGGAAATGAATGTACGACCCCGTGTTCCCTGCAGCGCGTTTCTTAAACCAACTGCATGACATTTGGAATTGAAAATCCATTTTATGTTATTTGTTGGCTTTCGTTCAGGAAGTTCCGCGGCGTGCCGCCGCTAGCTTTAGCCGCTCTAGCTTCCTGAGACTTGCTATCTTCCTTAAGGGTGGTTCAATTTGAAGTTTGTGATGAAGTTCGTTGTGCAGAACGTTTTTGGGTTTCCTCCACAGCTTCTTTTATCCTTACTGGTGTTAAAAATTGCGAGCTTTTGTTTTTTTCTGGTTTACTTGCGAGTTGTTTGTGGAGGCTAATGCTTTGTGTTCGAACGCGTACGGCGCAGGCGTGTAATTGGCTGAGAGATTGCTCTTGTCCTCAAACTCGGCCACCTCTAGCATTGGTACCTCGTTTACCTCATTATCACAGTAAGCTAATCACTGTTTTAATCACAGCTTCGACTCAATCCCGACATATCGCACTGAAATAGAAAATTTAATCGTCCATCCACAAAGCCAGTCGACAAAAAGTTGAAAAGGCGCCACTAAATTAAAACCAAGCCTCAGCTCGACTCCGCCTGCCTCCTCCAATCCGAGTGCATTTATTTCTGAGGGCGCCGCTCATCCGAATTTATGGCCGCATTATCCGGAACATGGAGCTTTATGAGAAATTTGCCTTTTAAGCAAACTTGAGGACACCTCCTAGGAGGAATGTAACACCTGGAGATATGAGGCCGTAAAGCTGTCAGCACTCCCAGGTTGTTTCAAGATAAACTCCCACGCCTCCGGAGCGGTACCGCTCGCCGAAGCCGCCTCGACCTCCATCCTGTATTCAGATCAGTCCTAGAACATGTTAATGCAGGCGCTTCATGCCGGCCAGCGTCTGAGCGGAGCGGCCGGAGGAAGTCCTCGCCACATACAGAGCAGCAAGGTCGTGCGAGAGCACGTCTGATAGGTGACATGTTTTATTCACCGGAACGCACGCGGAAAAAAATACAGCTGAGGCGGTGAATCTACCAGACGCCGCCGCAGAGGGAGTGAGATGAAGAACGGACCACGGGAAGAAAACAAACCTCATTTTGGGGGGGAAGATTGCCCCTCATAACTCCATCTGTGCAGAATCCTCCTATCCCGTGTTCAGGATTATTACACTCTGATGTTAGCCATGGATGACGAGCGACCGCGCCAGAGGAAAACAACACATCGGAATTTAAAAGGCATTAATGTGGCGTCGAGAAAAAAATCCGCTCTGCCTCAAGTCAGAAAAACTTTTGTGTCTTGTGTCGCAAATATATTTATCCTGTGGGAACAAAATAAACAGATTGTGTACACAAGTTATTATTGTGCACAATGTGATTGATTACAAGCCTGCATCGTTTCACTGTATGAACCTGGACCGTTTCACTGTATGAACCTGGACCGTTTCACTGTATGAACCTGGACCGTGTCACTGTATGAACCTGGACCGTTTCACTGTATGAACCTGGATTGTTTCACTGTATGAACCTGGACTGTTCCACTGTATGAACCTGGACTGTTTCAATGTATGAACCTGGACCGTTTCACTGTATGAACCTGGACTGTTCCACTGTATGAACCTGGACTGTTTCACTGTATGAACCTGGACCGTTTCACTGTATGAACCTGGACTGTTCCACTGTATGAACCTGGACCGTTTCACTGTATGAACCTGGACCGTTTCACTGTATGAACCTGGACTTTTCCACTGTATGAACCTGGACCGTTTCACTGTATGAACCTGGACTTTTCCACTGTATGAACCTGGACCGTTTCACTCTATGAACCTGGACTGTTCCACTGTATGAACCCGGACCGTTTCACTGTATGAACCTGGACTGTTTCACTGTATGAACCTGGACTGTTCCACTGTATGAACCTGGACTGTTCCACTGTATGAACCTGGACTGTTCCACTGTATGAACCTGGACTGTTCCACTGTAAGGACCTGGACTGTTCCACTGGTTTAAACCTGGACTGTTCCACTGGATCCTGGGCTGTTTATTTTTATTTGTATTTTTTTCAGAGCATATGACTCATGTTACGTCTCACTGCTGAGCCAAACAGTGACACGTTGTTTTATTTGTCGTGGATCATTTCAAATCATCAATTAGCGAGTACAAACAAAAGATTACAGAGCGTTAGGTGGCGTCCATCCGTCTGTGCTGCCTTGACAACGATGTGCTGTCATCCCTCCATAGTCCGTGTCTAAGTAGGAAGTGCCAAATAGACTTAGACTTTATTTTCCCCCGGGGGGGGATATTCTTTTCACAGCACTGTACGTGTCTGACCCCTCGTGGTAAACACAAACACACCATGACGGAAATACAACAGATCAAGAATTAAGTCTACGCCGTCGTGCCCGACAGCCAGGGTTAAAAGCCCCCAATCCCCTACTTCATACATGTGAGTCCCCTGATTGAACTCCTCAAATCAAATATGAAGGTATTTCTGAAAAAACTTTTTTTTGTTGTTTTTTTGTGAAAACACATAAATCCCCCTAGTGAGTAAAACATGAACTATAAAGGGAAGATAGAGCTTCCATAAATTTGGTCCAAAATGGACCAACGGTTGAACATTTTGGAGATAAAGCTCCTCCTAGTGGCAAAAATTTATAACAAACCTTTTTCCAGAATCCCTCCAGTTCTTCCTCGTACGGCCTACGATCTAAGGGGGTACAAAATTGAGTAGCGGTTAGAAAATAAGTGTTTTTTTTTATTGATAGCCACGATCCAACCACCGGGAGAATACTGATGACGTATTCTCCCGTTACGTCCTAGTCCAAATCTACAAGCAAGAAAGGAAGTTTGAGCGATGGGATAACAAGTGCGGCCGTTTACACTTGTACTTGGCGATGTGTTTTTAAACGCATCTTAAATTCCGAACAGGGTCTAAATGTGTCCGTCTCCTCGAGCGCGAGACCGAGGTGTCGTTCAGGGCGGCCCACTGCTGCTCAGAAATGGATGTAATTCAGAGAACAACATGTGGAGCACGGGTGGGCCAAAACACAGGCATTAATGCTCATACACTGTAAAAACAACAACAACCAAAAGAAGAAAGGATGTGTTCACTGGTTACACGCTGTTAAATTAAGTATCACTGGGTCAAAAATTGAAGTTGAAAATACTTAATCTAATTATGTGACCAATGGACATTTAAAAACAACAAAAAAACAACTATTACATTTTTAAAGTGTATAATAATTGTCTAAAATTGCTTCAGTAGTAAAATCATGTCAGATCTTTGCACTAACGTTAAACAAATATTTATTTACTGTTGGATGTGAGATTTGAAGAATTTTCCAAAAAATGGAATTTCTCTTTTGCTATCCTTTTGGGGGTCTAATCATACACTGTCAAAATTCAACTTAAGTTACGTATTTGAGTCAAACTAAAGAATTCAAACTGTGAATACTTAATTTAATTCAGTTTTACCAGTTAATACATTTTCTGAGTTGATCAAAGAATACTTTTTTTTTTTTTTTTTTTTACAGTGTATTCAACCTTACGGGGAATTAGCAGATTCATCCACTAAAATATGACTTAAATTTAATCTTTTTTGGACTACGGGAGGAAGCTGGAGTACCCAGAAAGAACCCATAGGGAAAACACCGAAAACCCACTTTAGAAAAAGACCCCAATTTGAAATCCAGAACCTTCCAGCTGTGAGGCAAACACTTCTAACCGCCATGCAGAACCTCAAGAGTTAATTAGCACTTTCTTTTAAAGAGGCAACCGATAGTCAGAGCTCACCAGTTTGCGCTTCTAACAGGTCTGGGGCTCGTACAGAATACGCTGGCGCTGTTGGCGCCGGTGTTTTGTGTCACCCAGAAGCCTCGGAGTCTCTTCCCAGATAACATCTCCGTATTGTTTCCTCTGTCCCAGAGCCGGCCCCTCTCTCCCCGCTGTTCTGTTTACTCCAATGAACTCGTCTCTGCAGGAACAGCATTTAATGCAAACGACAGTCTGTCTCGTTTGCCAGGAGCCAGAATGGCGGAGCACCAACTTCTTCTTCCCCGTCAGTGAGCTCCACAAACAGATCGGCGCAGAGCTCACTCGCTCGCTCGCTGTTGGCAGAACCATCCGGTAATGTTCTTCATCTTCTCGGTTATACTCTATATCCGTACCGGCGTTCGGATCATCCGTCCGATCGACACCGCTGTGATGTCCTGCTCCTTTTTTGAGTCCCTGTGTCTTACTGAAAAATGTGACTGAACCTGATTATAATGAGACCCAGTAGCAGCATTATGTGATAAATAGTAAGGGGCCAACAATGGAGCCCTGGGGGACACCACAGGTCCAACGAGCCACGAGGACCGGTCAGTTACCACGGCGATTGAGTAAGGCCTGATCGTTGGTTTGTTTGTTTTGGCATATTAAAGCATGTGAGGTGTTACTAAACAGAATTAGTTAACTTGATGGAGCCAAAAAAAAAGGCAAATAAATACAACTTTTTAAATTAATTTTAATAATTAATACTAAAGTTTGATCTTTTTTTTAGTTTTACTATTTTAAATCTGCTTGACCACATGATTTAAAAAAAAATTTTTTTTTTCACTTAATGGTAAATTGGGAGTTCCTAAGATATTAAATGAATTCATGTACAAAAAAATCATTTTTTCTGTAATTTCCTTTTCTTGGTACGGACATCGAAGGTTTAAATGAAAGGCCGGCTAATCCTATATTTGTTCACCCGTGTCAAAGTGGTGTGTTGTCTGGAATAAAGGTTACGTGTTTAAATTCCACAATAAAAAAAAAAAAAAAAATCAGGGATAATTATGGGAACGCCATAACTGAGACCCCCGCACAGCCTTCATGATAAAACGATAACTTATACAACTATTCCATGGATCATTTTTAGATTTTATACCCACATAGACCTCAGTGCGAGGAAGAACTGGAGTGATGATGGGTGCGTATTTCCGCCACTGGGGGGAATTTCATGTCAAAAAGTTTTAGGGGCGATAATTTCTTAACCGTTGTTCTGATTTAGTCCAAATTTGGCCGAAATGAATCAAATAAAGGAGATCTGTCTTGTATTTATTTAATTTCACTACAATAGTTCATATTTTACTCACTAGGGGGAGCGTTCTTACAAAAAACAAAAAAAAATAACGCAGTTTTTTTCAGACATTACTTCTTAACTGTATTTCTCTCTGTTGTTGAGTCACTATGGGATCTGATCCTAGAGCAGACTGCTGACTTCATGGAAGTAGTCCAGTTTGAGATCCCTGTGGTGGATCCGCTCGATGCCCAACCCTTCAATCGCCTTACATTTCCACGGAAATGGAAATAAAAGATTAGCAGAGAAGTGAAAATATCAAAAGGCACGACCATCTATCGCGGTTAATGATATATGTGCAGTTTGGTTACGCTACAATATATAATTAGCCACGCATGCTCTGGACAAGATGACCAACCCTAGAGGTTAATCGCCATCACGTTTCCATGGAAACAGTAGAAATGATTCCAATGATTCGGTCGGATGGACGTGCAGACGTGCTGATGGCTTTATAACTGGTGATTTTCATGTTAGGATAAAATATAGTTAGAAATACCAATGAGGGTAATTATAACCTCCCAGAGCGGCTGGCGTGGCTGGAGGCTTTTCTTTTCTTTTTCTTTTTTTAAATCATGATCAAAATTGTCGTCTGTGTTATTTTTTCCAAGCCAGAACCTTCTTTGAGTTTAGACTCAGACATTTTTAATGTTTTCCACCCCCCCCCACACAAACTACAAAGTGTGTGGTTTGACTCTACGTTAGTTCTCGCACTATTTGTTTCGTCGTCTAAATGTTTTCTAAAGAAAGTGTCAATAAAGATTCGAGCCAAAGTTCTTATTCGGTTAGAACCGGGTCCGACGGGTATCGACTGGGTTGGCTACACGTCTTCCTAACCTGCTAGCTTCCTCGGATTATTTGTCATGTCGCTGTGTGTTTAGTATTTTCCACATTGTGGTCGTCTACTGGAAAGTTGCTGACCGAAATCTAGGCCGACACTTCCGCCATGAAAGAAATGTTTTATCCCCGAAAAGTCTACAAGCGACCCCCCTGAATGAAAATATGACTCTTATTGTGGAATATTCTCTACACACATTCACAATCGGAGAAACTGTTGAGGAATCATGACCTAGAAACTTTGAGTTAAAGCTCTCCTGTCGGGAAACCGAGTCAGGAGCAGAGTTTAGGACCCCACTCGCAGACACAAAATGGAGGTTGAGGCACGCATTTGAAACATTTACTTTGAGCCCAAAATCCAAAACTACAAACAGGCGGAGGTCAAAAACCAGGTGAGGCAAACGATCCAAACTCTAAAAAGCAGCAGAAGAGTAAAAATAAATACCATGAGAATAAACAAGAAACGGCCCCCGCTTAAGGGACGGATACCAGACGTCCCAAAAGTGTCCAAATGTCCAGAGAACTTAACCCAAGCAGAGTGGGAGGAAGGACTACCGGAGGTAGTACCAGAGTGACCACACTGGCCACTGAAGGAGAACCTGGTCATGACGAGAATGAGGCAGGGGTCACCCGTGGGGCCGAACCCGGTCATAGGTCAAAACATTTATTTTTTTTAAATCATTTTATGAGTGTCTACAATCTAAAATGAAGACATTTAAGAAATAAAATATGAAAAGAAAACCCCACATAGTCTTCTTGTTTTTGTTTTTTTCTCGGCGGGATACTTTTGGTCATGTGCTCCAGTGTTACCGGCTGGAACGTTTGCCTCGGATACGTCTCCGGGACTTGACTCCGTCACAGCGACGGTACCGTCTGATTAAAAACGCACTGGGCAGCGTTGGTTTTTAATGAGGTCTCGATGATAACGGTAACAGTTTGCCAAAAAGTAACGACACCGGCGTTACAAATGTCCCACCCTTCAGCTGGCGTTGGATTACACGGCGCCGCATGATGCGAGAACTGCCTTCCAGGCTCTATTTCACGGCTGACGGAGAGCAGATCAAGTCAGGAGCGGCGTCTGATTCATGCTGTCGGTGAAAGAGCGTTCTGTCTCCGTCAAACCCCCCCCCCCCCCCCCGGAAAAAAAAACACCTCCTGTTTAATTGGGCTTGAATTTAAAATGAAGTAATCGCTCTTGTAAGACGTCACTGAATTCTCCTCGCCAGCTATTTACGAGACGTAGTCCGCTCTGCTTTGAACGTTCCCATTCTGCAGCCGAGGAGCGCGGCGAATGACAAAAGCAGAAACCCTCGCCACATCCCTCCCCCCGGAGCCGATTGCATAACGGCCCCCAAACTGAGACGCACTAAAACCAGACAGTGGCAGAATTCAATTCCCTGATTATTTTGTTATGATTGTAATTACCGCGTGTCCACTCGGCACATGGATTACATTTAACGCGCCGCAGTCAGCCGCCGTTACATCACCCGTCAAAGAAACGACCTGACATTTCTATTATGGCTGACTGCAGCGGCCGAGAGTCGGGTTTTTTTTTCTTTTTCATTTATAGCGGCTGTCATTCCGGCCGCTCCTTCGGCATACAAATCCATTATTTCCGCCGGAAAAACTCATAATTCATAAGCTCATTACGGAGAGTGTGAATTAAAGAGGCTCGCCGGTTTCCCTTTGTGCAATTTCCTGATCGGCGGTGGCCTACTTCTGAAAGTCAGGGGCGGTTTTCAGAAGCGTTTGATTTTTCCAACTTCGGGGGGGATTGTTGGAGGGACTTTGAAAGTCGTCCTGTTTGTCCGTGTTGCGACTTAAAAATAAAGGATGTTCCCGAGGCTTCCTGAACCCGCACCGGCGTGACACTCCCGCTTTAATCCGAGTCCACTCGGGTCCACTACTCCAGAGTCCGATGGTCCATCTGCTGCTGCTGCTCCTCCCAGTCTCAGGTGAGGAGATAAGAAAGTGCGGTGCTGTCTTCCTGCCAGCAGGGGGCAGAGGCGATCCACATGTCACGCTTTGTGTTATCTTGTGCCTCCAATCTAATTTGGCACAGGAGAGAGAGGAAGCCTTTAAGCTCCACTACCTCCACAGGGCCCGGATACATAAGGGACGGTCTGCTGCTCCAAGGTCAGCCATCTGAGGACCGGCGCTGACCGCAGCTCCTCTCCTCTTCCACCGACGGTCGCCGGACTAATTGGCTATGGAGGGCTTCTGCAACGGTGAAAATGCAACTGAAGCGCCGAGACAGCCCCTCCAGACTAGTCGGAACGCTGCTTTCTCAAAGGTCCAATATGGCGAATGGCCGTTTGAGTGGAACTCCCGATATCCGATTTCTTCAGCCGTGTCTGCTGCGGTGGGTACGATGTAATGCGGCGGGAGAGTGCATCTCAACTACGCTATGAGGTCACCCCCATGGCGTACAAACGGTAGTCGTGGATACTGGGTTCGCTGTGGCCGAAAGATAAAAATCCATCGGGGGGGGGATTTGCGAGAGTTCGAAACTCCTCTTAGCCTCCTCTTCATGCCGGGGAATTCTGGTCTTAAAGAAAAATGGGTCAAGAAGTGAGGGCAACTTTGGGGGCAACTCATTAGCGGAGAAAGCTCTTTAGTTGCAACATGCAGTCTCTGTGTAAACATTTCACACAAGCTCTTTACACCGGAGGGAATAGAGGAGACATTTTGACTCATTAAGGAGATGTGGAAGAAAACCTTCTACTTTCTCGTTCGTTTAGCTCAGCCCTTAGTTTTCTGTTGCGTAGCAATTTTTTTCCTAAATTTAATTTAAAGGGGCTTCATCGACTTGAAAGTCACAGAAACGATATTTTTCCCGAATCAACAAAGTACAATTTCAAATAAATGAGGCACAGAATGAGGAATTGATGAATCAGTTTATCTGATAGTCAGTCCTGTCTTTGGAGGCTGGATACTGGTGGTGGTGGCGGCCCATGACTCTGCTGAGACCGATGAATGATCAAGTTGATGGATCTGTGAGGACTTGGCTGAGATGTTGGAGGTGGATGGAGCGAGATCCTCCATCATAACGGAATAACTTAACGGATTGATTTTGGGAAAAGTAAGATGTTTATTTCTGACACTAGGGGGAGCTTTATCTCCAAAAGTTTTTGGGCCATAATTTCCCAACCATTGGTCCGATTTAGTCCATGAATTGACCCAAGAGATCTTTCCTGCGTATAACAAGCACAGTAGCCAAAGCTAAAACTTTAAAGCTTTGTATCAGACGTTCTGACCGGTGTGAACACGTTGCCATGACGACACCTGAAGTCAGTATGCGGCAGTGATGCAGAATCAAACAGTTCCACCTTGAACGGGCTGCTTCTGAGTCCACTGAGTAGAAGTACTTTTATTGCTTCCACTAGGACCGAGTATAAGAAAAGAAGTAAGACCCATGTAAGAAAGAGTGACTTTGAAACTTGCAGATTGCCTCCAGAAGATTACAAGAGAAAACAGAGCGGGAAATCTTTTTGATCAGGCAAGAGTGAGCCAAGATTCGTCTTTGTTGTCCTGCGTCTTATTGGATTTCACTTTGCTTTATGTGAAAAAGCCCCCCCCCCCTAGCGGCAATGACAGCTGGGAAAAAGAACAAAAGTGTGTGTTTGTGCGTGGAGGCGGTGAATGCAGATGTAGAGGGAATCCCATCGAAGCGAAGCTGAATTGGTTGTTGTTTACACCCCAATACCAACTTCCTCCCAGTCTTTAAGGTCGATCCAACTTTTTAAGAGTCCTAGCCCTTCGGACGCCTGATCCAATCCGGGGCAACAGCAGGAATCATTGGACAAACTCTGTGTTCTACAGAAGGAGAGGGATAGAACTTGCAGAACCCCCCATCCCCATTTTTATACACTGGACCTTCAATATAATTGTCTGTTTAATATTTTTATTCTCTGATTCGGACCAGTGGTTGACAAAATACGGCCACGAAATCATTCGGCGATAAAGCTCCCCCTAGTGTCCGAAATATACAAACGACCTTTCCCGAAATCAATCCACTTCTTCCTCGTAATTTGAGGATGATCCATAAAATAGTTCTTGAGTTATCGCGTTAACACGAAGGATGACGATTCCATAATACCCCCACTTTTCAGCGATATAAACATACATTTGTAATTCATAATATTTCTTTTAACCCTTTAATCTACTCACAAAGAAAGAAAAATGTGGAAAAAATGTTGCTTGCTTATGTTACTTCTTTCCTGTGGCGTCCCGCAAGGCTCCATCCTTGGCCTCTTACCTTTTTTTTTTTAGCATATACACGTACCGGAGAGTCATATTACAAACAATCACATTTCTAACATTTATCAGGTTTAATGTCGTGATGATACATTTTTTTACGTTACGTTTTAGCAACAGGAAGTTGAGATGCTAATAGTTTTGGAGAGAAGTTACGACTACTGGTCACCCCAAAATCTCCCATCCAGCTTTTAAACGTTCCCTTACTTCTCTCTGACTTCTTCTTTGGTGGTGTACGACGTTTTTTTTAGTTTTTTTTATCAGACTCTTCATTTTAATCAAATCCCTGCTGTGTCTATAAACGACGCAGATGAGAGCAGCGAGAGGGGAAGAGGCTGAAACTCCAGAGTCTGGTGATAAATCTACATTATTCCCACGTCGAACATCCTTTTCTGATCCCCGTTTCCTCTACGAAGAAACACAGAATAATTAACGCAGCTTCATCTGTACATCGGTAACGAGCTCATCGTCTGTGCGACACCTTGTGTACGTTCAGGTTCGGCTCATTAATGATGCAGGTATTTACAGTTAACGCCTAAAGTTAGAAAACTTCTCATGGAAATATTAAAAAACAGGGTTTTTTCTTACATCCAATTATAAACTTTCTTTTATTAGTGGTGAAAATCGCCCAAAAGGCTCCAAATCCCCGGCGTTGTACAAGTGAATTTAGTCTGAAAAAGAAGGTTCTGGTAAGAAATGTGTAAAAAAGTGATCTATTAAAGTAAAATATGATATATTTATGCACCACATGGACCAAATTAAGACTTAAATTAACCAACAGATGAGAAATTATGACCGGAAAACTTTTGGAGCTTAATCTCCCCCTAGTGTCAGAAGCATGCAACTGACCTTTCTCAAATTCAATCCAGTACTTCCTCACACTATGAGGTCTATGAAGGGAGAAACTTTGATGATGATCAATGAGACAGTTTGTAGGAAGGAGGTAAAGGACATAAGACAAAAAATGAGGAAGAAGATTTTTTTTTTTCATATTTCATTTCGAGAATAAAGTCGAACCAAATCAGAACATTTATTTATTTTTTTCAGCATCCGGAAAATAAAGTTGAAATATGGATAAGCATGACAAGCCATGCTTCGTAAGATCGTTGAAACATTTTTTTAAAACAATAAATAGATTTTGAAAAGTTTTATGTTGAAATTTGAGCATTTTGTCGTTTCCGTGTCTGACTTCCTGTCTGATTCAATCTGCTACGTTGAAATTGAAGAGCAGAACAAACATTTTTTCGCTTTGGAGGACGCCCCGGAACGACTGAGTGCTGACAACAGGCACAGAAATACAACATTTATAGAAAAAATAAAATCTTCCTCTGACTTAGTCCGACTTTATTTTCAACATTTCAATTTCTTATGATTTTTTTTACTCGAAATTCATCTTCCTCTTTCGGCTTTTCCCTACAGGAGTTGCCACAGCAGATCGTCCCGTTCCACATATTGATTTAGCATTATTTCCTGACACAACCCTCCCAAATTTCTCCGACCTTGGGACCGACTTTCTTTTTTTTTTCTTTTCTTCTTCTTCTTCTATGGTTTTCAGAATTAATTTTGACTTTTTTCTTGAAATGAAATATGAAAAAAAATAATCTTCCTCCTCTCCTTTTTTGTCCTTATGCCTGACCCTAATCCTCCTCAGGTACATTTGGGTTATCACCTAACACGAAGGATCTGCGGCGGACGCGATGAAGTTGTAAATATAAAGATGAAGACATATTTCAGTATATATATATATGAGTATAAAAGTTAATGATTAGAAAGCCATTAATAATGTTGTGGGGCTGAAAGATAATCATTAAAAACATAATGTATCAACCTTTAATGCAAATGTATCCTCAGAATTCCCTTTTTTAACTCACTTTTCCAAACTTTAAATCAAAATGTTCAGGTTTTAAAGCAGGAAAATAAGAGAAATCATTTTTTCCTGCTTGTGTTATATAAATTTGTTGACTCTATATTATAAACATATCATCAAAGTATTCCCACAGATTGACATTCAGTGTCAGTAACCGTAAAAAAAAGCACATTATTTGACCTTCAGGAAGTGAAAAATTGAGGACAAGGGTGTTTGAGGAATTTACCGTTACGTTTAAATAAAGGTGGTTAAAGGTGACAGAATAAATAAATGATGATAATGATTTTTCTGGAATCGTCCATTTATTTGTTGGTTATTTTTGTCTGCGGGGCGCTTTGGAAGAAAAAATATTTCTTCCTCAAGGTTAAAGTCAGAGCCCGCCTCCTGAGAGCTCCTGAGACCACCTGTCGGATACTTTTGTAAATGCAAATTAAGGTAATTTATTTGAGTGTAAAAATGTGGAAGGAATGCCGAGCATCTGCAAACACCCAGAGTAAAGAGCCGCCGGCGAATGTTTCCCATCATCTTTTGAGGATTATTTGCTTTTACCTTGACCTTTGTGGGGAGGGGGGGACACACACGCCGCAATCTGTCTGATAAGCAGCATCTGTCATCCAGGAGCATCTGTGGGCTTTAATCCAGCGCCACAAACCTCAGAGCGCGCTCGCAGCAGACTGCCCAGCAGCTCCAGACTCCGGACAAATCCATCAAAGAGCTAAAAGGCCAATGTAGAAAAATATCTAACCAAGAAAAGTAAAAAAATAAAAAATAAAAAATTTATCGAAATTGCAATATGAACTATTTTCTTTCTATGTCTGAATTCACTGTTTCATAATTACCATCGAATGCATTCCTCCCTTCGGTCTTTAATGACGGAATTAAATGTATTTCTTGGTGACACGATTCATTAAAGGCACATATTTTAGGGGTCGAAACTGAAATACTAATCATTACAGTAAGCTAATGGAAGCGCTAACAGCCTGAAGAATTACGATAAATGCTAAATGGTACAATGATAATGAAATATAAGTAGGCCTTCGCCGTCGTCCAAAAGGGCAAGGGTACATCCCCCAATAAAAGTCCCTAATCACCAGCGTTGTACAAGCCATCTCCTTAATTGAACCCCCCAAATTAAATGTGAAGTTGTGTATTTTTTCGTAAAAGAAGCTCCCCCTAGTGGGTAAAATATGAACTACAAGCGTAACCTATAATATATACAATAAAGATCTCCTCTAGTTGATCGATATGCACGAAATTTGAACTAATTTAAACAAACGGTTGGGAAGTTACGTATGAAAAACCAGCATTTTTGTAAAAAAGCTCCCCCTAGTGGGTAAAATGTGAATAATTAGTGTTAATTATAATATATATACAGTAGAGATCTCATTGAGTTGATTGATATTCACCAAATTTGGGCTAATTCAGACCAACGGTTAGGAAGTTATGCAGGAAAAATGGTGATTTTTGTTAAAAAAGCTCCCCCTAGTGTTGAAAAATGGGGGGACATCCACAAAGACAGACGGACGTGTTTTTGGAGCATATGGAAGGAAGCCAGGAGGAAAACCCACGCAAACACGCGACGCGAGAACATCGAAACTCATAACTGAAAGGCCCAAAGGATTGTTGGTTTTTATCACCGTCGCCACAGGTTCCGGGTTTAAAATCCGCCCTGGAGGCTTTTCTGTGAGGAGATTGCATTTCTTCCCAGAATCGTTCATCGTGCATTCGTTTACTTTTCCCCACAGTCCGAAGTACGTTCATCCATAGAAGGACTAAAAAAAAAAAAATTATTCTGGATTCATACCATCTGAATCATCCTCGAAATCTAATCACCGCCTCACCTCCCCAGCGCCAACCTTTCCTCAAAATGTCAGAAATATATATAAACACACACACACACACACACACACACACACACACACCCACACACAAAGAAACTTTTCTGATCCAGGATGTGACTAAACTATTATTTTTTAAATATTTTGTCAGACACAGATATTAACACAGATTAAGTTTAAGAAACTTAATCTATAAGTTAAATATGAGTAAATACATTGAAATTATATATATGTGAAGAATAGATCCCCTTGTATATCCTCTTATATATATACATATATATACATATATTTAAATAAATATATCATTTGCAATAAATTTGGACGAAATCATTCCGACGAATCAGAAAAACTTTGGGATAACGGACCCCCTAGTGGCGGATTTATGCAACTGATCTTTTTTAAAAGCAACAACAATTATTGATATGATTGGATTTTAAATTCAGCTTTGCTCCCGGCCCCCCTCTGAGCAAACAAGAAGAAAAATAATGTTGTTTATAGTCGTAATAAATCTGACTTTCCCTTTGAAATCAGGCAACGACTGGATCCCATACTTCTAATATCTCATGTTTGGCGTTTTAAAAGCATTCTGCTGCTCACCACTCGGATAAATGCCCCGCACATTAAAAAAAGAATTCTGTGAACCAGTGTGAACATGCTATTACATATGAAAATAATAATTAATTGTCACATGTGGTGCTGCTTCAAGTCCATCAGGACTCGCCTCCTGTGCACAGATGAGGCGCTTTAATGTGGGCGCCGCCGGGAGTTCACGCTCACTAATTAGGATTTGGACTCGGCACACGTCGATGTGAACGGAATCTTTCTACAAAATAAGTTTTGTGTCTCCTCCAGAACGCAAGCATGGAGAGCCGGAGGAGAACTCTCTCACCGACGACCTCATATTTGCCTTTTTTCATTGCTGGCGAGCAGCAAGCTAGCTGCTCAAGCTAGCAAGCTAGCTGCTCACAGGCTGGTGTACCTCTAGCAATGACTGAGAAACCATTCCACGGATCATTTTTCAGATTCGTATACCCCCATAGACATTAGTGTGAGGAAGAAGTGGATTGATTTTGCATGTTTTTACCACTAGGTGGAGACTTCTGTCCAGAATCACAGTTTTCGAGCCAAAATTTCTCAACTATTGGTCGGATTTAGTCCAAATTTGGTGAATCTGAATTGACCTGAAGAGATTTATCTTGCACATATATCACATTTCTTATTTTAATCGCTCACATTTTACCCACTAGGGGGAGCTAACGCTGATTTTTCAAACAGAACTTCCCAACCGTTGGTCCGATTTTAATTCAAAATCACATGATACAAATTGAATCTAGAAGATCCAACTTGTCTTTGTCATATTTTACAGTAATTGTTCATATTTCCCTCACAAGGATGTATGTCGGTAGCAAAAATTGGCCTTGACTAAATGAGGCAGGGGGGTTCTAATGTATTGGCTGTATTGTCTTTATACCACGTGGAGGGAATTCAGTCTTAGTGTTTTTACAATGTGAAAGCCGCGGTGATCCTGCACTTTACACCAGACTCATATTGACTATTAACCCCCCCCCTAAAAGAAAGTCTAAATTCAGACGACATTGCAGATGAGCAGAAGCCGCGTCTTTGTCCAGCATCACATCCTCCTGGACGTCCCCCTCATTAATAATTAGCCTGTGATGAGGCAGAAGGCTTTAATCATGAGAGCGCGGCGGAGAGCAGCAGCTTGTGATTGATGGCTGCCGCGTCCGCAGAGACGTGGGTGGAGGAGACGGTAATGGCACAGACAGCACATCAGCAGATGGTCGGTGATACGGCGCCGCAGCCCTCGCTCCAGATAGGTTAATTAGCCTGATAAGTTTTAAAAAAAACTTTAAAAAAAACTGTGTTGGATTTGGCATACTGTGCTGGGACTGATGGATATTTCCGTCATATGATCACCGCTTACTCCTCGTCCTCCGGAAGGCTGCTGATGGGCCTTCCTCCATTCCTCCCTTCCTCTGCAGCAGTACATATCCCTCGAAGAAAAGAGATGGATCGAGATGGAGGAAGATCTTTTTTCTGCACCCCCATAAAACATTTTTATGAATGTTTGGAAGCAGCGTGAGATTTGTTGAGTGGCTCCAGTGTTTCTGATCCAGGATGATTGACAGCTGTTGTTCTCAGTAGAAGTTTGAGGTCAATGGTTGAAACTGTGTGAGCTTAAATAATCAAAACCTCACATTAGGACAGACATTATGAGTCAAATATGCCAAATGAGAATAACACTCAACACCAAGTTTGTGTGTTAAATGACAGAGAAATCATATATTATAAAAGTTCCAACAAGAAAAGATCACAGACGACCCCCGCAGTCTCAAAGTTCAGTCACAAAAATGTTCTCAAAAAACACAAATTTCCATTTCTGGCTTTGTCTCAAAATCCAAAGTCCTCCAAGAAATAAAAGATTCTACAGTTTTTTAAAGTTTAGCTCAAACTCAAGTCAAATCGGATACCTTAAGAACCCCGGGGTTTGTGATGAAGTTCAGTTTTAAAAAGCAAAAGGGAAATCAGTTACGTTTTTATTAGCACACGCAAAAAACTCACTTCCCCGACACTGTCAGTCCAGTCCGGCGGAAATTCAGTCTGTGTGGAAATCCAGTCCGGGTTTTGGCATTGGAGTGGGTGTTGAAAAATTATCGAGGGGGTTAATGTCGAATAGTGACGGCACTTATGATCGGCGGGGGGCTACGGTGTCCGACAGGGGGAAACGGACCGCAAACATCAATTTACAACATGCGCACGCTGTAAAAGCCGCAACACAACACATTGAGAAAAAACGATCTGTAGAAGCCACAAGCCAACGGAAGTCTTTATGAACGGCGCTCAAAGCTTACGCATTCCCAGACGTGCCTTTTTATCGCTTCATTTAGTTTTGATTAGCGGCGCTAGCTTCATTTAACTTCCGGGTCATGCCATCATGTGACTTAGAATAAAACTTTAATAACATCTTGAAAACAACAAATAAACGTAATAATGACCCTAACATGCACAGAACCCAAAACTGCGGTGAACCAGGTCTGTTATACTCGCTGAAAACTACCAGACATTTTAAAAGCTTTTGTTTGTGACGCTCTGACCGTTGTTAACACGTTGCCGTGGCGACAACTGTAGTCGGAATGCGTTATGGTGGTCAAGAGGTTTCCTCAAACTCTTTTTAACTCAAAAACTATTTCATGGATCATTTTCAAATGTAATATCCACATAGACCTAAGTGTGAGGAAGGACTGGATTGATTCTGAGAAAAGTCAGTTGTTTATTTCCAACACCAGGGGGAGCTTTATCTCCAAATGTTTCTTTTGCTCAGGAATAAAAACAAACCAGATTTCCTTAATTAAGACACAATTGGAGATATAATAATGATTATTATTATTATTATTATATTTGAAATTATTATCTATATTATATATATATATTTCATATTTTGTTTTGTTATTTAGTTATTAATTTTATTATGTATCTTATTTATGTATTCATCATATTTATATTGTTGTATATTATTATTATTATCATTTAATAATAATAATAATAATTATTCTATTTTCTTTTATAGTATATATATTATATGTATATATCATATTTTGTTATATTTTTTTATTCCATATTTTATTCATGTATTTATTATATTTATATTATTACATATTATTATTTTTATTATGATAATAATAATAATAATAATTTCTCAAGCGTAATTATAATAATTTATAATTAAAGGTTGAGAAATGATTAATCGTTGGACCGACTGAGTCAAATTTAGGTGCACAAGAATCGGCTGGAGGAGATCTATCACGGTTTTTATGGTTTTACTGTAATAGAGTAGTTCTGGTGCCGGTCCCAAACCCGGATTTGTGCAGAGGGTTTTTATCCCTCATAAAACTTATGCCAAACAAACTTTTAGACCATTTTTTTCCCCCCCTCCAAATCTTAGAGTCATTTGCATCGCTGGAACGACCACTGGATCCAAAAACCACCAGAACCCAAACTGAAGGCTTGAAAAGCGTAAACCACAAAGGCGTGTGTGAAATCTGCAGCACGAAACTCGGCGGCGATGATCTTCGTCCTCAAACAGGAGGAATTCTTCCGCTGAAGAAAGTCATTTTTAGGACGCAGGATATTTACGCAGGATATTTGCTTTTCACAAGAACATATGCTTAAGCAGCTGCGGCGCCATGCATAATTCATGCGCCCTTCGGAGCCTGCGGCATTAAACGCACCTTCATCACGGTTACATCGGGGGTCTGGTCTGACTTGAATTTCTTGTAATTTCAGATGTAGCTCAACACGAGAAGAAGAGTCCGGCTCGATTTAACCTTGATGCTGATGAAATATGCAGATAGGTAATTTCACAATTGGTTACTTTGGGCTTTGTCCTGTCCTCTGTATCTCACCTCTGGTACACCAACCAACTGCATGTCCTCTCATCCTCCTTTCCAGTAGATCCACTACCCCTCGTCTTCACCTGTCCAAACCATCTCAGTCTGTCCTCTCTCGCTTTGTCTCCAGGACGTCTAACCAGGGCTGTCCTTTTTCCAATCTTGTCCACCCTCGTCCACCCTCGTCACTCCTTAAGAGGGAGGCTCCACCCCCAAAGATGAAGAGGAGACCAGGAGATGCTTTTTCTTTGTCTTTAATTCTTCATTGACTCCTGTGGATTTTTTTTGGTGTGCAAAAAATAGGCATTTATAGGTTTTCTGAGTCTCGCCATACAAGACACACTGACACACACACACACACACACACACACACACACACACACACACACACACACACACACACACACACACACACACACACACACACACACACACACACACACAGCCACACACACACACACACACACATTGTACGTTTTGGAGCATCTGTAAGCTGCGTTCCACACATTCTCATTATGAGTCGGGACTTTTTTGGCATTATGAGACCAAACATAAGAATTTTGAAGAGACCTTCCCTCCAAATTCAGAGGTAAGAGCAACAAAAAATCTACGGACTGAAATCGTCATATCAAGCTACAAGCAGGATTCTTGTTACGTTTATGACACAACAACAACAAGTAACAGAGTTCTCCCTCAGAGTGGCGTGGGTGTCGGGTCAGCACAGGATGCCGTGTCTCTCGTTAAGCAGCAGAGTTTAACACACTGTAAAAGAGTTTTTCATTGCACTTTGAATCCTGAGATCTTGATACATTTGTTTGCCAAAGCGTTCTACGCAGGGTTTTGTTTTATTTGAGTATTTATTGGATTTTATGTCAAAATGGAAATGGCATTTTTTTTTTTTCAGTATGTATTTTTTGTTGTTGTTTGGAATGAAAAGGACATTTTGTTTTGCATATGACGATATTAATGCTTGTGGCTTGACCAACTATGATAAATGGACCTTTGACCCGTTGAAAACATTCTTTGTGGACCTTTAAGACCTTTATTTCAGTACCTCTGAGCTAAAGGAACGTAGCAATTCTACTGTTAGCAGAGCGGCTACAGCTAGCGGGAGCTCAGATCCAGCCATGACGCCCTGAACTCCCTGAAGAAACATATAACAGACTGAACGAGTCGTACAACGTTTTATTTTCACTTTGAACTGTCATACAGTTGGTTTAAGGAAGGAGGGAACATTCACGGCAACAGGTCAGAATACAAACACAATGCCGGAAAGCTTCTACCGTGATCCTTCAAAATAAGAGCACTTAAAATACATGCATGTAATCGGTGCAAGTCTAATTAAAACTAATTAGGACAAGTAAAACAGGATTAAAACTAAGACTTAGTTAAGAAACAGTTAAAGCTCAGGTGAAGATCTCGTTACAGAGATAGAGAATCATGTTTTCAGTTGTTGTTCCTGCATTTTAAATATTCCTCTGTCGCCCCGCCGGCAACACATCAAAACCTGCCAGCACGTCTACTGCTGCAGGAAACCACAACCAGCGCTCCCTTCCTCTGAAGACGTTTGTCAAAGGTGAGCGAGCGGCGGTAGAACTACATCGGACCCTCTCTGGGCTGAGAAGTGAGCGGCTCTTTGTTGTGCCGAGAAGAAGATATCTCATTGAGTCGTGATTATTTTCTAATACCTGCTGGCTACGAGGTAACGCCAGCCCCCAATCAGCATTTCAATGTTTCCTATTTTGTCGGTGGATCCATTATGAGGCGACTTAAACACTCTCAGACTCTTTTGCTGCCATCAAAGGTAGCTCTATTCTTCAGATCATAACCTCAAGAGCCCAAACAGACCCGAATCACAGATTAGGCTTTCGACTTGGTTTTGCATTTTCGAGCTACTTCAAAAATTTACTTTTTAGCCCGACGTAAATAAAAATGCTGCTTGTTCACAGGAGAACAGGAAGTAAAAAGGAAACCTGGGCGTGGAGCTGAATAATGCAGGATTCAGATGCAATGGATAATCAGAGTGGAACGCTTCACATATTCCTCCGCCGGATGTTTACCCTCAGATCAAGAACGCATCACTTTTTTATTTGGTTTTATTTCTGCTTCTGAAGAGTTGTATAGCTTCTTAAAAAAGGCAAAAAACAAGCAAACAACAAATGCTGTGATTGATCCCGGTGTTGGTGAGAGTTTCATAACACCCATGTTTCCCATTCTACGTTTGGTTAAAAGACAAACCTGATCTATCTGGAGGGCAGACAGGCTAAGAAGATATCTACGTATGCTGATGACGCCACACTTCCAAGACAAAGTAGCTCTTCACCAACTTCCAGAGGCGACACGAGGAACCTGCTCCGCTAGGAAAATGGTGCAGATCGTGAACGAATTTAAGTTTTTCGGGAACATACGCGTACAAGGACCTCGAGGACCTCCTGGCGTGCCAACACAACATCGCTGGTGAAGAAGGCGTAGTCACGTTTCTACTTCCTGAGGACGTTGAGAAGAACCAACCTGTCTGGGTGGTTGATTGTGCCCTTCTACCGGAGCTCATTTAAAAGAATAATTAGTGCTAGGCTGACGTCCCCGGCAACAACGGAATAGCTCCTGAAAACCCGCCAATCTCCTGCATCGTACAAGATATCCCCCTGATGGATCTCCTCTATTGAAATGTGAAGTTATGTCAGAAGAAGGTGAGTAAAATTTGAACTATTGGAGGGAATTCTGATACATAGAAGAACGATTTACTAGCGATTACTCATAATTACCTAATTTTTTCAGAAAAAAACTGTCTTTCATTTTAAAGATCTCCCCCTTTTGACAAAAATAGGAGATTTTACAGTAAAATATGATAATTACAAGATAGATCTCTAGTTTGGACTAAATCAGACCAACGGTTGAGGAATTATTGCCCCGAGAACTGTGATTTTTTTAGATAAAGCTCCCCCTAGTGGTGGAAATATGCACCTGACCTCTCCCAAAATCAATCAAGGTCCTCCTGGCGCTATGGTCTATGTGGAAATAAAATTTGATTTGATCCATGAACGGATATGTTGAGTTTTTAACATAAACATGAAGGACTGGCGGAGGCGGCAGTGAAGATGAAACCCCTATACATATATATATGTATAAATATATATATATATATACATATATATGTATAAATATATACATATATATATATACACACATATAAACATATATGCACATATATTTATACAGCTCTTTGATAAGATTCTATCTGTGTAAAAACCTTTTTAAACCTTTTGACTTCATTTTGGTGATGCTCAGGAGGTCGGAGGTCGTATGATTCACTCTGCAGGATGATAACAGGTGTTCAGAGCGAAGAGACGTTCAGCTGGTTCAGATTTGTTAGGCGAGAACACGGGGCGAGGCTGAAGCGACGGGTGATCGCAGGCGTTCTAAAAACAGCGGCAGGTTAGTTACTGTAATCAGAGCTGCAATGAAAAGCTCTCAGCTCCTGATTGATGCAATACGACTAAGGACTTCATAAACTCTGATGTCCATCAAGAGTAATCTTCCTTCAGAAGTTTAATCAGCTTTTCTCAGAATCCAGATCCGGTGCAAATACAGCCGTCATCAACCTCAGATGTGAGCTCATCAGGAAATGTCTTACATATCGTTCCAATGAATTTAGTTGTCTTATTCCGTTCATTTTATCTCACGATTATAGAGAGATTATATATATATATATATATATATATATATATATATATATATATATATTAATGATAAATGCGCTAAATAAAGAAAAAGTGCTTTGCATTGGCTCCGCCGTATTTACAGCTGTTAGCCTCATCAATAAAAACAGTTACTGGTCATAATGTTGTGGCTGATTATACATGTCAACAGTTTCTAAATAATACTGTGGGGGCCCAGAAGTGCAAAAGCAAATCTACATTTTGGAAAACAAAATTGCAAACTTTAAAACAAATGTACAATATATGAAACTTCCATCAAACGCAAAACAAATTTACATTTTAGAAAATAATGTCAAAACAGATGTAGAATATATGTAAATATTTCAATAAGTGTAAAACAAATGTCCATATTAAAAAAATATTGAACTTAAAAAACAAATTTACGATATATGTAACTCTTACACCAAAGTTTAGATTTTAGAAAAAAATGTCAAAACAAAAACAAAAAACAAACAAAAGGTAAATATTAGAAAATTTGAAATTAGAAATTTCACCAAATACATACCGAATTAACATTTTAGTAAAAAGTTACAAACTTAAAAACAAATTTAGAACATATGAAAATACTCCACCCATTTTTTTTTTTTTTTAATATTCCTCCGTAGGAAAACTAATTCATCAGAAAAGCAAAAAACATTTCCAAACTACGAATCTCAAATAATTTCGCAGTTTGACGCAGAGAATGGGCGGGTACTTTAAACAGGAAGTGATCGTTGCAGAATTTTTTTTTTCTTCCGTCAAACAGGAAGTGAGTCTTCAGTCAATTTTGAAAGGTATTCCCTCTAGAACTTCCAGATCAACATCTCATCAGTCAAACACTCTCAAACCCTGACCCACGTCTCCTCTGGACCTGTGAGCTACATAAGAGCCGCAATCTGGGCGCTGGAGGAATCAGTCTATGTGCAGGCGTGAGGAGTGAGCAGGGTCCATCTCTAAAGTTCTGATCGAAGAGAGGAAAAAGCAAAAATAAATAAATAAATAAATAAATAACAGCATCATTTACATAAATTATTTGGTGATAGTGGAGCGGCATGAGAATCGTTCCACACCTCAGTGGGCGACTGGCTGCTCTGCATATCAGTGCAGCTGCTGCATTTCTGCTCGCCGCTCTGCAGGTTCCCCCGACGGGCAGCTGCACCTCCGGATCCGATCAGCGCCATCCATCCAGCTGTGAGGACGACTCCTTCTGGTGGAGATGAGATCAACGCTTCCTGTCTGCCTCACTGCCGTAGAAAAACTGTTTGTGTTCAGACAATCTTCTTCTAATGACTTATTGATCCAGTTAGATCGGAGGGATTGAGACAAAACATCCCTTCCTGTGTGTAGTACCTGCACTTTCTGTCGCACTGTTATCAGCAGCTATAAACAAAACATTACACAGTTATTACAAACTGTAAACACAAAACATTACACACTATCGCTAGCAGCTATAAACACAAAACATAACCCACTATCGCTAGCAGCTATAAACACATAACATTACCATTAACATCAGCTATACACACACAAAACATTACACACTGTTATCAGCAGCCATAAACACAAACATTACACACTATCAGCAGCAGCTATAAACACATAACATAACACAATGTCATCAGAAGGTCTAAACACAATACATTACAAATGATCAATAGCAGCTATAAACACTATACGTTACCGACTGTTATCAGCAGGTATAAACGCAACATTACACAATGTCACCAGCAGCCATAAACACATAACATAATACACTATCACCAGCAGCTATAAACACAAACATTACACGCTGTCATCAGCACTTTTTAATATACTGAAATGGAAATCGTACCTTTTACAGAAGGTTAGACTCCATCCAGAACTAAATCACAATCCTTCCAATTACTGGTTTCCCTGCATTTTTTCTTTTTGTTAGTTTAAACTTTCCCAAAGACAAGTTTGTCTTGATGCCCTCTATGGTTTAAGCTAGGCTACTACATGGAATCCACAGCTTTAACTCAACACCTAGCTTGCGCTGCGTTCAGGGACTTTTTGAGCTGTCATGTAAAAAACATCCTCCAATACTGAAAAACACTGAAAAAAACTGTAGATCAAATATTTTCTATTAATTGTTAAAATTAGTTTTCATCAAGATATCGTGTTGACTGTTACATCTTTCCTGCAAATTTGGGAATAATCCAGAATAATTTGTATTTATGTTTATATTACGTGTAAACCAGTTCCTGAACAAATGCTGAAGGAACTAGAAAAACTCACAGAGGGATAACCTCCAACTCAGCTTTTCTCAAATACTCTTTAGCCGGTAGTCGGTTGTACCTTTCACTTCAGTGTCTCTGTTCAGCCAACTCGGCCCCCAGTTCCACCGCAAAGGAACCACAAAGGAGTCAAAGGAACAAAGGCATCAATAAAGGACTAAGCACTCAGCTTCACCCTCAAAAGAACATCAAAGGAACAAAGGTATCAATAAAGGACTAAGCCCTTAAACGTCATCAAAGGAATCAAATACATCAATAATGGACTTAGCCTGCAGCTCCAACCGCAAAGGAACATCAAAGGAACAGAGTGTTCAATAAAGGACTAAGCCCTCAGCTTCACCCTCAAAGGAACATCAAAGGAACAGAGTGTTCAATAAAGGACTAAGCCTTCAGCTCCGCCCTCAAAGAAACATAAAAGGAACAGATTGTTCAATAAAGGACTAAGCCCTCAGCTCCACCCTCAAAGGAACATCAAAGGAATCAATCGTAAGACAAAGAAAGACAACTTCATTCATACAGCATGTTTCAGCAACTGGGCAATAAAAGGTGCTTCACACAAGCAACCAGAGGAACAAAGGAACAACAAAGGAATCTAAGGCATCAATAATGGACACAGTTCAAAGGGAACAATACGCTGCATGGTGACATCAGACCAGTTTGCAGCGTGTCACAAAGAAAGTACAAGCAGAAACACGGGGGTAGGAACCTTCATCTCGTATCGTTCCTCGTCTGCCGGCTCTGCGAGGCGTCGGCTCCTCTCCTCAACGTTTTTATCTAATGGATAAATAATAACGCCGACTGTGTAAGCCATCCGTCTAGTTGCTGTACTCATCATTATTTAAAACTAGTCTTCCCGCTGTCTGTGTGACAGAGATGGAAAATGGCTTCGGAACCTCGTCTCCTAGAAATGGCGTTGTCGCAGTAAATAGCGTTATTGACTGCCTGCAGGATGTTGTACGCCGTAAGTGGGAAACAGGAAGTGTGACGAGGTCATCGGGGAGGAAGGCCACTTTTTGGTCGGTGATGGGGTTCAGCAGGAGAAAACAAAAAGTGTTTAGTTTAGTTTTTGGTTAAAATTCAAGATAATAACGAGTAAATGTACGAATTTTCTCCACTATTTTTTGTGAAAATAAAATTGGTCATTATGACGTTTCCGACATTAAATATGAAAAACTAATTTATGCCCTGCACAAATGTTTGGTAGAGTTCATTTTGAGTTTATTTCATAATGAAAGATTTGACTGAACACGTCCATAATGTCAGCCGGTGGCAGCGTGGACACGTTAAAGAGTAATGGGCCGAGGATAGAGCCCTGGGGGACACCGCGGGTCAAAAGGGGCCATCGAGGAGGAGGAGGCGTTAACCATTACTATCGAGAAAGTCCTGGCATATCAAAGCATGTGAGGATTTAATAAACATAATTATGGAACTTGATACGACCCAAAAATATTGGAATAATGGTCAAATATTCTTCTAAAAACACGCTTTACCAAAAGGTTGCAGCAACAACAGCAACAACAACAACAACAACAACAACAACAACAACAACAACAACAACAACCCAATCTGGAACGTCACGATGCCACTAAATCTTACGCACTGGCCCTTTAATTACCTCCACCAAGGATGGTCGTTATGTTTTGGCTCCTGGGCCTTTATCTGTTTGTTTGTTTGTTTGTTTGTTAGCAGGATTGCGGCGAAAACTACAGGACAGATTTGCATGAAACTTTACGGCGAGGTAGATTTTGGCATATCCTAGAGGTAAGGTAAAAAAAACATTCCATGTTTGATCAAGTTACAACAAAAGTAAAATAAAATAAAACAATAAGCCGTTTGGAGTGTTGACGTCACACTGTGGCTATTTCTGCCTTCCATCCTTTCATTCCTTCGGGGTTTCTTCTGCGGTCGGAGCTCGAGGCTCAGTGGGCTAAACAGAGACGCTGAAGTGGAGGGCGCAGGAAACGAGCAGCTACAGAGTATCTGATGAGTGATGCTCAGAGAGTTTGTGGGGTTGTCTGTCTTTATTTTTTTTAACGTACACTTAAACACTTTTAAAATCTTATCCTTTTTAAAAAGCCGAAACGGCAGCCATCTTTAATAACAGCTCGGAGATCGGAGATCCTCTCATCTACGTCGTTCTGCCACAGGTGTCGTCTGATGGGGGAAATTATATTCTGGGGCACAAACCCGGGTCACAGATCGACACCAGCACCGGATGATTCTCATCCGGCGAATCCCACAACGCAATACACACACATATATACACACACACACACATACAGATACACACATACTAACAAACATACACACACACATATACACCCACAAACACACAAACACGCATACAGACACGCATGCATCCACGCACACACACATACACAAACACATACACACACAACCACACATATACACACACTCAGACACACACAGACACACACACACATACATGTTTTTGTTTTGATCACTTATATTATCTGTTATTTGTATGGTATTTATATTTTTTTAGTTGATAACAAAAGTTCTTTCTTTATCCTAACAATAATGAACCAAACATAAGAATAAAACGATAATATTTGCTGCTGCTGTTCTTGCCACGTTCATGCAGAGTGAAGAAAAACAGACATCGATGAATGATAATAAAGACCGTCTCTGGAAAATCCTCGTGATTGAATGTCCAGCATGAGAAGGTTACCCACCTTGATGCCACGAGCGAGAGCGTAGGCCGCACAGAGGAAGGGGCGGGCTTTTATAAGCCGACATCTCATTCATCTCATTCGCATTGTTTTCTCTTTGTAGTTATTTATCCTAGACCTTCAGCTTCCATTCTATTTGCTTATTTTCCCTCCCGTCCTTTCTGTTTACTTATCGTGACCTTGAAGGTAGCAGCTGAGACGGAACACTGTCCTGTAAAGGATCAATGGCTTCTGATTGTCGTCAGTTCAACTCAGACTTAACAGACTCAGAGTTGATTGAGCTTACTCCGATCAGCTGTTCCGGAATCGCAAAAACGTCGGAGTTTGTTGAGCCTGCTCTTCTGGAATACACAACAGGGTATTGATTATTTCTCAAATACTCTTAGGAACGCTCGTCTCCTGCGCCTTCCACTTCAGCGTCTCTGTTCAGCCCCCCATCTCCATCTCCAAGTGAACATCAAAGGGACCTCCCTCCTCCAAAATCCGCCTCTGGGGGAAATTTAATGCAAATCCATCCTGTTTGTTTATCTATAATCCTGCTGACAAACAAACAAACAAACAGAAAACATGACCTCCCCGGCGAAGGTTAATATAAATGAGAAATATTCATGGATAGAAGAGTTCTTAAGTTCTGCTCAGGGAAACAGAACCTTCCATTAAGACCGCCTCCTCACTTCGCTCATGGTGGCGGACGATATTTATTTTCACCGTTACATTTGCGAATAAATTAAGCGGATGCACTAAATACGACGCCACGACGGGAAACGTTCCAGTAACGCAGCTTTAAACGTCGGACGCGCCGGCGGAGGAGGAGCCTAGCTGCCTCTGCTGCTGCTGGAGAGCGAGGACACGCCCCCAGCCACTGCAAACAGCAGACACGCTCGCGATCTCCTGTTCTCTGCGGCTGGCTGAGTTTTTTCTGTTAAAACAAGCCGAATGTTGCACTCCAAAAGAGACAATGAGAAAAAAGAAAAAAGAAAAAGAAGCCCACTCAACAGCGAGTGGACTGACAAGTACGTGTTTGGGCCTTTTGTTCAAACAGCCTGCTGTGTTTATTCTGCATGGAGAGCACCTCCCTGAGAAGGGGAATATAATGGAGCGTTCCAAAAGAGAGCACATTCAAACTGACTCTTTTTTTTTTTTTTTTCCACAGGGCCTGTTGTTTTTTAATTGAACAATTTCTGTTTGTTCCACTTTGTCACGAGATGAACCGATCGCAAAGTGGCTAATTATAAAAAATAACTCTTGCCGTTATTGCTGCTCGGCCCGTATGCTAGAATTATACCGTCCCTACTCCGATTCCACTGTGGTGACGCGGTTCCCCCCCCCCCCGGTTCCCGGGATAATTGAATGTGTAGTTTCTGACACCGGCTGAAAACATCCAATAGCAGATTTTAATTGACAAAGACAAATCACAAAAAGCTTCACGGGTCCGGCAGGAATTGCGAGAGCGGATATTTCTTTTGCACAAAGCCCGCAGAACACGCTCTCTGAGCAACGTTCGCTCTGATCAGACACATCTGGCTCCGGTTGAAACATCCGCGTTTTAATTTTTTTGCATGTCGGGTATGCGGGGAAACATGAAATGGCTTTGAGATGAAAAATCTTTTCAACATCTACATCCATCAGTGTCTGGCTCGGCCTCTTTTATCACAAACCGCTCAGGGCGATGGTGAAACTGCTGCCGAATTTCACAGGGCTCATCTTCCCATTAATCCGTCGGCGCCAACGTGGTCCATAGACTGGGGAGATTTTGGATACAGAATTAAAGGATTTGATAAACTGACCTTATTTGTCCAAAACTGTAAGGGAGACAGGAAGTCGGCGCAAAGGCGGGATATAAAGTTAAGCGTGAAAATGTTGCATTTCATGCAAAATGGAGATTTTCAATCACAGGCTTGACGAGTTGTGGAATTTTCTAAGCAAGTGTCCGGCATTCCATCCTCAACTCCGAGGCTGTTTTGAGAATCCCATCCAGGTATTATTCATATCCCTGAACGGGAATGGAATCGTCATCGCAGATCCTTCTATTAACTATTTCATGGATCATTTTGGGAAAATTTAATGCGCACATAGACCGTAGTGTGAGGAAGAACTGGATCGACTTTGGGAAACCGTATTTTCGCATTCGGTGTTACGATCCTCAGAAAAACCACTTAACTGTATTTATCTTCATCATTGAGTCACTATAGGATCTGATCTCAGAGCAGACTGCTGACATCATAGACATAGTTAGGTTGAGTCAACACGGACAGTTTGACATTATTAATGAGTGAGTTCCATCAGGGGGGTTGCTTGTACAACGCAGGGCATTGGGGGCTTTTCAGGGACGTTAGCATAGTGATGTTCTGTGTGTAGCTCACACATTTCAATGTAAGGCAGAACTGGGTCAAGGTATGGATCCAGGACATATCTGCATCCTTGCCAGCGCTGTGTTCCCTCTGAACGGCCTTCTAGGTGTCAATTAATCCATAACTCTAGGGAACATCTTTCACGCACCGGAGAACATTCATTCCAGCCTTCTTCATAAAACATCCATTAATCATAGCGGGTTTGGGCTCGGAACATGGATCTTAGGCGTTTGATGGTCCACTGGCACCTGGTCGGGTGTAATAACAGGATAATAGACTTTTTTTTTTCTTCATTTAGCTGAGACGGACAACAAAGTTTGATCTATTCGTCTTATTTCCTGGAGATATGAATATCTGCAGCGGGGCTCACGGCGAGAGGCAGCTGTGCTCTAAAAGGAAAACTCTACCTTAAACGCACAACAACTGCTCAGAACACCCGCCGGCTGCTTACCGTTTCTGATGTTGTTTTAATGCCGTTTTTTTTCCCCCTCCTTCCTCTCTCCTCATCTAATTTCCTCAGATATCTGGCTGAACAGATGCTGTGATGTCAGGCTGAGGTGTTTGGGTTTTTCTGCAGCAGCAGTTGCAGGGAAAACATCTTGAGCTGTTAAAGAAACAGTCATCATCTGGGTTTAGATATTTTGGTTGTTTTGTTTTTGTTCAGCACCAAACGTCGGAATGTAAGCTTAACGGCTGAAGAGCGAGAACGTCAAAATTTGAGACAGGGATATGTTTTACATATATATTTATACATATATATATATATATTTAAGCAATATACATATATATGTATGTATTACGGTGGCTTCCCGAAAAGTCCCCGATCCCCTGCTTTGTACAAGCGACCCCCCTGATTGAACGCTTTAAATTAAACGTGAGGTTATGCCAACAGTATTTTTCGTAAAGAAGAAGTGAGTCAAGGATGAACTGTTATAGTAAAATATGACATTTATATGAGATAGAGCTCCTTGATACGATTCGTACGCTCCAAATTTGGACTAAATCGGACCAACGGTTGAGAAATTATGGGAGGAATGTACAACCAACGTATCCCAAAAACGCTCCAGTTCTTCCTCGTGCTAAGATCTACAGGGGTATAAAATTGGATCATGATCGGTGAAGTCGTTTTTGAGTTATGCCGCTCAACACAAATGCTCTGCGACGGAAGGCGAAGGTGATTCCATTATATCCCCGAAAAGTCGGGGAAATAATAAAGTGTGTGATTTAAAGGTGCAGTGTGTAAAATACTGAGGTACACATGAGTACATGTTAGTAGATATTCAATGTTATGTTTTGAGCCCATAGTTCAAAATGGGTGATCAATATATGACATTAGCTAATATTAGCTTTACCGAGCGATATTAGCTTAAAAACACTAGCAACACTATGAAACACTACAAACACTTAAAAACACCGCAATATAGCACTTCTCTAACGGTTCTATTTTAATTCACATTTATATTTGCCATTGGAGTTCTGACTCTTTCTTTTCTACTTATATTTGCATGTACTTTATTCCTGTACTTAAATTTACGTGTATTTTTTATTTCTATGTATTGCTATGTATTCATGAATATGTATATATATGTATACATATGTATATGTATGTTTGTGTATATATATATATATATATATATATATATATATATATATATATATATATATGTATTTACACATGTATATATGTATGTAAATATTTATATATACACATATATGTATTTATTTATATATATATATATTTGGTATATATGTATATATATACACACATATATGTATTTATTTATGTATGTATATGTATATAACTGTATATAGAATTTTTGAAGAAGATAAAATAAATAAATAATGAATACATTGTTGCCGGTTTACTAATTATGTATAACTCGAAACTATTTCATGGATCATTTTCAACTTCTTAGCCACGTAGAACTCAGGGTGAGGAAGAACTGGATTGTTTTGAGGCCTTTTTATTTCACATGTTTCTTTTGACACAAATCCAGGTGAATCTGATTCAGTCAGATGTTATTCCTAAACGGACAGTTTGACGTCCCTGAAGTTTTAACCGGCTTGGTGTTACGCTGCCAGGATTAAATGTTGCCTTCATTTTTTTTTGAGCAGTGCATTTCTACGAAGTCAGCAGTCTGCTCTGAGATCCGATCCCAGAGGGACTGAATGATGAAGATGAATACAGTTAATTAGCTTTTCTGAGCTCAGCAATAAAACAAGACAGGTTTCCTGGTTTCTCTTCATATCAGCTGGATTTAGACGCAACTGGATTCAAGGTCGGGAGGAACCATCTAAATTATGTAAGTAAGTTTTATGGGGGTTTTTTATGCTAAAAAGCCCAACTTGTGAGTGAATTATGACCAATTACAGTAAAATGGGGTCATAAGAGGTAAATTGGACCAACAGTTAAGAGGTTATGTTCGAAAAACTGTGTTTTTTGAAGAAAGGCTGCCCCCAGTGAGAAGAAAAGTGTAAATAAAAAAAGATTCACTTTCCCCGAAAACTGTGATTTTCAAAATAAAGTGCTGCCTAGTGGCGGACATACGTAACCGACCTTGCCCAACGTCGATCCAGTTCTTCCACACTCCAAAGTTTAATTGGGTATAACGTTTGTGAATGTTCTATGAAATTGTTTTTCCTTTCTTGTGTGAACACAAAGGTTCTGCGCCGGACGTGGTGACGAATCCATCACTTCAACTTTTCAGTTGAATATAAACATGAATATAAACATGTACACATGTAAACATATATATATATACACACATACATATATATATACATATAAATATACATATATACATACATACAAATATACATACATATACACAAAAATACATATACACACATATTATACTATACACTACTATACTATAGTATATATATATACTACATAGTATATTAATATATATATATATATATATATATATCTATACACTACTACTATATATATTATATTAGCACTTTCAGATTTGATCCAAATGTAAAGTGTATTAAAAATTTAAATATTATCATTACGTATATATATAAAAACACACACACATACATGTGAACACGTATATTATATATGTGTGTATATATATATACAAACAAGTATATGCATATTAACAAGTGTATACCTAAACACATATATATATATACATGTACACATATATCATATATACAGATATATATATATATATATATACACACATACATATATATATACATATAAACATACATATACATACATACACCTATACATACATATACACAAATATACATATACACACATATATAAACATACACACACATACATGTGAACATGTAAATTATATATGTCTGTATATATATACAAACAAGTATATGCATATTAACAAGTGTATACCTAAACACATATAAATACATATATAGCCAAATACAAATTTAAACATGTACACATATATCATATATACAGATATATATGATATATGTGTACATGTTTAAATCCAGCTATATACACACATACATATATATATATATATATATATATATATATATATATATATATATATATATATATATATATATATATATATATATATACATATAAGCATACATATACATACATACATACACCTGTACATACATATACACAAATAAACATACACACACATACAAGTGAATATGTATATATGTGTCTATATGTATTTATACACAGATATATACATATAGACACATACATAAATCCATAAGTACATATACACATAAATGTACATAAACATACACATATATGTATGTATATATATATACAGATATTTATATATATATAGATACATTATACAATTGTTTTCTCTCTGCGCTCTTCTTTTCTTATCTGCTCAAACCTTACAATCATTAAATGAAAGAATCCAGATGGGATCATATGTGTGAGCGTATTAATAAACACTTTCAAAGAACAGCAACAACTTCGGCGTTAAACAAATGCCAGCATCTCTGAAGTAGGAGCTCTACTTCTTCTCTGCTCTCAGAGTATTTTATCACGAACGTGAGATTCGTGATAAAAATACGCCCCCCTCCAAGAGGAAGATTAAAAATCAATCTAGGAGGCAGATCCATACTACAACTCGTCTCGGGACCCTCTTTTCCTTCAGGTGAACTTCTTGAAATCCTGAAGATCTGTCGGATTCGTCCGGGTGTTTTTGTCCACAGGTGACCTGAAAGCGTCCCTCTGTTGATTTACCCACTCATTACTGATGAAAAAGTAACGCTCAGGTGCGTTCGGAAGCAGCGGCTTTTTCTAATTTGACGCGCCGCCACAGATGCTCCCCGGTTATCTTTGCTTTGATTGCTGTTGCAGCGACTTAAAAATTAGTCGCCCCGCTTCCCAGCCATTCGTTTAACGGATACAGAACTTATTTCCAAAACTGGGATGAGTGAGTCGCATATTAATATCGTCACAACGTTCTTATGTGCAAGGGGAAAAGATCAGAGTAATCAAAAGTGGCAAACAAGTGGATGTAAATGCAATATCCATCCAGATTTGAAGGGGAGCGCTGACCTTTGACCTCTCCTCTCTAGCACCGAACACTACGACCGCCGTTTCGTCTTTGTTGAGGAGATTCCGGCCCGTCCAATGGTTGACTTGTTCACTCAACGCTTGTATTGGACTGTATGTCTCCTGGTGATAGAGTTATATAAACGTGTGTGTCGTCTGCATAGTGACGGTAATTCATTTTGTTGTTATGCAAGATCGGATCCAGTGGCAGCACGCAGGTGTTATGACCTACAGACATAAAGTAGTGTGAACGACGTATCAAATCAAGCACACCTTTAACGTTTCGATGTTGACATCGGCAGGAGAGTTCGCTACCGTAGCCGTCAGCAGCAGATTGAGATATATTGCGTGATACATTCAGTAGAAAAAAACTGTTTTGGGGCGGAGCAGAATTGGAACGTCGTTGTCGTGAAGTTGCGTTTTGGAATAAAATCTTGTACATTGTAGTTTATTTACGAAAAAGGAGCCAAAGAGAAAAGGATCTAAAATCGACATTAGAGGGAATTGTGGTAAAATGTTCCTGCTACAAGACGTTTCCCTGTCTGGTGAGGATAGCGGTCGGGACATGTGATACGTGATTGACGAGGAGGAGCAGCAGGAGGAAAAGGGAGCACAGATTGAATACACCGGGGAACAGGAGTTAACGAGACGAGACAATGTGAAACAGCTGGGCCAAATCAGGAGGAAGGAAAGAGAGGCAGGTGAAGCAGGAAAACGATCACAAGGAGGATAATTAAAAGGAAAAAACGCCTGAAAACACACAAAGATTAACCGATTTGAAACGGGGAATAAACAAGTACAGTAAGAGAGGGAAGGTGGACTAAACAGGAGATCCAATACGGCACAACGGATCAGAAAAAACAGAAAAAACAAGTGTGTAGCACGGTAAAAAACATGGAGACGCCCTTTCAAAATAAGACATAAAACACGCAAAGATTCAGAAATATGGAACAGGGTATAAACGTACAGTAGGAAAGTGAAAGTGGACTAAACTGAAATATGTCGGAATAGATCGGAAAGAAAGAAATCACAAGAAGTGTAACTAGAACATCGAGAGAGACGCCCTTTCAAAATAAAACTTAAAACTTCCAATGATTAACAAATATGAAACAGGTTGCAGACGTATAAGTAGGAATAAAAACAAAGTGGACTAAACTGAAATAGGAATTAATGAGGTAAAATAGATCAAAAAGAAAGAAATTTCAAGAAGTGTAAGCTGGACAGAAGACTTAGGACTGGATCCTGGAGATTTCTCAAAAACTCAAGTCGTTGCGTCTTCCCAGCTAACTTAAAGGGAAATGTTCATCTTTAAATGCTTAAATATTACTTTTTAATCTCATTTCAAAGTTGTCATGCTCGTAAATCTAGAACTGCGTCGCTACAAAGTAGCTAGAACTTTTATAATAAAATCTCCACAGAAGAACTTTATCAGGTGGATAAGGTGATAAGATTAAAAAAAACTGAAACAATTATGCAAAAATGCACATTTTACAATAAAAACAAAACAAATAAAAGTGATGAGGTTCAAAATTCGTAAAATATAATGAAAAACCCAGATTTATCAGCTCACATCAGGTCGTCCTTCAATCCTAATTTAACGTCCAATTTAAAGATATTTTCAGTTGTTTATTGCCAGATTTTGTATTTATTTTTGAACGGGAATTTTTTTTTGTTGTCGCAGATTGGTTGATAATTTACGACGCCGCTAGCGTTTGTGTTTCGGAGACGCAGGACGTCTCCATCTGGACGAGGTCTAAGAACTGCGCCGGGTTCGTTCTAACTTCTTCTCGTGTCCGGCTCATCAGAAATCCCCAGCAGAGCCGGTCCATCTCATTGTACTCCCTATTTTTCATTTGACATTTTGCAGGAAAAGGCTTGGCGCTGGAGTCTGATCCGACACATGAAACGTCTGGCTGGATGATTGATGCGCGATCACAGCGGGTGACGAGAAGCATGACCGGTTTTCACAGTGGCGGTTATATTTAACGAGGCGACTGTTGAGGCGACTGTTGAGGTGTTCGACGGATGCGTCTCTGGATGTGACTGAGAGGTGCCACTGCGTCTGAAAACGTCAGCGCCCGACTTCCTGGATGAATTAGCCTGGAGGAGAGCTTATATTTAAATGTGAATTATACACCTGAGGAGAACGGAGGCACAGGTGAACCCAGAGAGTTCTGAAAAATCAACATTGTTTTTCCCTCCCGGCTGGTGGAATCCGGCATCTGCTGGTCACTGCGCCTCTTTTTCAAAACCGCGACTCTCCGCTAACCCCCCGCGAGGAACAAATGCGCGGTAAAAATCATCCGCTTCAATGCATTTGGAATGTGAAAGAGAAAAAAGAAAGAGAGGAAATTCGACGAGTCGGTTAATCTGTTTTCTTTTTGTGTTTCTTTTTAAAGTGTAAAAATAAAGAAAGCACAAATTTTATTTTGTAGCGAAACACTTGGCTTTAAAAACCGGGGTGATTGCTGAACATTCATTTTCTTATAGACTCTTATTACCTTCCTTTGACGTAAACTTTGTGTTTTTATATCCCACAAAAGTCGGGGAGATGATTGAATTTTCATGGCTGCCGCCGCAACTGCGGATCCTTAGTGTCAACGCGACAACTCAAAAATGATTGACGGGTTCGTCTTCAAATGACATACGCCCAGAGATGATAGTGTGACGAAGGCCTTGAGTCATTTTGGGAAACGTCAGTTGCATATTGCTGACACTAGGGGGAGCGTTTTTCAACCGTTGGTCTGATTTAGTCCAAATTTGGTTCTTGTGAATCAACCTGTTGAGTTCTGTCTTCTTTATATATATATGTAAAGTATATTTCACTGTAATTGCGTTTACGTATAACACTGTTTCATCAGTTATGGCTACTAACTGATAATTCTTTGGTTGATTGGACATTAGTTTATTCAGGATTTAAAAAAACCCCAAAAACCAAGCAGGATAAAGTGGTTGACGGTTCACTCTCTTCTTTCTCGCCTCTTAGTTCAAACCTCTGGTTTGGCGAGCGTCTATGGGCGCGGCGTTCTCCCGTGCAGCGTTGGGTTTCCGGCCGCATCACCTGGGCCTCAGCCTGTAATCGCGCCGCAGCCGAATTGAAGCCGGAGATCAACCTGCACCGGTTTTTTACCAGCTCAAACAATCTTCTCCGGCGGTGCTGGGGCTCCTGCTACGAAGCTCCCCCGCTGTGAGATTTATTCCGTGAGCTCACCTGTGAATTCTTCTACCTCCGACCAGTCAGTCTCACATCCAGCTCTCTGCTCCACAAACCCTCACACCGTCTCCGTCATCAATCACCCGCTTCCCCCAGCAGCCTCTCCGCCGCTCAATTAAACCGCCGTCTGCGTCTGAGTCTCACTATTGGATCCGATTTCTCAGCCGCGGCTTAGCGAGGATGGCGTACCGGCTTTGGAAACATTTGCACTGATTCAGGAATTTGAATTTATTTTCTTTAAATACTGACTAATCTCCATAAATTGCGCCCTCGATACTCAACGGAACTTCTTTGTGGAGGGGCGAGACGTGGGTCGGAGGAACCAGACGCATTCGTTGGGATTGTTCAGACTCGCACTGTGAAAAACTCAAAACCTTACCGAGAATATTATGTCTTATTTTCTAGTCCAAAATATCTTGTTGCAGTTGATATAAGACACAATCACTGAAGTTAGAGAGATAAATTTCATCTTGAAATGCTTCAATATTACTTTTTAATCTCATTTCAAAGTCGTCCTGGTCTTAAATCTAGAACACTCTCACTGTTTGATAGATAGAAACTTTATAATTAAACTCCACAAGGGGATTTTATGAGGCAGATAAGGAGATAGGATTTTAAAAAAACAAGAAAAAAACATGCAAAAATTTACATTTTACAATAAAAACAAAGCAAAGAAAAGTGATTAGGCCTGATCTTACCACAAAAACTTCATAAAACTAGTAAGATATAATTAAAAACTAGATTTGCCATTTAAAGACGTCCTTTAATTTAATCTCATGTCTAATGTTAAGAAATCTGACCAACCAAATTTTCCCTTGTTTTATCGGCAGATTTTTCTTTTCCATTATTTTTGAAGGGGAATTCTTTCCAGTGAGGCAGATATTCTATTTATTTGATATATATATTTTGTCATTCACCGATTAAAGTTGTCTCCCTTCTTTCCGACGTCCGGCCATCAACGTTCGCAGTTATTTTTCTCAGAAATAAAGACGACATCGCGACATTTAATATCGGTGGATTACTGTCGTGGCTGGCTCAGCCGTAAATGTGTCCGATTCCGTGACATTTGGTCCAACGTAAATGCCAGACAGCAACAGAAAGGACATTTTTCCATCAAAGTGTGGAAATAATCCTCTTTATCGCCATGACAACAGGTCACACGAGGCAACAAATATACTGTAATCATCTGCCACACAGGAAGCTATCATTCCAATTGGAATAATCACTTCCTGTGTGGCAGATGTGGCCTTCCTTCCTTCCTTCCTTCCTTCCTTCCTTCCTTCCTTCCTTCCTTCCCTCCTTCCTTCCTTCCTTCCTTCCTTCCTTCCTTCTTTTAAGCAGATATCCCCACTAAGAGAACGAGCATAAAATACTCTGATCATGAGCCATTCTCACTTTTCATTGAGAAAAGTTGTTACAGTGTTATTTGATTGACAGGTGACCTCTGGGATATCTAGGACATCTGGGGGCCATATTGATAAAACATCCTACGAGAAAGTCCTAACTCCGATTCCGGGGTGACTCTTTAGTAAAGTGGATGTGTCACTCCTGACTCCAGGAACCCTTTTATTTTCCGGCGGAGAGTATTTCACAAATTGCTCAAAGTAGCTCCTAACGCCAAGATAATTTAGTCAAGAAGTCACTTAGAGACAATCCTTGAACGGGATTTACTGGCAATCAGTCGCCCTGATTCTGGCAGGGTTTCAACTCCATCGGCTGACGTCAGCGCCTTCTTTTTCCCGTTGGTGACTAAGCGTCTGAGTTGCCATGGTGACCCGACACGTCGAGTGGATAATAATAATAATAATAATACATTTAATTTATAACGCACTTTACATTTGGATCAAATCTCAAAGTGCTACAAAGTAAAAGCAGATAAAAGCATCAATAAAAAATATAATAATAGCTATATAAAAACATGACCAAAAAGCAGCAATGTTAATTAAAGTTATAGGTTCTGCTAAAAAGGAAAGTTTTAAGTTCTTTTTTATATGTGTCAGTCGTCTGTGGAAGTCCTTTTCAGGCCTGAACATGGCCTTGGTGACCAATTTTCCCCAGCTCCCTCTAGTGGACCGGACTAACCTAACGGTGTCAACAACTGGTGGCGAGTACGAACTCTTGATCCAGAATCAGAATCAGAAAACGGTTTATTGCCAAGTAAGTCAGACCTACAGGGAGTTTAAACTGGTACCTGGTAACTCCAGATTTGGTTTTTACTAAATAACTGTGCGATAACACGTAACTAATGTGGATTAATTTGTTGGATTAAATTAGATTAAATCCGGTTGGGACCCGCTCTGGGACCTGAACTGCGTTATTGAAAAGTCCTTGTCTACGTATGAGCGGCCTGTGAAATCAAGTCCATCAGTCTTTACAATCAACGTCAAAGACTGAAACACATCACCTCAAGACGGCAATTTGTGCGGCGACGGAGCCGCGTCGGCCGTTTTCAGGAACGCAGTCAAACCCGTGTGCCGTTAGAATTGGAGATTACCTGCCTGTGACTCGAGGGTAGCTGGGAGGATCATTGGCGCCGTGATGGAGGACGTGAACGCGGCAGCCTGACAGCCGAACCACACAACAGCTCTCCTCACAAGCCAGGGTTGAGGTAATTCGCTCTGTGCATAATTCACTCCGGCTTGATTTTAATGATCTCCATACTCTGGATTACATCGACTACACGGGTTCTTCTCCTCTGCGATGCTCGACACCCCCCCACTTCTCCCCCCAGGGCTGAAGCCTCGCTTTGACTCAGGCTGCCGCAATATAGACAAATTGCCTGGTGGAAAGAATTGCGTAAGCGTCCTCTCCCACAGGCTGTTTGCTGATGGAGGATCTATCCATCCTGCACTCCGGCATCTGCCGGGGAAATGAGACCTCGGGAACGACTGGAGAATTTCGCATTTTGTCTCGCTCATTGTTTGCTCCTTCATATTTCCCCGTGTGCAAGTTAATGATAATGGCACATCGGCTGACAAGATAACAAGGGAGCTGCTGTTTAAAAATGAAGGATTCGCTATTTGTTTTTTTGTTTTTTTCATTTTCTTGATAAATGGAGAAGATCTGATCTTTTTATCTTTTTTTCTTGGGTTCGGGTTTATGTCAAACTCATTTTTGCTGGATTCAACTGTAGGGTACAGAACAACCTACTGGAAAACCTCAAGTTCTGCTCATCTTTGCATCGACTGTTCCAGGTTCCACAATAATAATAATAACTTTATTCATATAACACCTTTTAAAAACGGAGTTTACAAAAGCAGCGCAAAAACAAGAAATCTTTAGTGTCACATACGATCATACAACATAGCAAAATTGCCGGACTTGGGTCCGGGGTCTTGCCCTTAGATATGTAGAACGCTGGGGTTTGAACCGCCAACCCGATGATCTTACGATTGGGAGAGATCGCAGCTCCACCCGCTGAGGCCCAGTCGCCCCAAGAACCAACGGAACCACAGACCGATGGACGGTGACAAATAAAAGACAACAGTGAAAGACCAACAAGAAAAAAAAATGGTTTCTGACATTTGCTGGGAGGAATTTTTAGTAACCAGACCCGGTCAAAAAGCACAATTGGAGCCAGAACCTTCAGCTATCCAGCTCCTCCCCTGTGGAACCATCTCCCGGTCTGGGTTGCGGGGGGTCAGTCGCCCTCTCTACATTTAAGAGGAGGTTTTTAAACGTTCCTTCTTGATAAAGCTTCCACCACCTTTGGTAAAAACGAGACGCCGTTTTAGGGTGAAACCATGAGATTAATGAGGACGGATGAATTCAGGACCTCAGCGCCGAGGTTCATGGACGCTTCCTGGAGGTGTGTGGAACACAGGAGGAGACACCCTGGGGGGCTACCCTGACTATATACTGGAAGGGTTACATTTCCCCCAGCTCCCTCTAGTGTCAACAACTGGTGGTGAGAACATTTGATCCAGAATCAGAATCAGAAAAGGGATTATTGCCGAGTCATGCTTACAAGGAATCCGACCCGGTATCTTAGACGTTGGACCTTTGATGTCCTTACCGAGAAAAAAACAAATTCGGATATAAATTTAATATCTTATAGAAACCCTATGTTTTGATAATGACAAAGAAATGACATTTATAAAAAATGATTGAATGATTTTGTATTTCATGGAAAAATGTTTTTTTAAGTTTTAAGTTTGATTAGCTCAACGTTTTTTAGAAAACTATTAAGACTTTTCTTGGTTGGATCAAGTTACATAATTCTGTTTAGTAAGTCTCCTTATGCTTTATAAAAATCCTACTTCTTATTCAACAGGTTTTTTCTTAATAGCCATGGTTAATTTTCGGTGGCCCCTTTGACCACTGGCGTCCACCAGGGCTCCATCATTGGCCCCTTACAGTTTAGCGTATACGTGCTTCCTCTGGGTCGTATTATAAACCGGTTCCGTCATATTCTTCACGGAGAAATAGTGACTCAAAATGAGCGGAATCAAACCGCTGAGCAGGAAATTGCGGGGTTACGAAAAGGAGGAGGGGCCAAACTGTTTTGGGCAAAAGTTCTCAAAATATTGTTTTTTTTCCGATATTCTATTATGATGACAGTGAAGCAGGTTTTTTTTTTCCCGTTCAGCAAAAGGAAAAAAAAGAGTCGGTGTTTTGACTGCCTCCTGCCTTGTTCCACCGGAGGATGAGAGCGGCGGCGGCTCGGCGGCGGGAGAGAATAAATATTCTACAGCTTCTGTCATGAATCAAACACGAGGAGGACAGAGACACCAGAGAGGAGACGGTACGGATGTGAGGGATTCCTCATGTTCTGAAGAGTCGTTCTCTTTGAGGAACGCCGCGTCGCCATCAAAAGGAAACGCACGCCGCTGCTGTGGCACTTTTGATGTGGCGCCCTTTCATTTGGCTCTTGATGTGTCCCCGGGGCAGAGAGGTGAGGCGACTCCCCGCTGGAAGGACACGCTTTGAAAACCGCGGGGACCTTAATTAAGTCGCGCTTTTCCGACTCAAACCTCTTTCTTCTCTTCTGACCTCCGCTTTGAGTCAGACATCATCCAAGCGTCGCTGCTGGGCGCCACATGATGACCAGGGCAAGATTTATTGATTTTTAATTGCTGGGGGAAAAATAAAAAGTTTAGCGGGGGTACAGCTTTGACAAATAATCGGGGGAGCAGGTATCATCTGTGCGACACTGGGAGTAATAAAAGTAGTCATTAAGCAGGAGTATTTATCCCCCGCTGGCGCGACGCGTCACTCGGATTAATAATGATTAATGTGGCGCCGGTGTTTTAATGCAGCTGGTTGAGGGTTAAATTTCCCCACTTAATACACTTCTTCCAGGAATGCATAAGTAATGAGCTCATTATCGGCTCAGCGTATAAAATATTAATCCCAAGGAAAATAAGTAATAACTTTAAGTATGTGATAGATTCAGTGGAGTTTAAAGTGTCATATTTCCCTCGGGATAAAAAAGAAGGAAAAAAAAAAACAACAACAACCAGAAAAATCACAGGAGGAATAAAATGAAAAAGAGTCCGTGAAGTCGTTTTCTTTCTTATAAAGAAAGAAAATGACTTCACGGACCGTTTTCAGATTCTATACCCACGTAGACGTTAGCGCGAGGAAGAACTGGATGGATTTAGGAGAAGTTCAGCTGCATAAATATTACTTTACCTCCAAATTCATAGTTTTTGGGGTCCGATTTAGTCCAGATGTTCCCCACATGAACCGCTTCAAGGCGATCTCACTTGTACTTTCTCATGTTTTACAGTAATAATTCACATTTGGCTCTTTCTTTTCACAAAAAACCCTTGAAAATGTTTTGCTCCGCCATTTTTTATTCCATTACTCCGCTACTGTTTGTCAAAATTGTCTCACATGAAATCTACACAAGGAGATCCGTCTCATTATTTCAGATTTCACTCATTAGGGTGACATTTTTGTGAAAAAGTTTTTGTTTGTTTCTTCCAAAACATCAATCCAGTTGTTTCCTAAATTAAGCTCCTATGAATCAACACAAATAAATCCGTCTTGTTTTATTCTTGAGCTCAGAAAAACTACTTAACTGTATTTATCTTCATCACTGAGTCACTATGGGATCTGATCCTAGAGCGTGGTTTACGCATCTTCAACGGCGGTCCCGCCCAGGGCTCCTTCCTTGGCCCCTTACTCTTTAGCATATACTTGCTGCCACTGGGCTACGTTATCAACAGGTTTGTTAATTACCTGCTACTTGTAGCCGATATTTTTACATTTATTTCATTATTCAGCCTTTATTTTACCAGTAAAGTCTCCAAATACAAACCACATCAAAATCAGAATTCCGAGTGTGTAAAAGAGATTTTTTACCGTTCTAAACAGATGTGCATTGAATTATTTCCAATCAGGTGATCTACTGCTTCTGGATCTGTGCCGAGAGCCAACATACTGTCCAACTTACAGAAAAACTGTGTGACTTGATGGATGGCCAGACTGGAATAATCAGTTTCAATTTAACCGAGTCTTCATCACGCCTGATGAAGACTCTGTTGAGTCGAAACACGTTGATCTACTAAAGGATTATTCCAGTCTGCCATCCATCAAGTCACACATTTTCTTCAGTAAGTTGGAAAGTCACTGTTGGAATTCATTATCTTCATCTAAAACCCATTTGGATTTTCCAGGTTCTAACCCCTGCAGACCTAGGAACGGTTCCATGGGAAGTTCTGACCCGGTCCGCCGGGAATCAAAATCTAGTCCTTAGTTTAGGACTTGCTTCCACACTATGAGCCTTCTAGAAGTCTCAGATCACTGCGGACCGGTGTGCTAGGCGGTCCTAGAATTGACTTAATAAACTTAACATATCAGGAATAATCCTCCAGAAGGTCTTAGATGTCCCCCCCAACTCCAGCCACGTTTTTAAAAAAAAGAAGAAGAAAAGGTCTGAATACTTTAACGGCTCCTGAGAACATTCTGACTTTGAATATTATTATTTTGCACATTATTTTTTTTTTATACTTTATTTTTTATCTGTTTTCTTCGTTCTCTTATCGTTTATCTTGTTTTATTTTAAAGCAGATTCATCGACCTCGGTCTACGAAATGTGTTCTATAAATAAATCTGATCGCCTGCTTGCACCGATCCTCACATTCAACCGTTCTTTCCAGCTTCCAACATCAACGCCAGGACCGAGGATGTGCAACGCCGCCTAACATATCCCCGCCCACGACCGGTATCCACGGTAACCAGATACATACCGTACATCATTCCTTGCATTGTTGAACCTGCACTTGCATTATAACCAGCATTTATTTTTTTTGCACTCATTCGTTCCTTAAATGAATTGTTGAATTCCTAACTGCACTATTTCCATTAAAATGTTTTGTATTCCATTATTGTATCAGTGCATAATGTATGAATCTGTATTGATGCTAGCGGATGTTTATATTTCCCCCTCGGGATGAATAAAGAATCCATCTATCCATCTCCTCCATGATATTCCCATTTCACTTCTGGGTGGTTATAATGTTATGGCTGATTTCTTTTTCTTTTTTTTTTGCCATTTTCCGATATACTCAGATAATAACATTTGTACCAAAATAAACACAATTCAAATCAAGGTTTCATACTAAACCTGAGACGGTTGATAGACGCGATGCAGCTGAGTTTTCCTGTTGACACTCTAGCAGCATTAATGCAACAAAAAAGAAAAAAGGACTTTTGAACCTGCTTTTCATTCCAGTCTCCCATAATGCAATGCACAGAGGGATATTAAGGAGCTTCACAGGGACGAAAGTAATTACGAATTGTGCTGAAACGTGAATAAAAAAAATAAAAAATAAATAAATAAAAGAACATTATTAGCTGTCTCGGTATTGTATAACAGTAAAGCGGGTTCATTTTTCTTGTGCTGCCAAAGCAACTCTGACACCAGGCTATTCAGAATACAGAAGCAATTTAATGTCGCCATTACTCACAGGAAATCGTGCTACTCGACTAAATACATGCATCAAATCTGCAACAAATGGGAGCAATTATTCTAAAGAGCCATTTAGCTTTCCAGGGGGGAATTTCCTTTCATATATTTTACGCAGGCTTTGGTGTGATGATGCATATCTGCGAGATATTAGCCGAGCGGAGGAGCGTGCCGCCGTTCCTCGGGTTGGCTGGAGCTGGGATACGATTGGACGACGTGTTTGGCGAGAAACTCCATGTTTCCAAACGCCAGGATCGTTTCAGCGAAGCCGGCCGCTAATTTTCATCACAAACTGGACGTGTATCGATGCGGCGCCGGGGCGCGGTTTAAGGTCCGGAGGTCAGGCAGAGGTCATGTGCGTGTATGTTTGCCTCGCAGAGAAACGCAGGGATCCACTTTGCAGCAGAGAAAGAAGAAAAAAAAAAAAAAGGAATCCGGCTTGTAAAGAAGAAAAACAACAGACATCCGTCTCTGCCTGGTGTCGCGCCGGCGCCGGCCCACGCCACGCTCCTCATTACGACTAGGGAGCTCCTGACGTGGAGAACATCTCCACCGGAGAGGCGGCTTTATTTTCTCTGGCTGCTGCAGGCTTGTTTGTTACCGTGTCAAAAGTTCTGTCATGTCAAGATTAGAAACACAAGGCGATCGGGCTTCTGGGATTTACCCGCCTTGAGGGATCCGGGCTGCAACATCTGTATTATTATTGTTATCTCCACCGAGGAGGTTCGTGTTTTCACTCCTGTGCGTTTGTCTGTTTGTTTGTTTGTTTGTTTGTTTGGGAGCAAGATTACGGAAAAGCTACCTGACGGATTTGTATTAAATCTTTCCCAGAGGTAGGTTCTGGGATATTCTAGGGGTGATTCCGTTTTGGTGACGTTAGGTGAAGTCAAATAATCCGTTTGGAGTAGTGGCGTTAGGTGAAGCTCTCGGTGGGCTGAACAGAGACGCTGAAGTGGAAGGCGAAGGAGACAACCGTCTGGAGAGTTGTAGGAGGATTTAGAGGCTGGCAATAACTCTGACATTAATTGAGATATCTGCATGAAGTTTTCTGAAACCTCGGGTGCGGTTGTACTTTGGCTGAGGTTTGAGATCTCTGAGTGCTTTTTTAGTTTTACATTATAAATCACTCCTTTTTTTTGGTGTTCTTTTTTTTTCTTCTTATTTTCCTTATTTTCTCCACCCACTCCACCCTCCAGAGGTCCAGTGGGTGGAGTGCTGTTGGGTGGGTGCTGTTGTACTTCCTACTACCTCATTTGTCAGGCTGTCCATCACCATAGCAAACAATAAGGGGCTCAAACTGGATCCCTGGGGCAGTCCCACCTCCCCCTTTAATCCATCCATCACCCCCCTGCTCACCTCATAGATACCTGTACCACTCTAACATACTTCTGTCCCTCCAGACTTCTTCATGCAAATTTTTTCGGTGAGCACACCGTGTACCACCCCTCTCCAGGTTATCACCCCGGCACCCCCCATTCCCAGCCGGATCCTGCCACCTTCCACCTGCTCATGTCTGCCTCTGCACATAAACCTGCTCCTCTGGCTTTAATCACCAACCGCCAGTGTGTTACTGAGCCACTCTGTCGAACAAAATACTTCATTGAAACATTGAAAGTTTCAACATCGCCCGTCTTGTCGCAAAGATTATTTGGAGACTTTTTTTCTAGACTTGATACGACGTCGTTATCTGCCTCCCAGATCCGATGCGGTAGCGGCTCTGCCAGAGGCACGTCATTCCTCCCAGACACATTCTTCACTCCGAGATAGAAATCAAGTTTTTCCCTGCAGGACCTGGAACATACGCCGAAGCTCTGCCAGCCGCGTTTGAAAGGTCTCGGAGGAGGACGCGGTGACGACTCCATCAGACATCAGAACCGCCGACATCCCCGAACAGTTCTGGCAACTCGAAGCGTCCTCAGGTAGAGCTGGAGTTGAGAGAATCCTCACATTCTGCACCGGAACACAGAACATGTTTAATTACCCTTTAATGTCGCGCTCAACTGCTTGTTGTCTCTGGGCCGAACAGAGACGCTGAAGTGAAACGTAGGAGACGACCGGTATCTCAGTGAGTTTGTAGGAGTTGTCGATAGATTCAGAGGCTGGCAGTAATTTATTTATGGAGAAATCTGCTTGAAGGTTTTCCTTAACCTCTGGTACTGTTGGACCTTACCGGAGGTTTGTGCTCTCTGGTTTAACTCTGCGCAACCAGCAATGCCAAAAAATTCATCAAAGGAGGCTGAGCTGATCTCTGACATGAATCCCGACTCAAATCTCACACCTGAATTGTCGTAACAATCCACACACTCGAGAAACAACGCCTTTTAGCTTTTTTAACAACGACATAATTATGGATTTACGGCGGTGGAATTCGACATTGAACATTCTGGTCGTATAACATTCATGCGAGCAGCATAATTAGACGCTCACGCAGAGTGAATCTGCTCTAAAAGAGATTACTGTGGTTACCTATTAAATTGGACGGGGGGCTACTGCCCTTATCAGCTCATTAAAAATGTATTTCAGGTCTAATGTGTTCTAAAAGCTGTCCAGATCCGGCCCGGTCTCTGAAGGCCCAGATACTATCAGATACAGATACTACACTAGTCGGTGGTAACGGACGCTCCTGTGTCGTGTTCTGCGTTAGAAGTGTTTTACATCTCTTTAGTTAAAGATAACTACAACCCTTTTGTGCTCTTAACTAATTAGCAGTTTTTTGTGAGGTTGATGTTGGGGGCCGTCTTGCTAACATGCCGATTTAGCTTTCATTTCCCCAACATCATTCTATGACCCTCAGTGGGGGGATTGAAAAACAAATTCGGAATGGCGACATCGCTGATCAGTTTTCTATCGCTGATGCCAGTGAAGCTGGTCGGATCCGGTTGGGCCTCCCTCGAGGTTTCTTCCTGCGGAGACGAATCACGGTGGGAGATGAAGAGGTGGGAGATGAAGATGGGCGGTAATATAACGATCAGAATTATTATAATTATATATATAATAATATGTGTAACCTGCAGCAACATTTTAAGACAAATGAGGTCAAAGGTGGTGCCATAAAAGTTTCCGTGTTGACCAAACCCGACTTCAGTGCAGGGGCTGTCTTAGATTTTTGTTTTTGTTTTTAATGGGGTGGCCAATGCCCAGGGGGGGCAGAGCTATAAGTAGAGATGAAAATAACCCTTCCCATAATATCTGCGCCAAGCCTGCAGAATATTCCTTGAATATTTATTGATAATGTGTTAGTAATTACTTAAAACAGCGGAATAAGCTACATTGCATATAAATGCCTGTTAACGGCTGGTCTCACTATTAGTCTGCTGATATTAACAATTACAAACTAATAGGATCCTTATCCCAGCTAATTTTTTTAAGTTAAAGCTATTAAATAGTCAGATATATGAACAAACCACTTAACATAAGTAAATAAATACGCATTCATGTAATGTATTATAAGAACTCTGGTTTTTTTTTTAATCATCCTATAAATGAAGTACAGTTGATTAATCTGAATTATGTAGCATAGGATATATTATAACACGCTATAGACGCTCGAATTAAAGCGCTGGGCCCAAATGTTATAAATGATGAGATCATCTGAAACTACAGCAGAGCTCTTATTTGTATAAATGGATTAATAGCAAAACGTTCTGGGATCCGATAAGGCAATTAAACCAAGAGGCCGGTTGGCTACTTCAAACAATTGTTTCCTTCTGTGCGGCTGCTGGGGTTCTGGTATAATAGTTATCGGGAACCGGACCAGAACAGGTTGACTCTGTTTTTCTTTAAAATGATTAAAGTCATGCTGTAAAAAAAAATCTGTTTATTGTCTAACACAAATGAGGTCAAAGGTGTTGCCATAAATGTTCCTGTATTGACCAAACCCGACTTCAGTGCAGGGGCTGTCCTAGATTTTATTTATTTTTTAAATGGGGTGGCCAATGCCCAGGGGGGGGCAGAGTTTTAAGTAGAGATGAAAACAACCTTTCCCCCTGCATTGTACAAGCAATCCACCTGATTGATCGCCTCAAATCAAATGTGAAGTTTGTCCATATTATTTTTTTTGTAAAATAATTTAAATTTATATAAAAGAAAAGCTCCCCCTAGTGGGTAAGAGATGACCTACTAGAGGTAAAATACAGATCTCCTCGACTCCATTCATAAACACCAAATCTGAACTATCTTGGACCAACGATCATGAAATGATGTCCGAAAAAACTGTGTTTTCTTGTAAATGGCTCCTTCTAGTGGGAGAAACATGAACTGTCAGAATTTACACCACATTTGGACTAAACCAAACCGGACCAACTGTTAAGGCCTGAAAACTTTTGGCGATAAAGCAACCCCCGGTGTCCGAAATATGCAACCAACCTATCACAAAATGAATCCAGTTCTTCCTTGCACTAAGATGTATTGGGTTGTAACATTTGAAGACGGTCCATGATACAGTTTTGGAGTGATCGCGTTGACACTAAGGATCTTCGGCGGTGATGACGATTACAAAATATGCCCGGGTTTTCGGGGATATAATGACGCTCCACTCCGACGCTGTCCTCCGACGTTCCGCGCTGCCATCCTGTAAAATGGCCACATGTTCTAGCAAGATTTCTTATATCGAGCTTCTTAGAAAGAGATTCTGACCTTCTGTTGACCTTTCAGAAACCAAAGGACCGTCCGGGGCGGAGCAAGTTTTTCTGCTGCAGCTAAGTTGATGAAGATGGTTCACTGAGAGTGAGGTCAGGACCATCGACGCATCAGTTGAGCACTGATACAAGAAGAAATAATATATTCTTGCCTCAGGTAGCCTCCGGATGCTCCAGTTTCACCGCCGATTTTTCCAAACCCTCACGTATCGATCTCGTCGTCTCAATAATGTTCTGCTCAACTCTCTGGTTGAGCTCGTTTTGAGTCACTATTTCTTATTGAAAAATGTGTCTGAATCTATTTATAGTATGACACGGTGGCAGCATGTATATGCTAAAGAGTAAGGGGTCGAGGTTAGAGCCCTGGGGAACCCCACAGCTCAATGCGGCCACTGAGGAGGAGGCAAGGCGATAAAAATTTAAAAAAGAGTCCTATAAGATAAATAATATTTTTTTTTGCCATGTTATAGCTTATGTGAGCTGACTACACAGAATAATTTAACTTAATCCAACCAAAAAAAGTCTAAAAGTCGAATTAAAACGGACTTTTTTCAGTGAAATACAAATTACAACAAATTATTTATAATATATATAAGTATTATTTTTTTAATGTTTAAAAGTAAAAAAGTAAGTTTGACTAAACAATTTTTCATCTTGTGCCAAATGTAGAATGATTGACTGATATAAAAAAAAATAAAATAAATGCCCCTAAGAAATATAATACAAAGAAATTTACTTTAATTTTTTAAAACTTTTTGTTGTTGATTACATTAAAGGGTTAACGCGGATATTAAACTTTATAAAATATTCCTGGCCTGCCTCTTTCGTATGTTATTGATCATGGTATCGTTCTGAATACTGCAGCTATTTAATGTTAGTATCAGATTAATGTCAGATACATCTGTGTGTCGTCGGCATACGTATGATTAATGACTTATTTGATCTCCGGCGGAGACGATATTGACTCAAAGTGATTAATGTCATCTTGGTGAAGCGGATTACCGCTGCAAATGAGGTAGTGTGTTGTAATGTTAACCACAGCAGAGGTAGAAAGTCTGTCTGCTCGCCGTCCCTCCCTGGACCGTCACCTTCATCCCTCGGTTTGTGACGGGGGCTCAGGATGAGTTTCACATCCCCCTCTAAGTCCCATAAGCTCCACATATGAACAAGTGTTATTGCAGGACAGGGTGACATTTGGAACAAACTATCACCTAATCTGTCTTGGTAAGAGAACTACTTGATGGGTGAACTTGGAACTTTGAGGGAGATGGTCTTTCCAAATGTCAGCCACGATGAAAGATCACACAGCGGTTCCTGGGTAAAGGAATGCATGCTCCACGTTCCCGAGGCCTCGACTCGGAGTCTGTCGCTTCCAGGAATTAGAAGGAGCAACGACGCCGTTCCCCTGAATCTGGGCTTTCCACGGAAAATCTAATTTATGCGCCTTCATTTCCCAACCAGTATCTAATTAGCTTCATGAGTTGTGATTATTAATTTACATTTACTGTAAGATTGGAATTCTAATGGATTTCACACCAAAGACTAAAAAAACTAATCATCCTCTCTACAGCGAGAATCCAGGCTTACGCCGTAACCCGTGACATAAAGGGTATATCCCCCCGAAGAGGCCCCAATCCCCTGCGTTGTACAATCAATGACCCTTGATTGAACTCCTCAAATTAAACGTGACTCCTTAATAACCTCAAACAGTCCATATTGACTCAACCTAAATATTCTATGGAGTCAGCAGTCTGCTCTTGGATCAGATCCCACAGTGACTCAATGATGACGATAAATACAGTTTAAGTAGTTTTTCTGAGGTGTTATAATCTATACACCTCAGCTATAATGTTTAACCCTTTCCTGTTCTGTTCAACTGTTTGGTTGAGCTCATATGGAGTCAATTTCTCCGGTTGGAAAACCTGGAAGAACCTTTTTATAACATGACTCGGTGGCAGCGTGTTTATGCTAAAGAGTAAGGGGCCGAGGATGGAGCCCTGGGCGGCACCACAGGTCAGAGGGACCACAGCAGAGGAGAACTAAACCATGGCTATAAAGGAAGTTCTATTTGATACGTTTTGCCCATATTAAATCATGTTAGGACTTAAAAAACAGAATAATGTAACCGGATGGAAATCAAAAAAAGTCTAATAAGGGTCAAATAGTTTTCTAAAAACAGGCTTTACCAAAAGGTTGAGCTAATCCAAGTAAAATTGACTATTTTTAATTTTCTTTTTTCTGTTAAAAAGCATGATTGTCCAAACAAATTTTCATTTATTTCTTTTTTTTTCAAGTACTCACGGAGGAGGCGGTTCAGGTTCAGGTAAATTCAAACTAAACCGGACCAATGGTTAAGAAGTTTTGTTAAGAAAAAACTCCCTCTAGTGGGTAAAATATGAACTTTTAGAGTAAGATATACATAAAGTGCCTTAAAATCGGACCAACGGCTGATGAAGATGGTAAGAAAAATATGATTATAGAGATAAATCTCCCCCTAGTGGTGAAAACACGCAACTGACCTTTCCTAAAATGAATCCAGTTCTTCCTCGCGCAGAGGTCTATGTGGTTACAAAATCTGAAAATGATCCATGAAATAGTTTTTGAGTTATGGCGCAAACACAGAGGGGCTCCCTTAGACGTGAAGGCGGCGCTGAAGTTCTATATAATATCCACGACTCTTGGAGATATAATCAGTGTGTCTTCTGAGGTAATGCCACATAATGAATTTACAGGATTTGAAAACCAGAATACACAGAACACCGGTACCATAGAACCCATGCCTCTGCCGGATCCATAGAGGTTCTGACTGTTAATCTAAAAAAAAAAAATCATACTGGGAGCCATGCAGGATCAAGACGAATACGCCCATCCAAATGTGCAGCTCTTCTCCTCGCCATCAGCGACGGTCGTGGCCGTGGAATACTGAGCTCCAGGCACTGCCAGAAGGAATAAAATCTCCACTGATTCCGATCCAATTTGTAGGAGCCGGGCCGCAGACTTGTGCATTCATGGAAGAAAAAAAGACAAGAGTTTTTGAATTGATATTCTACGAGGTGCTCCAGGGGTGTGCAGATGGGGCCGGGCTGCATTCTGGGGGACGGATGGTGTTTTCTGGCGGACACTCACTCGTCCATCAACCCTCTCTCCGGGGCCCGGTTGACGGTGGACCCTGATCTGAAGATGAAACCCAGCATTCTAATCTGGGACTCCACTGTGAAAGCCACTGCCCTCCCGAAGGCTCGGCGTCACATGTCGGCGCCGCCACGTGCTCCAGCAGTAATTGGGATGGAAGGGGATGCTGGGGGTTGGGAGGTAGTTTGTGATGTTCTGCTGGAAGAAGAGTTAAAAAAAAAAGGGAACGATGTATTTCACATTTAAAAATCCTTTTATGCTGTACGGCTCACTTTCTGTCTGTAATTACTGCAGCGATGACGCCACAGGCACTTAAGAGCAGATTCTTGGACCGCACGCAGGATGACACGGCTGATACACGGACTTCTTATACCGAATATATCCTCCTCTTAACAACCTGTGAGTTACACGTGTCTTCTGAGAGCAACGACAGGTGAGCCGCACTCACTCTTTCATTTCTGCTTATGCCAATCCAAAACGACGGAGTTCTACTGCCGCAGCCCCGCGAGGTAACCTCCGACTAATAAGCACTCTGGTGCTGAGTAATCACAGCCACTTTCCTCCGGTGTATCCGAGAGTGGAGCTTCAACACCTGAGAAAAAGCCACAAATATCATCAGGTTTGATGAAAACAACACCTTGTAGGTGTTTTTCTTCGCCGCAATGGTGTACAGTCATGATTTAATTACATTAATAACGAGCTGAATCGGCTACATTAAGGCAAGAATGAGCAAGCTCGGGGCAGGAGAGGGGGGGGGGGGTGGTTATAATCACAGCTTCACCCACTGGGAGGATTTTCTGTGGGTTCTTGGAACAAATGGAACAGATTCAGAGACACATTTTAATAATAAGTCAGGCCAAACTTACAACAAACTATCTACAACTTGATGGTCACTCCGCCTCCAGGGTGGGCAGAGGGGGCTGTAGTTCCTTCACTGAGGAGGAAGTAGAGTTAGTTGGTGGAGGACAAGACTCTGCTGAAAAACTGATTAAACATTATGACACAGCTAAATTTAGTTCAACCTGCCTAGTGTTAAAGTCAAAACTTCGCCAGAGTTTATACTTTATAATTCTCACTGGATCCGAGGTAAAGTGACATTTTAGGTATTGTTAATAATAAAACGTTCTAATAGTGTTAAGGCCTCACTTACAAAGAGTTGTTTCCATGACGGCAAGAGTACACCCCCATTCCCCTGCATTGTATAAGTAAAATGCCGATTGAAGTTCCCAAATTTTTCTATAATTGGAAGGTTAAGGATGTGTGATATGAACTATTACAGAAAAAAAAATTATAAATGCAAGATCAATTGGTTTGATGCGATTCACATGCAGCAAATTTGGACTAAATCGGACAAACGGTTGGGGAAATGTGGCCTGAAAAGTTTTGAAGATTAATCTCCCCCTACTGGTGAAGTACTGAACCTGACCTTTCCTAAAAATCAAGGTCTTTTTCAAAATTTGAAAATGAACCATGGAATACTTTTGAGTTGTCGCATTAAAACGAATGACGCTTCAATAATACCCCCGCCTTTTAAGGGATATAGTCAATTATAAGTTGGCAGACATACTGAATCACCGGAGGAGCATATTTTGGTTCAGGTTCTTGCTCAAGGACCCTACGATAAATAGACTATGAAGGCTGGGACCCTTCTGCCTATGGGGCCAGAAAAATAAAAGCACACAGCTCGCATTCTAGTTATAGAAGTACGAGCCGATCTGTTTATTCTGAGGCCCCATTTTTGAGCATACGCCTTTTAGTATTTTTTTCATTTGTTTGTTCATTTCACAAGCATATGTTATTTATAATAATTGAACCAATTACACTGATAATATCAAAAATATTTAAATAAAAATAAAAATTCTGGTGCTGATGTTTTTTCACATAATGGAAATAAATGATGTCATCTGAACTGAATAACGCCAGTTCAGATGAACTGGCGTTATTCAGGGTTGGGGGGTATCTACATTTTAACAACTACAACTTATGGCCTAGAAATAGAGATTAGCATATCAGAAGATGCTAACAATGTCCCTAATGCTTGCATAGCCAGTGCGGTGATTCTAAAAGGAGCCTCAAACATTAAGATCCATTTCGAGGAAATTTTCTCCTGAAAAATCTCTAGTGGGGATGTCATCAGAAAAAAAAAAAAATCACATTCCATCCCATGAATCTTTAAAGAAAGTATGAGCTGCAGGTGGAACGAGCGCCATTCCCCGGAGACGAAGGCCCGGTCACATTGAGGTTCAAACGGCACCTGCCTCGGAAAGTCGAGTGTATCTCAGTGTGGCGCCGGCAAACAAGGCGCCCGTTTGATCCTGCGAGTGTCTCCTGCTTCCACAGCTCACCGCTGATTGATGGAAGCTGTCATGTGTTAAACAGATCTATTTTTCTACCTCCGCCTCGTATGCTAAGGCTAGATGGTAAACAAACATACCGTTGAGTTACCGCGCGCCTGTTGCCCCCGCCGCCTCCCGTCAGCCTTTATCTGCCGTGGGTAAAACTTGTTTTCTTTCTTCCATTATTTCACCGCACAAAATGCGTTCGGGCGTCGGGGCCACTTTTAGCAGAAAATGGTTATCGAGCAGTAAAAGCCAGGGTTTGTAACGCGGGGCGCATACATCATTACTGCGAAGAGAACGCGGCGGCACATTCTAAACAGGCGAGCCTCGGCTTTAAGTAGGGAGGCCCTTTGGGAATGGCCATTTGCTTCAATACTCCTGCTTCTCCTCTTCCCATTTGGCTCAAATTAGTGCGCCGGAGCTCTATTAAATGGAGGACAGAAAATGAAGATTTGATAAAGCTCCTTCCTGTGTCTCAACAGGGGCATGTTTTATAGATGGGTGCAAACGCAGATGAACTCCAGCCGGCTTTCCACTCCCTCTGGTTTATTCATGACAGCCTGGTGGGGGGTGGGGGGGGGGGGGGGGGGGGGGGGTTTGCCCTCTCTGCTTACCTTTATATCAGGGTGTTCCAACTTTCCGCAGTTGAATGACGGTATGAAGCCGCGTCATTTGGGGCATGCTGGGTACCTCCTCAGGCTCGGGTCTTGCTTTCAGAGGAGGAATCCGGGGTTATTTGCCGTAAATACACATAAAGCGTTAATGGGAGCGGAATACAGTTCTCCGGAGATGTGGCGCAAGTTGAATTTAAAATCTATCTATATAACAAGGTATGTATGTCCCCGAAAGGCCGCCAATCATCTGCATTGTAAAAAAATATACAATCCCCCCGATTGAACTCCTGAAATAAATATGCAGTTACGTACAAAAGGTTATTTACAGCACTGTCTGTGGGAATGCCCGAACATTAAGAACTCTCTGGATGGAAGTTTTGAATATCCTTAAATATGTTACGGGTGTGACGATATCACTACCCTAAACTATGAATCCTGGGAGTTTTTCTGCTAAATCGGACCAACGATTTCGAAATTATGGCCGAAAACTCTAAAGCTCCTCTTTTGTCGTAAATATACAACCGAGCTTTGCCAAAATCGATCCAGTTCTTCCTCACCCTAAAGTCAATAGAGGTATCAAGTTTGAAAATTATCTATTTTATAGTTTTTGAGTTATGTCTGGAAAACAAGAAGTTTTAGTTAAGACTTTTAAGACCTATTTTATTCACGTCTCTTAGTGAATAAAATAGGAGCTTTCAGAGTAAAATATTAGATATAGAAAATAGTTTATATTGTTAGTAGTTTATACTTCAATCGAATCATAGGAACTGGATTTGGCGAAATGGGACCAATGCTAGAGCATTTATGGACTAACTGTTTGCGATAGAGCTCCACCTAGTGTCAGAAATATACAACCTATCTTTCCGAAAATGGCTCCAGTTCTTCCTAATACTAAAGTCTATCTGGGTATAAAATTTGAAAATGATCCATGAATTAGTATCCGAGTTATCGCCTTAACACGAAGTGGACGTGATGTCAGTGAGTTTCTTTTTTTTTTAAAGTACTAAACTATGTTTCCGCGGAATTTTTCCTTTTACCTGAAAAAAAAGCAAGGAAAGTAAGAAAACAATTGTCTATTGCTTTTAAGAAGCAAAACTCACCAATACAGCCAAACCCTGGAAATCTATTACAAGATTAAGTGCACAAGCCTGGCTTGCCAGATTATCAAATTAACTTACCCCGGAAAAACACACTAATGTGATTAGAGGTAATTATTCTGCTTTGAATAAAACACAGAGAAGCTGCTGAAGGTTTCTAGAAAGTGGTTAAAAGTCACCGAAGCCCTCTTGCCTTAAATGTTTGCTGCCGTTCCAGGTTCTGACGGTTTGGGTAAAGAAACCGTCACTTCTTGCGCTGATACTCTCGATCGTACCAGGACTTGAGTTAGTCCGGTCGGGACTGAAGACTATGATGTAGTGCGCCATGATGCTCCATTGTTATTGATGACTTCATCAATAACAACCGCAACACAGGAGGTGAGAAGATCTTATCGCATTCACGCAGGTAGAAGGAGGAAAGCTGGGACTTTCGTCTCTTACGTCCACAGGCTTTAGTACCTTTGGTACCTGATAGCGGAGTGACTGTCAGCGGTGGTGATAAATGAGCGGCAGAGGTGACACTACATAATTAACAGCTCTGTCAGACAGAACATACTGCTTTCATCTGTCATCGGTGTTCCGGCACCGACGACAGCGCTAGAAAAACATTGTGTGTTGGAGATGTGAGAACATACGCTGGAGTCACGAGTCACATCCAGAACGCAGCTGCGATTGCACTACCAGGCTTTCTGCAAATTCTGTAGTGTACATGAAACAACTTTAAAAGCAGGAAGGAAATGGAAGTGGACTAAAGTCGTGATTGTTAACGAAACGTCTCTTTGACTCGAAAGCACATCCACCCTCAATGTGGCCATGGAAGAAAAGTGCTCAATGTTGTGGTTCTTGGAGGCTTTTCTGCAGAAGATGCGGTTGCATTAAAGGATTTGGTAAAACTAGCATTGATAGTAGAATCCAGAGATTTGGTCAAACCAGCCGCAAATGATCAAGTGATCACTTCGCCATACTTGTCTATTAGTCGCGGCAAAAGACAGCCATTTAAAGACTTAAAAAAACTAAGACAGGTAGTAGGATCCAAACAACGAGCATCTAAACTGTGGGCTATCTTGTATTGGCTAAGAATTTCCGTCCTGTTTTCGGGAGTCGGACTCATGAGTGCCTTAGAAGCCATAAATACAATCTTCAAATCGATTCTAAAACATAAAGGGACCCAGTGGAGAGACACCAGGATGAGAGTGACGTGATGTCATCTTTTAAAACAAGTACAAACCTAGCTACTGCGTTCTGAGCTAGCGGGAGGAGAGAGAGCGACTTTTGCCCTGAACAGTAACTAACCTGGAGGACATGAAGGCATGAACGAGTGGTACCGCGGTCGGTGTAGGAGAGCATTGGTTTGATTTGGAAGATGGTTCTTAGTTGGAGAACAAACTTCTTAACATGTGGTTGAAAGCTCAAATCTTGTCAGGGCCGGATATGACGCCAAGGTTTCTGACGAGGGCTTGATGTGGGTTGAAATTGTCTGTTACCGATTATCGCGGATCTGGAGCCCATCCCAGCTGACGTGGGGCAAGACGTGTGGTTCGCCCTGGACAAGTCTCCAGTTCATCACAGGGTTCGGATTATCTAAGCGAGCCAGAATATTTCTATTCCTCCAAACCTTTGACTGAACTTAAATCACCAAAGGACTTTTTTCGGTTTGTATCTGACTTGACATCAGAGACAACGCTCTATTATTTTTGGTTGGAGAACTGACAAACAACATAAAAGAATATGAAATGAATTTGCCTCAAAATTTGGACTTTGTTTCCAGGGTCCTTCATAAAAATCTGATTAGAATCTGTACTCAGAAAAAAGAAAAAGAAATTCTGAGATTCAGTTTCCTGATAAATAAACACACTTTCGATGAAAAAAAAAAAGAACAAAAAGTCTTTGGTGTATTAAGAACTTTCTTCGGGGGCAAGGCTTGGACACGGGTCGGCGGAGGCAGACAGGTACGGAAAAATATTTAATTTAATCCAAATTAAGGCACGAGGGAAAAGCAAAGGAGCAAACACAAATAACCAAACAACATGCATAACACTTTCAGAATAAAACAGGAACACAGACCAAAATGACGGAACTTCACAATAAAATCATGACAAAATCCCAATTTGACAATTTAATCAGGAGACACAGGTGATGAATTAAGTTGTTTAATTACAGATGATGATATGTGATAATCGGTCTTTAAATAAGTCTGTGGGGCTCTGACTCTTCCTTCTCTTCTCTCTCACATCCCCCTCACGGTCCAGAGAACGGTGGTCGTGGTGGTGGATGAGTCTGCTGAGACTGATGATGCTTATAAACGATCCAGTTGGGGATTCTACAAACACTAAGCGGTAGTGGGAAGGTGGAATGTTTGATTGATTTGGAGTTACACTGTGATGATTATGTGTTCCCTCTATATTTAGTAGTATACTACTGTGAGTACTAGGATGTTCTACAAAAAACAGCCCAAAAGTTGACTGTTCAACCTTAGTGATTGCCATCTTGGCTACGTAGCTGAAGTGTCTAGTTTATGAGATTCTCCTCAAGGGGGCGAAGGTTACGGCAGGGAACAATAACACACCATAAAAAGAAAAAAAGGAGCTAGTGCATAGGCTGTCGAAAAGTAAAGAACTAGTGCTAAGTCAGGCTCTGGCTCCGAACTAGCCCTGGAAACATCTCAGTGGTAAAAAGGGTATTCGAGGTTCTTCTCAATGTGAACGACCAGAGAAAAGTTGCAGAGCTGCACAAAACTGGCAACGAGAGAGACAAGAAAATCTCTCAACAGTTCAAAATGTCACTTTCAACCGATAGACCAATAATTAAGAAAAATCGATATGGAAGAGGAATTGTCTGTAAACTGACCCCAGGCAATGTGAGGAAGATAGTTGGACTGGCTGAAGACTTTCCAAGGATTACAGCTAGAGAGGTCAGAGGTCCGTTGAATCTTGGGGTCAGAAAGTCTCCCTAACCGCCATCAGATGGTGCCGACAACAACACCAGCTGTTTGGGAGGGTAGCTGGAAAAAAATCCTATCCTTACATGTAGTGTGCTGCATATTAGTAATTCAACTAATTATAACTAATTCAGTGCGTGATTGATGAAGAAGCATTCAAAGAGAAGATACGAAGACGATCTGCTCACAGAGAAGGTGTGTCTCCGGATGGCTGACGATAACGGCTGATATCTCACTGACAAGGACGGCAGGATATTAAGTCTGAAAGGGAGCGGGGTGTGAATGATATGAGAAATAATACAATGTCCTAAATGAGCAAAGGAATATTCTTCCCGACGGATATTTCACCAGAAACCTCGACTGAATTAGAGAAAACGCAGAGGAAGTGAAGAAGGAGAGAAAAAAAAAATCACAAAGCCGAAAAATATTATTCAAATTTCAAAGGCGATATCACCATTATAGTCATGATTCCATTGTTTGCTTTCTGACTGAATATGTAAATGCAGAGTGTGATGAATATTCACAAATATGCAACATTCGTGAAGTCACATTCACAGAGCGTCAAATCTCATCCCTCAGCCGTCAAACACGAGACAGACAACGATCAACGATCCGCCGATGGAAACAGACCCATGAGACGCTTCTAAAAACCGCACAATTATTTACAAACCTAAACACCGACGCCCGACGGATAATTAGGGCGACATTTAGGAAAAGAAAGGAAAAAAGGATATGACGAGAATAGTCGTAATTTTGCGAGAAAAAAGTTGCAATTTGCAAAAAAATAAAGTCGAAATTATACAGGTATAAAGTTGAGAAATTTGACGAAAATAAAGTTTTACATTTATGAGAAAAAGTCGCAATTTTTACGGGAATAAAGTCGCCATTGTACGAGGAAAAAGTTGCAATTTAACGATATGTACATTTTTTATTGGACGGATAGAAAAAAGTTGTAATTTTATGAAAATAATTTTTATGGGTGTAAGCTGTAATTTTGTTTTTACGAGAATAAAATCGCAATTTTACGAGAATAAAAGTGCACGAGAGTGTTTGAACAGAGTGACCGAGCTTTTGATTGATCTCCATTTTTTCATTTTCACAGCATCAACACAGAAATGGGTCATTTATCGCATTAGGAAAGCAGCGTCGAGGGTGGTAGCGATGAAACCGAACGTTGGACTGAACCACGCCGCCCTGAAAATAGGGGAGATACCTGAGGCTGAAAAAATAAAAACGTCTTCCTGAGCGAGTGAACGCGAGGTTAGAAGACGTGAGTCAGGATTTCAATAACAGCAGGAAACATCATGAAATCCAAATTTGTAATCATCAGCAGGAAGAACGGCCCAATCAGAGAACCCTGCCCTCGCCAACCTTCTCGTCTCTTTGGATTCTTCTGGACTGACGCACCGTCAATCTGCCAGGCGGTTCATTTTCAGCTGCCAGGAGAAATTTACTTGCATTACGTCACTTTCTCCTCCCTGTTTTCTCAGAAGCGTCTTGAGGCTGAGCTCATCTTAGCCCGGAGATGTTGTTGTTGTTGAGCTGCTGCGAAAAAGGGTTCCGCCTCCAAAACGGTGTTTCTGCTAAAACACCTCAGATACGATGCAGCCGAATTTAAATGCTATTTAAACTGCCTTTATTCTGAAGATGCGATGATCTTGTGAGACGGTGCAGCTCCATGTTGGAATAACGATCGTGTGTCTTCCCCCCGACACACAGATTGTTTTGCGTATTATTTAATCCAGCGAACTTTATGTCTTTGACTTTGTGGCCCAGACGTAAAACAAACCGAGTCTGGACAGAGTCAAGTAACGGCAGGGACGCCCGCAGCTAAAAATCGGATAACGGTGCAGTTTTGTGAGCCGGCCTGGAGCTATGAGCAATCGCCAAATCATTAAGACATTACGCCGGCTGTGAATGTTTGCAGGCCTCAAATGCTAATCCATATCCGATCATCCGCCGTGCTTCCGTCAGCAGCGCCATCCTGATTGCAGACCAGACCCTGCTCTCCATCTTCACCCCGTTCTCCTTGTTTGTGTTTCACTTTGCTTCCCCCACCCCCGCTCTGCAATATTGCCTTTCAGCAAGTGGTGCGATTAGCAGCTGAGGTATTAGCGGTCATCTTAGCCCCAGATAAAACGATTTTAATTAAGATGTTTGTGTGCCGTTTCGATTAAGCAGATACGGTTAATTAAAGCTCAGGTTATTCAAAGCAGCTAATTAAATCTCATTTCGACAGAGGGCGGCGCACATCGGATGGGGATGGATAGGAGTCGTCGTTCGCTTTATTTGACGAATGCCGTTGTGTAATCAATCGGGATATTTGCAGGTGCAAACACTAATCCCGACACAAACAAGACGTCTGGTCAGGCGCCCGCCTCGAGTTTTAAAAATGTTAAACCCAAAACAGAAAAAATGTTTTCCCCTTTGATGGAATCACGGTTTGTGACGCACGGATGCACCGATATGAAAGCCGGTGATTATATGCTGATGAGTGATGACTTTAAATCCTTTCTTTCTATGCGACCGATTATCCTGCTCTGGGTCGAGCCTATCCCGGCTGACATTGGCCCGAGACGCAGGCTATACCAGGTTCACTCAGAGGGGCAGAACCATTCATACGTTCAGTCCAGGGGGGCCAAAATTAAAAGTTGAGTCCAAATCGAGGGCCGAGCGAGACTCACGTGGAATCTGAGGTATCGTGACAATATGTTCTATTATTATTTACCCGTTACATAGAATTGTGAACAATCCAAGGGCCGAGCAAATAGTCCATAAAAATAATAAAAATCCAAATAGATCGTAACTCATTTCTGTATTATCGCAATATTTCTATATTCCTGTATTTTAATTTACATGTGAATCTTTTTATTTCTTGATTTTGGATTGAGTGTATATGTTTGTGTATATGTACTGTATGAATGTATATATGTATGCATATATATATATAGATATATACATATAATGTCTGTCTGTCTATCCATCCATCCATCCATCCATCCATCCATCCATCCATCCATCCATCCATCCATCGGCAGAAATTCACAAAAATCATTTCCGATGAAAACGTTTTTCGTCACAAACATCAATAACAGCCAAAATTTTTTTTTTTTTTCCAGTTTCATCTAAAATCTATGATTTCTTTATGAACAATATCAACTTTTAATGACCCTCGGTAAATGACTTGGCTGATTTCTTTCCTCTGCCACAATAAAACAGCGTTGCTCCTGGCAATCGTTCCTGCAGTCAGGAGCAGCTGCTCCTCAGAAAACAGAAAAGTTCTATTAACAGCCTCCGGATGCATTCCACATTAAACGTAAGCAGCTTCACGTGTTCTTCTTGTTTTTGACAGGTGTTGAACGGCTGAAGGATGTGAACACCATCCCCAGTTCGTCGAAACGTGCGTTTTCTTTCATCTGAACCGCGTGTTCAACTTACTAATACGTTTCTTACTACGCGGTTTTAAAAAAATGGTTTTTCTCATTCATCTCCCCTCCCAGGTTTCGGATGAGCCTAAAGTTAGCGATCGGACGGAACGCTGATATCTAACAACAGGGGAGCGGTGAACCCGATCTTGCTGGCGCCGGCTATTGCAGTGCATTCTGGGATTTGTAGTGTCTGAGGTTGTTTGCGCTGTGTACCAGCGGGTCAGTTATTATAGAAATGAGATCAACCTGGCTCATTAAATACAAGTCAACATATCGTGCGTATTAAACAGAGAGCCTGACAACACCTGCGTTACCACACTCACCTGTCTACTAGCTTAGTCAGATGGCGCCAGGTGTTCCCTCCTCAGTCTGTTAGCGGGTCAGCATCTGACACCGCACGACGCCCGCCGCTGATGGAAGGCTCAACATCTGCGAGGCCAAACAGATTTGAGAGACTTCCTCATCCGTTTGTTCTCTATGGAGTATTTTCAGAGAAGGAACATTTTGTATGTTGAGGTTGTTTTTTTTTTTCCCCTCCTGTAGGTGAAGCAGGGAAGATTTTATTAGAGGTTAGACGGTCCAGCTGAGATCTCAGCCCAGCAGCAGCACAGCGACGACTCTCAGACATACACAAGAGCGGACAATTACCAGGGCTGTTGAAATTCTCCGGTTGTCTGAGAGCATCAGACCCTCTGCTGAAAAGTGAATTCATTCTCATAACGACTACATTTCTCCAAAGTATCTGTCTGACTGGACTCAGAAAACCCGACTCCAGCTTTGTCGGGAAGAGGAGTTTCACCTGAAAATCCTCTTCCTGTTGAAAAAAACATGTACGATGAGGAGAAGGTATTATTCCGCTGATGAAATATGCTATTTATCAATAATGAAATAACACAAGAACTGTTTTAACAGCAGCTATTACTAATCTAACTGACTACTGGAGTGTCAGAACGCTTCGGGTCTTGTTGAAAAGGACTTCCAGGTCTTTTAAAGAGACACTTCAGCTGCTGCAAATGTGACGCATGGCCAGAATTCAGCCTCTGGGAGTTTTTCCGATCAATCTTATGGTTGCTACAAGCTAGAGGATAAAACTCCCGATTTTATGCTCCACCCCCAATGGTCGGTGGGGCGTGGCCCGATGCAAGGCTAGGATTGTCTTACCGCTCCCGATCGGGGCGGAGCTTCAAACATGTTTGATATTTACGACTCGAGATCGGGGAAACTCCGACTCGAGTCGTTCATGTCCGCCAGCCATTCAGCATGTGTCGGTGTTGCTGCTTTAAAAACAAAGAAAACGCATGAAGCTGCTTACGTTTAATGTGAAATACACCTGGAGGCTTTTACTACTGTTTTCTGAGGAGCAGTTGCTCCTGGCTGCAGGAACCGATACGAGCAGCAACAGTCCAATTTTATCGTTTTACTGTGACAGAAGAAAGAAATGGCTAAATCAGCCCAGCCATTCACCAAAGGTCACTTAAAGTTCCTTTTTTGTTGATAATGTTCATTAAAAAATACGATTGATTTTAGATTTAATTGGAAAAATATAGTTTCCTGGCTATTAAAACCTTTCATTGGAAATTATTCTGTGAAACTCTGCTGATCTATTTTGAATTCTGTCTGTGTTTTGAGTATTTACTTTTGGTTTATTCAGTTCTATAAAAATGAATTAATAAAATGAGAATAAAATTGTCATAATACATCAGATTAGAGATATTATGAGTCTTCCAGGACTTCTTCTGGACCCAGGAACATTAAAAAAAAAGTCATTTTTGTTTAAGAATCAATAATGAATAAATAATAACGTTGAGTTAACTGTATTTTAAAGTCGGCAGCTCATGAAAAAATATCGTTTTATGTATAAATCCAATTTTCGGGAGCGCTTTCCAAAACAATTAAAGTATTTCTACGTGATTATTTCTGTAAAAACAGGAAGTCCCCGCCGGGGAACAGAAGCCGGAGGCAACAAACAGGTAACATGAAGGTAAAGCCGTGTGAAAAATAAGAGTTTGCTGCATTAAGAGCAATGTTCTTCAATAAAGTAGCTCCCTCCCCGAAGGTTTCTCCGCTGGTTTATCGTCCCTCAGCCTTTACGGCCCGATAAAACAGTGCCACGGATTTTACATCTGCCTTTCTCAGACGGTAGCGCTCTCAGTTGCGGCGGCCTGTCGGCACAGATAAAGCGGGTGTTGGTGTGTTTGCGATAACTTCCAATCCCTCTTGCCTTATTTGGCACCTTCCAACGCGAGTGCATTAAAATCCGTGCTAAATGAAGCCGAACACAAAACCGTCGGAGGAGCTGCTTCAGCTTCCCTGGACCAGTTTGTCTCAGCGGCAGATCTCGAGTCTGAAATCAACAAAATCTTTCTCTTATCCGGACTATGGAGGACTTAAAGCTCCCAGAGCTTCTCTCTCCTTCAGCGTCGATGCGTCTCCATCTCAGAAAAGACCAGACTCTTCCTCATGGAATCTGATAGAATGACTTTTTTATCTTCGGTTCTCTTTTGTGTGTCGCCATTTGATTTTATTTTGAAGGAGAAGGTTTATTTCAATCAGGGGAGACAAAAAAATGTGGTAATTAATGTTTATTACACCAGATGAGGAGTGATAACTGGCCTGGCAGAAATTTCTTTGGCTTCTCGGACTCTTCAGGGATGATTGTGCTGACGGGTATCTGCCCTGAGGGTCCGGATGCTGGTGGTGGTGACGGCTGACGACTCTGCTGAGACCGATGGATGATGACCTCCCCATGAGGCTTTTTTTGCGCGAGGAAGAATTAAGTCGATTTTGGGAAAAGTCAGTTGCATATTTCTGCCAGTAGGTGGAGCTTTATTTCATAAAACAAATTTTCTGTCGGTCTGATTTAGTCCAAGTTTGTTGCATGTGAATGGATGCGAGGAGATTTATTCTTGTATATGTCATCTTTTAGTCTAACAGTTCATAATTTACTCACCAGGGGGAATTTTTATTTTTTACAAAAATAAGAAAAATATGTTTTTTTTGGACATAACTTCCTTAGAATCGGTCCAATTAAATCCACATCTGGTGGATATAAATCCACTCAAGGAGAGAAAAAAAAGTCCGTTGCTTGGTTATGCAACGTAGGGGATTGGGGTCTTTTCAGGGAGGTACCCTTGCTGTCAGTAGCGGCGGCGTTGGCCTAGTTTAAATATGCATGTAACTGCATCAACAGAGCGTTTTTTAAATGAGATGGACTCCAGACGAGCGAATCAGTGATGCGACGGAGACTCCAGCTCAGTCAAGCCCCGCCTCTGCCGCCATCCTCTCCCCACATCTCGCACAATGCCTGCGCACCTACCTGGACCATTTAATATCCCACGTCCAAATGAGCTGCTTGATTAAATGTTTGATTAGCATCGCGGCGGATCGGCCCGTGGAGCCCGCGATGGCACTCCGATCCCCGATCGCTATCTGCTCAACACGGCTCAGATGCGGCGTGCCGGCGCGCTCCAATAATTATAGACCAATGAAAGCCTCCGACATGCTGATAGGAGGCTATCGAACAGCAATTACTTTGCTGCGAGACTCGTTCACACTTCAAACAAAATACCAAGACTGCCGAGCCTGAGCAGATAAGATAAAGAGCAGATCAAGCTCCTTTTTTTTCCTTCTTCTTCTCTTTGTCCCCTTATCAGCCCGGTTCTGGCTGCCGGAACCATCATGGCTGGTGGTTAAAGGCTGACCCTCGTAGAACTCCAAAGTATTCTCTGAAATTTGAGGACGGCATTAGAATTCCCATTTCCTCAAATCCTATAAGAGGGAATCTCCTGGTTGGAAAGTCTTAAGCCGCTTGTCTTAAGTCTGAAGTCGGGCCTACGCCGTGCGATTTGAGCCCGATTCACACATGCAAACGGGCTTCAGGACCGCCGGGCCGTCCAATACCGACAGTCCTTTGTCGTTTGTCGAGCAGTGTACGCGGGGCCACGACGGCCGATAAGCAGCCCCGCTACAGGGGTCGGATGATCGAAAGGTTTTGCGACGTGTCTGAAAATTTTGGCAGGGTCTCGACTCTATAGGGTGACGTCGGCGCCGTCGTTTCTCGACGCGCCTTTAAGAAGCGGCGGAGCGTCTGGGTTACCATGGCGACCCGACGCATTGTAATAATTAAAATAATAAGTGATAAGTAGTCATGAACTATAAAAGTGCAGTTTGTGGCTAATAAGAAAGCAACAAATAAGAAAAGGTTCACAGCGGTCAAGGGGGTGCTAGCTATCGAGCTAACGCTCTATACTGTCAAACGTAGCTCACTTACCCACAATTCTCTCCGTTAAATAGAAACTGTCCACGGCGTTCTAAACACCTACGAGTCCAACAAAAAAGTTTTGGCACAAAGGATGTCAAAAGATTTATCAAGACAGCTTTTTTTTGTTTTGTTAGCATCTTGCTAACAAGACAAAACTTTTTTTTGCCTCGGTGCTTTCAAACAAAACTTTATAGACAATTGTAAATATCGATTTACAGGCTGCTGGAGCCGGACGGGTTGTACAGTGTGAGCGGGCCGATCGTTGAATTCGTACGGTGTGAGTTGAAATCAAAAGGCCACGACTCAAAAGTCGTACAGCGTGAAAAAACAGCTTTAACAAGAGAAAGAGGCCACTCCCACTTACCGCCGTGGCTGGACGTGCAGAAACAGCAGCACAGGTAAAATATTCCAGAGCTTGTTTTGCTCTGAGTGCTGCCGTCTCATCGGTAGAACCACAGATCTTTGTTGTTTTGTTTAGGGGGAAGAAGGAAGCCCGGACCCCCGGTGTCCCCATAATGATTCTGTTGTTTGAGGAATATTTGGGCTGACGTTTTGTATTCCCACTGCAAGCCGGAGGGATTGGAACGAAAGCGGGCATTATGGCTCCTCACGTGGCGAGCTGATTGCTTTGCATGTATATGTCTATGATTTCAGCGAGCGGGTTTTTCAACGGTTCGATCATAGCCGGGTCGCGTTGGACGTGGCGTTTGTTGTGACCGTTGCTATGCGCGGTGGTTCACGCTGTGTGTAATCTTATAGAAAATGACAGAATTGTTCTTGTATGCACAGAGCTGACATGAACACGGAGTTATTATGAGTAGCGGAGCGACTAATGAATACTAATCTAACGCCTCCCTGCAGAGTCCAAAGGAAGTAGCAGAATTACTGGTACGGAAGAAATGTCGGCCCCCCCTTTTACAATAAGACTGCCTTTAAAAATGATTTATTAGTGGTTTATAATTAGCCTATAACACATTATAAGTCGTTGCTTAATGTTTATAACCAGCATATCACATAGGTATGAATTTACGATGTGGATCACTATTTGGCAACGCCAAGTAGGCAATACAAACGCGTGTGCTCACTATTTGGCAAGCATCAGGTCTATGATATGCTTTATATCTGATGAGTTTTGGCAGCTTATTAATGCAAATATAAATAGATGTGCCTCCAAGATTCTGGAGGAGATACCAGGAAACAGGCTTTTATACTAGGCAACCTGGACTGGACCATAGAAGGACAATTACCCAGCACCAGGACCGACATTTGCTCCTCAGTGTGAGGAGGAACAGGAGGAGCTCTGCCAGATCCCTATAAAATGTGTTCCAGCAGCTACTGGTGTGATGTTTCTGACCAAACTGTCAGAACCAGGATCCATGAGGATGTCATCAGGGCCCAATGTCCTCTAGTGGGACCTGAGCTCACAGTCCAGATCCATGCAGGAAGGTTCTCCATTGGTGCCTCCTATTCCTCAGGGATGAGAGCAGGTTCTCACTGAGCTCATCTGACAGACTAGTCATTTCTATAAGTTAATCAAAAACTTAGAATTAAACCCCAGAAAGCTAAAAAAATAAAAAAATTAATAATAATAATAATAATTTCCTGGTTTGGAATTTATTCAAGTCGCTTTCAAATAACAATTCATGGTTTTACCTTCCAAAATCTAAAATTTACAAAACAGTAAATGAATATTGGTTTATTTATTGGTGCAGAAATCTGAGATTCCGCCATAATTTAAACACAAATAATACACACTGTAAAAAGAGAATAGCTTTAATGAACTAAAAAAAAAAAAAATACTTCAACTGGTGACATTCAATTAAATTAAGTCTTTACGACTTAAATGACTAAATCAGACTCAAAAACAACTTTCCTGTAATTAGTTTGAGTAATTTCTTTAAGTTATTGAAAAACTCATGATTAGATGCCGAAACGAAAAAAAAGATGAACGAATTTTTTTCCGTATTTGGAGTTGTTTTTTAAAAAAACGTTTCCTGGTTTTACCTGAAAACAAAAAAAGAAGAAATCAAAAACAGAAATTGAATATTTGTATATCGTATATCTTTATCGCACAAATCTGACACTCTGGCATTCAAAGACATTTAAACACAAATATTACACACTGTAAAAAGAGAATACTTGACGTGACGTGACGTGAAAGAAGAAATAAAATATTTACATCTCAAAATAAGTGTTTTTCATGGGTTTGTCGGTAAATTTATTTTTGGCAGTGCAGGATTTGACAGAAAAAAGCTTTTTAAAAAAAAGTGAAATTCCAGATTTGAAAATTCTTCAAATATCTTTACAAAATGTGTCTCCTCCAACAAAAACTGAATTTAATTGTTTTACCAGCGAAACATATATAGATATATATTTTTTTCTTTAATAATAGTAATAATACGTTTAATTTATAACACATTCTACATTTGGATCAAATCTCAAAGTGCTAGAAAGTTAAAACAGTCTAAAAAAAAACAAACTAAAAAGCTTTAAACGGTCTTTGCCGTTTCCACGGTAACCATCTATCAGAGCCGGCTGTTGTTCACAGAGAAGAGAGAAATCCTCCAAATGAATTATTCTACATTATTGTTCACAGGAAGGAGCCGAACATTTTAACGAGAGGATAAGGCGACGGGCGCAGACAGCGGCAGAGTTGACCTCTGACCTGTCCTGCTCTCCGCTGCCGTAGCCTGTCATTACGCCGAAGCGGAGGGGAAGCAATTCCACCCCCACTTGAGAAAAAGATAATCACCAAATTAGCGCCTCGGTTTTAATGCTCTCATTAATCGGTCCGGGAATGACTCAGGGTCGAAAAAGACGTAGTTTGAAATTACACAGACGTGTTGAGAGATCAGAGTCGTCGGAGTTTAACCGCTGGACCATCCTGCCGGGGGGGGGGGTCTGCGGCCGAACAAACAGGGGTCGGACACAAACACCCGCGGACACTTTGAAAATACACTCTTTTCCAGACATATCTTCCTCACCAGTCGCCGGATTCATCCTCAAAGCTGGAACATATGAATCAACTAGAAGAGATTTATCTACGATCCCACAGTGTCCGGAAAAAAATGCGTATTTTGTAGAAAAAAAAGCTCCTAGTCGGTAAAATACGAACTATTAGAGTAAAAAACAATTTCATAAATCAAAAATCTCCTTTAGTCAGATCACACACACACATATCATATATTCGTCGGAAATATACAATTGACCTTACCCCTAAATCACTCCAGTTCTTCCTCCCAATAACTTCTACATTGGTCTAAAATCTGAAAATGACCCACCTCAGACTTTGGACTTATCGTGTTAACGCGAGAAGCGCATCCAGCCCAAATCAACTTTGAGAAAAAAGACCTTGAAGAAAATGAAAAGAAACATAGTCACAGTTACTCTTCCGTAATCTTTCCCTAGGACCCCGCTTACTTTAATGGCGGCGGTATATTATTATTGTACGCGGCGTAGGCGGTGGGATCACTCCCTTCCTTTATTTGCACTAATCAATTAAAGTTAGTGTGACATCCGTGAAGCGATTACAGGAAGAGGAGGGACTTGAACCAATAAAGTAGTGGGGACCATGAATCATTCATTATTCCCCCCTCAGACAGCTTGATTGAAAGTTGTTTTTTTATTTTTTATTAAGGCCATACGTTGTAATTAGTTTAGAGTCATTTCGAGATGTATTATTATTAGATTAATTCTTTTGTTGATAGAAACTGATTGGATTTTCGTGCAGGTGGGAAATTGAAGGCTTCTGCGCCCACTGAAAGTTTCCAAACAACTTTTTCTTTTTTCCAGTTTTCTAACAGCAGCAGTGAAAGGCTGCAAGCCCCGACAGCAAGAAAAGTCCCCGCTCCCCTGTGTTGTACAAATAATCCCCCTGACTGAACTCCGCAAATTGAATTTTGACGAGTTTTGTTGTATTGAAAAATTATAGCACAATTTTTATTTTTGGGGGATAAAGCTCCTCCTATTCATCGGAAATATAGAATTGACCAGAGACCACTCCAGTTCTTCCTCGTACTGTGGTCCTATCTGGGTATACAAGTTTAGAATGATCCATCGAAGAGTGTTAGAGTTATGTCCGGAAAACTGTGTTTTTTTTTCATAGAAAAATCTCCACCTAGTGAGTAAAATATGAACTTCTAGAGTAAAATATAATAAATACAAGATACAAATACTAGATACAAATACTAGATACAAATACAAGATACAAATACAAGATGCAAATACAAGATACAAATACAAGATACAAATACAAGCTACAAATACTAGATACAAATACAAGATACAGATACAAGATGCAAATACAAGATACAAATACTAGATACAAATACAAGATACAAATACAAGATACAAATACAAGATACAAATACTAGATACAAATACAAGATACAAATACTAGATACAAATACAAGATACAAATACTAGATACAAATACAAGATACAAATACTAGATACAAATACTAGATACAAATACAAGATACAAATACAAGATACAAATACAAGATAAAAATACAAGATACAAATACAAGATACAAATACTAGATACAAATACAAGATACAAATACTAGATACAAATACTAGATACAAATACAAGATACAAATACAATATACAAATACTAGATACAAATACTAGATATAAATACAAGATACAAATACTAGATACAAATACAAGATACAAATATAAGATACAAATATAAGATACAAATACTAGATACAAATACAAGATACAAATACTAGATACAAATACTAGATACAAATACTAGATACAAATACAAGATACAAATACTAGATACAAATACAAGATACAAATATAAGATACAAATATAAGATACAAATACTAGATACAAATACAAGATACAAATATAAGATACAAATACTAGATACAAATACAAGATATATCTCCTAGATTCGATTCATAAGCACAAATTTAGACTAAAGAGGGCCGATGGTTGAGAAAATATAGCCCAAATATTTTTGGAGATAATTCTCCCCCTAGTGTTGGGGAAGTATAGAACAGAACGTTCCCAAAATCGATCCAGTTCTTCCTCGCACCAAGGTCTATGTGACTACAAAATTATGAAATGATCCGTGAAACAGTTCTTGAGTTACGGCGTTAACAAAAAAAATCTTTTTCAGGGACTTTTTCAGGGCTACAAATGAGGAGAGAAGAGCATCAAGAAGTAAAACCACCTCCAGTCTCCTCTGAAGGAGCTTCTCAGCCTCACATATTCATCATCTGACACGAAGGTCTCCCGAGCAAACCAAGTAGACTCCCTCCTCCTCTTCCTCCTCTTCCTCCTCCTCGTCTTCACGCTCCGCGGTTAATGCCTCGCGGCTGTGATGTATCGTGGGGGTGGAGGGTTTGAAGTGAAGCCGTTCAGGTCTGAGCGATATGCAACATCAAAGAAGCCTACAAAGATGCACTCTGATCCACCGTCAGCCGTTCCTCCGCCAGCGTAAAGTGATCACAGGAGGCCGAAGCTCCAGGAGCTTCTGCACGACATTCTGTGTTCGTCTTCATTCCGAGGCGAGGAGAATCTCAAACGGCGATGACCTTCTGCTTGTCGGCAGAAGATGGAATCTTTCTTCACGACAAGATGAAAGTAGAGTCGAGGAGACGCGTGTGAGTATTCTGTCCTGGACAATACTCCCACTTACTGTAACTAATACTCGTACGTCGTATCCAAGAGAAGAACCGGCGTCTGACTGCTCATCAAATCTTACACTGTAAAAAAGAAAAAGAAAATACTTGTAATTTATGGAAAAATTCCAGCAACTGTTTACTGTAAACAGAACTTTGTAGAATTAACGGTAAAATACCAGCAACTGTTTACTGTAAACAGAACTTTGTAGAATTCGCGGTAAAATACCAGCAACTGTTTGCTGTAAACAGAACCTGTAGAATTCGCGGTAAAATACCAGCAACTGTTGACTGTAAACAGAACCTGTAGAATTAACGGTTAAATACTAGCTCACATTTTTTTGGTTTGAATTCTAGCATACACATTTTACAGTGCAGAACATCACCCCACTATTTTGACTTCAGTTGTGGGACTGGTTGTAGAAACCTTTTTAGGACATTTAGTAAATTGGGAAATCTTTTGAAGATATTTAGGAGAAAAACTCGAGCCACTCGAGGAGAGGTTCCTTTTCTTGGCGGCGTTCCTCGAACGCAGCAGGTCAAAGTCTTCGCAGAGAAAAAGGAGAGAGAGATGGACAGGAAGAAGGAGGGAGAAAAGATACAGGGAGATAGAGAGACAGGAGAGAGGATTGAGAGAGGAGAGAGAAAATGCAGAAAGAGACAAAGAGACATGAGATCTTTGAAGAGACGAGGCGAGACAAAGGGACGAGAGAGGTCAGCACTGATCTGGAGAGAGAGAGTCATGGGAAAAGAGAGGGAGAGTAGCAAACAGAGAGAGAGAGAGAGAGGGTGAACGAGACAGAAGGGACAGTAGATCCGGAGTGGCATCTGTTCGGGCTGAACACTCTCCCCATGTCGCCCTGCTGCTGGGTTAGGCTGTATAATCTACCTTCCCTGAGAAATTCAATTAAAGCAATAAGACTCTTGGCTGGGAGGCGACACTGCAGGAGCTGCTCCAGGGTATCGCTGAAGGTTTCTTTCTTCTTAATGGCGTTCCTGGGAGGCAGCTGGTCGGAGTGTTTGCGTTGTTAGGAACTCCACGGCATCGCCGGCAGCATCGTGTCTCGACCCGACAGACGGCCTCTCTTGACTTTATTTACCCTCCTCCAGAGCCGCTGCGCTGACACCGGAACTCGGGAAGTTATATCACCTCATTTCATTCAAACAATTTAAAGATAGTTTCTTGTTTTCATCATATTTTACCATTATGGTTCATATTTTGCTCACTAGGGGGAGCTATGGGCAAAACTTCACATTCAGTTTGAGGAGTTCAATCATGCTGCTTAAACAACGCAGTGGATTGGGGATTTTCGGGGGGATTTACCTCTACTAGCCCGGGCTTTGTTCAAACCTCATTCTTTGTTTTCCATCATTACAAAAAAAGAAAAAAGAAACCCTTTAATCCACCTTTAATAGTTGTACTTCAAAGGAAAACGTGGCTCTGGGTCCCGTGGAGCTGGATTTGGTCCGAATGATCCTTCTCTGTAGGATTTTGTTCAGGTTTGTGCGTGTGGTCTTTGTTCTCTCAGCTGATCTTTTTGATTCTGTAGGAGAAGTAAACTCCTTTTGTTCAATCATCCACCCCCTCCTCCACCCTCCACCCCGTCTCCCTCAGGTCAAAGGCCAGAGTATTGCCTCCCACAGTGAGAGGAATATACTGTGAAATAAGACGTCAGCTATATTTTCTACCTCGCAGGACACCCCGGGCTTCATATCAGCCGTCCGTTAATACTTTTTGCATTGAGCTGCCGGCAGTCAGGTTTTTATCAGTCTCTCCGTTTTTGCTCAAAGGCCAGAGTCCCATATGAAAAAAACCTTTGGCTTACAATCTACCAACTTTGATCCGATACTGTCACCGAAGCTTTTATTGCCATTTGGACCCGATACTGACGCTTCTGCAAAATTGATAAGAGACCTCTGGTGTGAGGAAGAATATCATGGTTGCAATCCTGGATCCTTTGTTTTTGAAGCTTTGGTCGGGCAGGAGAGTCGCGTGTGGACGAACTTCTGGATTAACTTCTATTAACGGTTATAATCATTTCAGGATTTTGTCCAAAGGGAATAAAATCATCATAGTTCCTTTTTTCCATTATTGAAAAAAAAAGGCCTATCTTCAGATGATGGTGTGAAACCCTCACAATCAACCCTCGTCATCGTAGAGACGATGTCAGTGGGTGAAGATAACATGAGGGGCACCGCAGCTGAAGTGACATTTGGACCGATCCCGATCTTTCAGGTTCAAAAGCCTGATGGATTTGTTTTTTTAGGTGTAAACAGCAAAGACGGTGCGCTGCAGGTTTGTGCTCTACCTCAGCCAGAGAGGAAGATAGAGTTGTCTGCCCTTCGTTTGTTTTGAAAAAAACAATACCGTTTATAAGCGATGTATATATCCCCGAAAAGTCAGATATTATGGAATCGCCGCCGCCGCCGCCGCTCAATCCTGTTGAGTAGTTATTAAGTGTTTCATGGCTCATTTTCAAATTTTATATCCACATAGACTTTAGTGAGAGGAAGAACTGGATTGAGCATGTGAGAGGTTTGTTGTATATATTCCCAACACTAGGTGTCTCATTTCCAAATTCTTACCGCCCCCAGATTTGGATGAAATTGGGAGTTCTGTACTATCCAACCGGTGCGTTTCTTTCCCAGCGCTTTCCACTCCCTCTCTCCTTCTCTTCTCACTCATCGTCCATCAATGCATGTTACTAACATGACTTCCTCCTGGAGTCGCCGGGCTTTTCTCTCATCCTGTAGGGTCACACGGATCATGGCTGGATCTCCCGCGGTGGACCTGGTCGATGCCCACTGATGACATCATTATTGCTATTATCCCGGGATCCTCCGGGATGAGCTGGAGACTGTTGCTGGGAAGAGGGAAGTCCCGAACAGCCGACCAGCGCGACCGAAAGAAAAATGGATGGATCCCGTCATTATAGCTGATAATATTGTTGTTGCTTAATACGTCTTGTTTCTCTATCTCGCCCTGTCTTTATCTCTCTCTCTCTCTCTCTCCCGTTTTATTCTGTCGTTGAAGGTTTTTTCTTCTCGTCTCCTTCTTTAAGTTCTTGCTTACGGAGGAATTATTGGCTCTTTGCAGAAGAAAAGAACAAAGAGTCAGTCTCTGCTCTTTTGGGAAAACTGCCTCCAGGTAACATTTGTTCTAAACCGGTTCTATATGATAGATTTTTTTATTTCTTTTTTTTTTTCATCTCTCCCAATACAATAACCCCCATCAATCAAACGGATATTACCTCCCGCCGACCCACCCGCCACCTACGGCTTGTTTGCTGACTGGTTTTGTAGCGGCTGTCTTTTTTGTTGTTGTATGAAGGTTGTCCATATTTGTCAGAAAGTTTCGTACAAAAGAAAGTTTACGTTCCATCTAGTCGTCCTGCAATTCAAATAAAGACTCAGCTATAGCTGCATTCCATTTTTGCTCCAGCCAATCACTCAACTCTGCGGAGAACCGGACTCAAAGGCTGCAATGAGTCAATGATCCAGAGTCAGTACGAATAGAATGAACAGATTGTTCCATTTTTTTTTCATTTGAACAAATGTTTATTTTGCTGACTGTGGCATTTTTTTTCTACTTCGTCTTTCGGCTGCTCATGGGAATCAGTTTTCCGTGCATTGATTTTGTCGACATTTCCCCGGGCTTTGGATCGGCACTGGAGGTCCACTGTTTGGTGGTCCCCTCTTCCTGGTTGGGTCACGAATCATTCTCCTATTAATCCCCATGTAAACGACGAACGGACTGATTTTATTCGGAGGACAAAGAATCGTCTGTTTTTATGTTTGTGGTCGGATTTAGTCTCCAGTTTTCTCTTTCTTTCTTGACGCAAAGCAGAAATGAAGTTCTGAACTAAAAACCAAAACACAGGATTGACTTTCCAGGTTCGGTTCGGATGGTTTTGCGGACAGTAACGGCGAAAACCTTGATTGCGTTTTGATTCTCCCGTCTGACGGTCTGAGTAACGTTCGCGGCCCCGGCGGCGTCTGACGTTCAGCCGCATTCCAATTTCACAAATGAATCGCTCTGATGAGATCTGCAAAATGAAAAAGTGGCGCCGTGGCGAGCCGACGCTCTCCGCGGTGTTTTGCCGAAGAGTTGCTCCATTAATTGCGGCGGCCTATGATTGTTAACGAGGGTTTGTAATTAGGAGGGAGTCAGGAGTGTTTTATGTGGCGTAATTACACGTGTCTACCCGCCGCCATTCAGCGGGGAGGGGGGACCCGTAAAGCCACAGTGCCATTGACGGATCAATCTGGGAGGTTCTGACCCGTGTTGCTTCAAATTGATTCTGAAGCATTTATCCAAATGGATGCTTTTCATAAACATCACGTTCCCCTCATTTCTGCCGGTTCTGATGATTCGCTGTAGGGCTTTTATCAGTGTTCCTTTGAATTCAGGTGCATCAGTGGGCCTCCCACAGGAGTGTTTGTGGGGAGGAGGAGGAGGAGGAGGAGGAGGAGGAGGAGGAGGAGGAGGAGGTGACGGCCACACATTATGCAAATGTCTTAATTTTTACTATTCTTCTCGGTTTTAACATCCAGACTGATGTGGTTTTATCGGTTATGAAAAGCCGGGGGAGTTGAAAAACCTCGTCTAGTTTCCCAGTTCTTTGTAATAAGAGAAGGATTTGACTAAACGGCTGCATGTTGGTGTCTGCGGTGTCCAGGGGGGAATAGAGGGATAGAATGAAGCTCTATCGTTAGAGGGCGGGTTTAAAAGCCTTCGGACAGCAAGGGCATATGCATCCCCAAAGAAACTCCCAATCCCCTGCGTTGTACAAGCAACCCCCCCTGATTGAACTCCTGAAAACAAACATTTTGACTCGACATGACTATTTTGATGAAGTCAGCAGTCTGCTCTAGGATCAGATCCCATAGTGACTCCACGATGAAGATACATACAGTACAATTTCGCCGAAACCTCATATCTTCATTTTTCATCATTGTCAATTTTTCAATAGAGGAATGCTATTGGTCATCTTTTCAGCCAATGATACGTCTCCATTGCGTCCGCCCGGCAATGGATTGTAAAAATTTTTTTAAACGTTCTACTTAAGACACAGCCTATAAAATAAACGTTTTGGACCCGTAAGACATGAGAGCAGAAAAAGTGTTTAGTTTTGGCCAGCATTGTGTTTTTTTTTTTGCTGTTTCCTGGAAAGTAACCGTTTTGGGGATAAAAAGTTTTTCCCCGACAGCGAAAATATGAGCTAAATTTAGACTAATTGTTTGTTAAGGATGAGAAATGCTCCCCCTAATGAGTAAAATATGACAAATAGGTTACAAGTATATATCTCCGTGAGAGATAATTTGGACTAAATGGGACTAACAGTTAATAATAATAATAATAATAATAATAATAATAATAATAATAATAATAATAGTAAATGTATCAATAACTATATAAAAATATGATGAAAAAGCAGCAATGTTAATTCAAAGTTATAGGTTCTGCTAAAAAGGAAAGTTTTAAGTCCTTTTTTAAATGTGTCAGTCGTCTGTGGAGCCCTCAGATGGTCAGGGATGGTTATGTCTGAATGAACTACCATAAATAAAAAAAATAGATCTCCTCCAGTCGATTCATTTACACCTAAATCCTGTTCAGAAATTATGGCCAGAAAATTGTGATTTTGGAGATAAAGCTCCCCCTAGTGTCAGAAATATGCTACCGGCCTTTCCTATAATCACTCCAGTTCTTCCTCACACTAAGGTCTATGTGGGTAAAACCTTTGAAAGTGATCCATGACACAGATTTTGAGCTCTAGCGTTAAAATGAAGCGTCCGACCTGAACACACTTCAAGCGGCGTCCACAATGCTACGACTGTGTTTACATTTCCCAGTCGTCTGTCTGGCGGCGCGTTCGCACCATAAGGCGCCATGTGGCGTTGCTGCGCAAGCTGCTCAGAAAGCAGCAAATACACATTAATTTTGTCTTAAAAAGTCGGGGGCATCCATTTGGATCTGCACGACGTGTCACACGAGCCACGTGGGGATTGAGCGCAGGAGCGAGCTAGCAGTCGCTAACTCCACCAAGGCCTGCTGCAGCAGCTGTTTCGCTGGATGTCTGCTCCTCCGTAATGTGGCTCTAAACTTGATGGGCTAGAACAGCTTGCTCTTGTTCCATTCTGTTCAGCGGGGCAGACCGGCGCCGGAGTTAACTTGTCAAAAGCTCAACATTTACTGTCGTGGGCTGAGGGCCGCCTGCCTCCTTCAGTTTGCTCCCCGGTAAAACGGGTGAAGCGCCGCCACGTGATAAGATGGCAGGAGACGCGAGAAGCGCGAGGGGTTGCCGTGCCGTTCATTATTCAGCAGCGGCAGTCGGCAGAAGACCGCTGGACTCATGTTTTATTTGAAACGCCATGGTTTTGCAATGTTGAGCCTTTTGGAAGAAAAAAAAAAGAATATTTTTCAGGACATGGAGGAATAAAATGCCAGAAGGGGAATGTACGTATCTGCCTCCGTAATTGGACAGAAAAGAACGTTAATTAGGCTTTTGACGATAAATAAAACATATGCCGCCGTCTCAATGAGAATAATTGAGATCGCTCTTACTGTGTTCTGGTGCCGACCGTCCAGCGAGAGGCACGGTGCCAAAGCCTCTAAGCAGGTCAAGGACGGGAAGGAGAGGGTTTCTTGAATTTTTATATGCTGCACATCATAAATACTCCCGTCAGTAAAGAGAGGTGACGGCAAATCCATCATCGCACAGCGTTACAGTCCACTCATACGTGTTTTTATCAATATATCCTTTATTCTACCAGCTAAAGATCCTCATCGAGATTAAAAATCCATTTTCCATTAGTTACCAGGATCAAAGGAGCAGCACAGAACCTACGACAACAATTGTATGGACACAATAAATATGAACAACTTTCCATCAACCGACTAGATTTCGTTGCCGCCTGCGAAATCTGGTTTGCACAAAGTTATCAGTCCAGTCGGTCGAGCGGCAGATTCGTTTAGCTAGCTAGCACGAGCTAGCTAACGACTTGAAGATGTTTGAAGAGTTGATGTACGTGAACGGACTATTAGAACTTATGAGACCGACAACAGAGTCATGGCGACAAATCCACAACATAATATAATATACATATAAATATTTAATCTGTGTAATAACCCTTCACCTTTTTAATGCACATATATCGAGCGCAGACTTTTTTCCCTGAGTGGGAAACTTCCAGGAGTCTTTGGAGACTCTTGAGCCTCAAAGCCTTCCTGCTGCCTCACTTCAGAGACACTCTTGAGAAGATGGACCCAGAAATCAGATACATTGGTTTTCCTTCCTCCTGATGATGAGGTGCTTCACACGACCGACACCAATGAGGACAAGAATCCAGATCGAAAAAAAAAAAAATCAGACATTCTGGATAATGAGAGAAATCTTAGCCTGAAAGCCGATGACAGGAAATATCATAAAAGAGACTGAAATATTGACCTTCCAGAAACCAACAGCGACTCAACTTATATATCGTATTTTTTATTCCTGAAGGACGGAACCTCAACCTGTAAACATCTTGACATTTTAAAATATTCTTTTGGCCGAAAGTGACCAAAAAAAAAGGATCCCCTGTAGACGATATATTAAGGCTAGGCTGACGGGTGAATGACCTCATTAAGGTCAAAGGTTGTTTCAAACAACACAGCGGAAGTGTTTACGGAGGACACTTAAAATTGATGCACACCCGAAGAGACTTTTACAACGCTTCATTTAGTGACTAAAACAGGTATAATACAAAAGATTTAATGATGGTTTAAGAAGCCGTGCTAGCTTTGCTTCTTCTGGGTCGTTGTCCGATACTGGTGGTGGTGGCTGATGACTCTACTGAGACACCAACTTACCGCCATTTTCCTGCTTTATTTTCTGCTCTATTGTCATAAGTACGCCGGCAGACAGGATCAAAGGTACTGCAACGTAAGAAAACATATACAAATAGATAAAACACAAGTAAATAAAGAAAACATCTTCATCATTTCGGACACTACATGTCAAGAAAAAAGACACAAGACTTCGGGAGCATTTACGGAGAAGCCTTAAAAGTCACTTTTTATTGCTTTATTTAGTCAAGAAAAACACATATTATGAAAAAATGTAAGATGTTGTAGTTAGCCGTGCTAGCTTTGATTAACTCACGGGTAGTATGGTCATTTGACGTAAAATAGAACGTGAATCAACATCGTGAAAACTACAAATAAACCTAATTACTTTTTTTTTCTCGACACTTCGACTTCTCTCTCGACGTGTCGACTTTTTTTTCCTGGACATATTGACTTTATTCTCGACATTTCAACCTTTTTCTCGAGATTCTGAGTTAATTTTCAAAAATGTTCTATTTTCCCGTCATATTTTTACATTTTTTTGTGGCATTTTGATTTTTTTTTGTCATTTCCACTTTATTCTCAAATTAAAAGATGTAAAAAAAAAAAAAAGTGTTCTGATACCCCCAGTATTTACTCATATGAGATAAGTCGCAACAGCAGATTACGCTGTCGACTCATTTAACTCTCATCAAACTCATTACAGAGCAGGAAACACAGAAAAATAACAAAATATACCACAACGAGAAAGAACCAACCCCCGCCGGGAAAGCTCCTTCTGTCAATATGTGAAGGAACGGCGATGGACTCCCATAACACGACTCCTCGACCACGAAACCTTCCTCTTCTGATGGAATCACATCAGAAGAGGAAGGTTTCTCTTCAGGATCCGGCTGGAAGGTTTAAACGTTTTTTCCACGGCCGACGGTCGAGCAGGTAACTGAGCGATAAAGTCAAGTGATAAAAAGTTAAGAAATATTTTTTAATTTTAAGGATTAAGGAGTTCTTCTCGGCAGAAGAGCCAAAAGTCCCTGCAACCAAACCCTCCACAGCAGAATCTCATGATGCTCGCCGTTTGATGAAACGGACTGCTTCCTGTTTGTCACTAAACTGCAGATTTTGCTGGTATATATCTTAAAATTAACAGTAAAAAAAAACAAAAAACATCCCTTCTTCTCTACAGAAACAATATGTTAGAAATATGTTGTATATTTGTGAAATACTATTGATTTCAATGTTACTTACTTTTTTCCCCCGTTTTTTTTTTACAGTAATTTACCATAATTCCTTGTACATAGTCTCAATACTTTTTTAAGCTGAATTTCTTGCAACCATAGCTGCCGGTATTTTATCGCATGATAGACATTTTTACAGTGTATATATATATATTGAGACTATAAAAAATTGTACACAAATTTACGGTAAAAAAACTGTCAAATAGCAACAGGAAGAGACGATAACATTGCAGCCGTAGATAAGTCTATTTTGTACAATAGGAATATATTGAAAAACATTTTTTAAAATGAAAATACAAACTTTTGACAAAATAACAGAATACTGCAAAATACCACAATGTCAGAAGCGAATAATTACTGTTCAAGTATCTTTTGTATAAACTGCAGGTTTGTGAAATACGGTTGATTTAATATCATTTGTTTTTTGTTAGTTTTTGCAATTTATGGTTATTTTATTGAAAAAGCATGTAAAAATGTTTTTTTAGTGTATCCGTTTTTTTTTGTTTTTTTACCACAGTGACTTCTGCGTCGTCACCATATTTTTTATGGAGAAATTCTGGCAACCACAGCTGATTGTATTTTACCATATATTGCATGGAGAGTTGTTTTTGTTTTTTTCACAGTTTGTGTGTGGGTGTGGGTGTGTGTGTGTGTGTGTGTGTGTGCGTGTGTGTGTGTGTGTAAATCTGAAGTGTCATTTGATCAAATCTCCAACATAAGTTCCATTTCAGACACTTGTTATCGTTGAATTTCCTTGTTTCCTTAGAAACACTGAAGCGATGTGAAGAAGACTTTGAAGACGGATCCTTGATGGCCTCCAGCAGACAACCGATGCAATTAACTGTCAATCAAACAGTCTTCCTCTGAATGAATACTTCATATAATAAAGTATAAACCGACTGAATGAAGTTTTACTGAAGGCGGATCAGCCGGCACTCGTTCATCTAAAGATCGGGCGTGAATAAAAATAGACACAGCAGCACGCAGATTTGTTTATTCTGACATCTCCTTCAGCAGGTTGTCTCGGGGTTCTGGATCTGTCAGAGTGTGTGTGCGTGTGTGTGTGTGTGTGTGTGTGTGTGTGTGTGTGTGTGTGCGTGTGTGTGTGTGTGTGTGTGTGTGTGAGGCAGGGCTGCCAGTCAAACAGTCAACCATAGAGAAGCATTCCTGGGGCTGTACTGCGCACCAACTCCCACACAAGTACGGGTCAGTGGTACCATCCAGCACTGCACCTCCTGCAGAACCTAGGAGACAGACAGAGAGAGAGAGAGAGAGAGAGAGAGAGAACTTTACAAACAAAGAAGCGGATAAATCCGTTTCAAATTTACAAGGAAGCTAGAATACGTTTTGTACCAGTTAGCTGAAATGTTAGCAAATATAAAAATTCACAAAACTTTATCGACACGCCTGCTCCCTGTTTAAGAGTCGGTTGACTTTTTTTTCTGGTGGGCGGGGTCTTATCAGATGCTAAGCGTCGACCGCACCTCCTCGCATTAACATCTGTTCTCTCGTCGTCCGCTCTCTCTCTCCGTACCGCTCTAGCTGTGTGGTTGGGCTGATTACGCAAGTTAACAGGAAGCCGAAGCAAAAAACTCCTAAACTTTAATACGTAATCATTTTTGACCCACTAATGTTAGTAATATAATGTGAGTAATATATGAACTATGAAAGATAAATATATATATAAATATATATACATATATAGAACAAAAACAAGAAAGTGGATTTATGTTCATTTTGACTAAATTGACTAAATTTGGTCATCGGCTGGGAATTTATGTCTGAAAAACTATGTTTTTCCTAAAAAGCTCCCCCTAGTATATAAATGAGGTAAAGTACGATGAAAAGGCCCTTCCGCATTCTGATATTTTACTTCGCTGCCACGTTCGCCGCCGCCGCTGCAGATCATTCGTGTTAACGCGATAACTCTAAATATACGGGGATCAGGGATTATCTTCAAATTTTACTCCCACATAGACCTTAGCACGAGGAAGAACTGGATTGATTTTGGTAATGGTCCGTTGTATATTTCTGCCACTAGGGGGAGCTTCATCTCCAAAAGTTTTCGGAATTTGACTCGAGGAGATGTATCTCATTTATACCGTTTTTATCCATATTTTAATCAAATAGTCTTTTTTTACTCTCATTTGTTGTTGTTTTTACTCAAAATACTGTGGAAATAACTTCATATTGAATTTAAGGGGTTCAATCAGGGGGTTTGGGGACTTTTTCGGGGACAGGGGCGACAGCGTAGGACTGCTTTTATTGTGTTTTTATTACTTTGTGATTAAATAACAAGCTGGTAAGAGTTCCTGCTGGAGGAAAAACCAGTGATCAACAAACGTGTTCTGATCTTTAGAGAATAACCGCGATCTCTCGGGAGGCTCGGTTGAACGACTCGGATCCATGTTTGAGCTTCAGCTGGAATAAATAAAAGATTCTGCTAAAAATAGTGAAAAGCCCAAAAATGTCTTCCTTCTGATTGCATGACATTTACTTTGTTGATATTATGCTTTATTTGATTGTTTTTATTTTAATATACTTTTGTCTGTTTTCTTCTATCAGAAAGTTAAGACAGGATTTTATTAAGTTTCCTTTTCATTCATTATGAGGTTAGACTGATACTGACACGGAAAACGACATGATTGTCAGGCGGTTCAATCAAAACTGGGACCATGATGTCGTCCCTGATAGCAAGGGTGAATCCCTGAGAAGCCCCCAACCCTTGGTATTGTACAAACAACCCCCCCGATGAAACTCCTCAGATTAACAGTGACTCATTAATAATCTTAAACAGTCCATATTGACTCAACTTGACTATTTCTGTGAAGTCAGCAGTCTGTTCTAGGATCAGATCCCATAGTGACTCAACAATGACTATAAATACACATACAGATCATTCATTCTGGTTCAAGGTGAAGGTGGGACCGCATCAAGGATGGTAACTGAGCCCCTTGTTTGCTGTGGTAAAACATGACAAATACATAAAAAGATCTCCTAGAGGCGGTTCATCAGAGCTAAACCTGGACTTAACTGGACCAATGTGTTCGATAAAGTGTTGTTTCTTTTTCAGAACAAACTCTAGTGAGTAAAAAATGAACTCGATTCCAACGACAGAAGACGATTCCATAAAATCAACAATGTTTCCGTGATTTCATAATCAAAACGTTCACAGACACATTTATAACGCAGTTATTACCACATCTTGTGCTTCTCGACTCGCTGCATGTTCAGGCCACACCCTATTGGTCAAACGAGGTCACCCAGTTTGAAGATGATGCTCTGCTTCCCCTCTTCATCGCAGTCGGGGTCGTCCTTCAGGCGCTCCCT